>JAKWJA010002493.1:34950429-35550429 GCA_027704765.1 Solanum habrochaites | reverse complement strand
TTCAAGAGTTTCAAATTAAATAAATTAATGCAAATTTCTACGAATTATACACCTTTTCTTGGATTGTTACAGTTGTGAAATGTTTGATTGTTGTTCGTATAGCGTATAATCTGACCTTACAAATCGTATTCTTTTTTATTTTTTACAAAATATCATGTCTCTAGATGAATAAAGAGTATGTTTACCTTCGCATCCTCCACATAGCAACATTGCCATTCATTTAATCGATGACATTTTAAATAGGTTGTCTTTTCGAGATGTTTTAAGAACTAGTACACATTCTAAGGATTGGCAATACACTTGCCGTAGAAATACACAGGTTAAATTTGATCAAAAGGTCACGGAAATACCAGAGGACTTGACATCCCCTACCATTGGATTTCTTCCTATTCTTGATTTTTTCCTCAGGTTTCATAGAGGAATAACATTGAATGTTATCATCAACTTTACTAGTCTAAAAAGTATGTCTTAAATAAATACTTCTCGATCTAACTTGGACTAATCCCTTAACAGGAAATAAGATCCTACTAACCAAATAGTAAGTTTCGACTCAATGCTTAAATCTCCCTAAGAGAATTCAACACATAACATAACGTCGAAATAAACAATCAAAGACTCAAATCATACATCATTTAAGAACAACCATGTTATGTAAAAACCATCTCTGTTCCCAAACAGAGTATTCAAAACATTCATCCAGGTTCGCAATCCTATGTTTCCAAGTATATAAAATCTTTTTAATACCTTAAAGAAAAGGCAAAACAAGACCTGACTACTCCATCAACTAAACGTTTCGTTTCTGTTTGCAGTTCCAAAACATTTTCGCCAAATATAAAGCAGAATTGTGATAACGATACTAAGCAACAAGATACACAACTTCTGCTTTAGATGATGCCCATTGAAAATTTGTTATCTCCGCAAGTATTTTGACAGATTTGTTAGCTTTTAATTGACTAGGACTGATTTACATTTTCACTAGAGCTGGAGACTTTGCCAATAAAACCTTGATTAGCTGTATTTCACCCACCTCTAATAGTATATCATAAAACTTAACTGTCCTCATATTATTAAATGTGATGTCCGAGATGCTTGCAGGAATCTTATCAACAACCTCCTGTGGTACAGGTTGAAAATAATCCCCATCATTAAGGATACACCCCTCAGAAGAATCAAGAAAAAACCATCAAATTCATTACACGAATATTAAAACATGGAAAAGATAGAGAAAAATATACATTAGTGACAACCTAAATTTCAATTTCTTCCAAATTTGGAGAGCTCCGTATCATTCAAAGAGAAAACAAAAACTTAAAAAACTCCCCAAGTGTAATACAAGATATGAATAGGCGTTTCACACAGATAAGAGATAATGGAAACCTTGTTGGTATAAATTCAGTTAATCCAATATGAACCTACGAATAAAATTAAAAAATCAGGATGCAAATAGAAAAGTACATGTATGAAAATACAAATAAAATGAAGCAACATTACCTTAAAATAATCCCAGCTGAAATATTCGTGAGCAGGAATAGAAGAAAAAATATTGTCAAAATCATCTTTTTCCTCTAGAACTAATTCTTTAGGCTAATACGGAACATTGGAAAGAAGAGGAACATTTTCTAGATATATCAATTGTATATTGCCACAAAATACAAATAACCTTATCATAGGAGAATTAATACTCATGAGGTACGGATTGTCTGTCTTTTAGCACTAATTCTTCAAGCAACGAGCAATTAGATATCAAAATTTCAAGCATATTAGAAGATAATGTTACAAATTTTAATTTTGGGATAATCAACTTATTAAATCTCTGAAAGAATCATGGAAGATGTATACCACATTCCATCAGATACAAATGTCTCAATGCTGAACAATAAAAAAAAGGTAAGGGATCTTGCATGGTGGATAAGTAAATGGAAGTTTTAGGACAAAATGTTGAATAAAATTTGTGTCGAGCAAATGTATCAAACGATAAACATTAGGACATAGTTTTCGACTAGTAATGTCAAGGGTAACTTTCAACATTGTTCCTATATGAAACCTGAAGAAACAATCGAGAATGGGAATAAATCAAATGGTAGGGAATGTCAAGTCCACTGGTTTTTTCCAAACTGTTTGATCAACATTCACCTCTGGAATTCTATGGCAAGTATATAGCCAATCCATAGAAAGTGTACTAGTCGTTACAACATCTCGAAAAGATAACCTATTTAGAATGTCATGAATTAAATGAATGGAAAGGTTGCTTAGTCGACCAGGAGAAGGTAAACGTAGTCTTTGTTCATCTTGAGGCATTATAATCTGTAGACAATAAACAAGAATACCATTAGTAAGGTTAGGGTATAAGCTACACAAACAAACAAACAAATGTTTTTCACCTTATTCAATTAACATGTCAAAAAACTTACAATAAAAGAAAAGGTGCATAATTTGTAGATGACATTTAATTTGATTTCTTTAATTTGCAACTCTTGATGCAAAATTGTACGGCTTAGGTTAAATCGAACACATATAAAGTATTTTAGTATAGAACTTGAAGAGAACTTAGAAGTTTAAATCAGTGATGTAATACTTATTGTACTAGAATTTAATAGTATTGAGTGCTTACATAAAAACACTATATCAAATGACATGTATTTATCGTAACATCATAAATTAATATGTATAAGCTATTAATAAGAACACCAAAATCGTGAGAAATGATTTTATTTTGCAAATTCAAATATTCATATCCAAACCCATTATTACAGCTTAAACCATCAAGACTTGAATGAGAAATAAGATTGCTATAAATTTTTAAAAAATGTTGACAATTAAACATGGGGATATTCATTATTCAAGACTAAGCAATAAGTCCATATGTCAGTAATCTATGTTTTCCCAAGATAGCATAATTAGAATTTCACAAATATTTTACTTTTTCTTAATAGAGTAATTATTTCAAAAACTACAATATTAAGAGGAAGCAAGTTTAAAATAACTTAATTTTGCTATTACCATTACACAATGAATTTAGATACACCCATCATCAGAGTATATGATACCTCTTTAAATGAATTGCCCCCCCCCCTTTGAACAAACCATTACTAAAAAACAAAAACAACAGTTATATATATATATATTTTTTGGTTTAGGCCCCCAAAATAGAAAGGCCTACTATTTTATTAAAAATAAAATTATCTTAACTTTTTATAGCAAAACAAATTATAATGTTTTTATTTGTTTCAGAACTCTTTTTTATGGATCAATTTTTAAATTTAACTTCCACATGGTATGTTTAAGAACACAAGATTAAAAAAAAATATTTTTGTATGCATATATATATATATATATGTAAAACTATTTTTATCAAAAAGAAAGAAATAAGTTGAATCTCACATTAAGAAAAAAAGTAATAAAATTTAGTCCTCCAACTTATTTTTGGCTTTAGACCACTAGTTAGCTAATGCCGTCACTGCGTTTATTTATAAATTTGTGTACTAACTAATGGTAAAATGTTCAATTAAGAAAGGGAATATGTTGAATTCTGAGTAATTTGTTTTTCATCAGATTTTTTGCTTGTCATTTGCATCCAATACTCTCTACGTCACCTAAACACCAAAAAAGGTGTAGTTATTACATCTCAAAATAGTTCTAGGACGTAGTAGGATATGTAAAGAAAATGTGTGTTGTTAGAATTTCGACCATAGTTCAAGGGAGTACTTATGCCTTCTTTTCAAAAAAAAAAATTAATATTTAAAGACATGACAATGTTTTTCCATAACATTTTCTTTTTGGAATTCGTGCGTTCTAGGAATTAATAAGAATCAATCTCTTTCTTTTAGTTATATTCCTAAAATGATGCATTGAAACTATCAAAAAAATATTGTTGTAGTTTATCAAATGCCCATTTTCACAAAAAAAAAATTTGCAATCTTAATGGTTGTTGTCTAAAATCTTATGTCGTAATAGAACATAAAAGTTTGTGTCTATAACAAGCAAAATAGGGGGTTTGGCTGCTTTGGGGCTCGTTTGACCTTTAATGTTGGCCGTTTTGTTCGTGGTGATCAACAGACTCAATAGATAAGGTCTTAACGGGTGTCTATGTAAACTTTTGGCAAAATTCATCTCAGAATTCTTGATCAACAAAAAAGACGATAGACTATAGCACACGAAAATTGAGAAAATTGGGGGGTTGCCTGCTCTGGGGCTCGTTTAACCTTGAAAATGGGTCATTTTGTCCATGGTGATCAACTGACTCCATTTATCAGGTCTAAATGGATTTAGTATAAATTTTTGGCAAAAATTATCTCGGAATTCCGAATCACCAAAAAAATAGTGGACTATAGCACCAAAAAAATTGGCCAAATGGGGGGTTTGCCTGCTTTGGCTCGTTTGGCCTTGAAAATGGGTCGTTTTGGCCGTGGTGACCTATCATCTCCATACATAAGGTCTTTAAGGACGTTCGTGTAAATTTGTTAAAATCACCTCGGACTTCCAGATCACCAAAAAAGATGGTAGACTATAGAATACAAATATTAGCAAAATCGGCGTTTTGCCTTCTCTTGGGATTTTTTAACATTCAAAATAGGCCGTTTTGGCAGTGGTTTCCAACCGTCTAAATAAATAAGGTCTTAACAGGTGTATCTATAAATATTTGGCAAATAAAATCTCGGAATTCTGGATTAACAAAAAACTAATGGACTATAGCACACGAGAATCGGCAATACGGTGGGTATGCATGCTCTAGAGCTAGTTTGACCTTGAAAATGGGTCGTTTTGATCGTGGTGACCACTTCGCTCCATATATAAGGACTTAACAGAGGTTCGTGTAAATTTTTGTTAAAATCATCTCGGAATTTCGGAGCACCAAAAAAGATGGTAGATTTTATGAAAATTGGTAAAATAAGGAGTTTGTCTGTTCTATGCTCGTTTGATCTTGAAAATGGGCAATTCTGGCCGTGGAAATCAACTGGCTCCATACATAAGGTCTTAACATACATCCGTAAATTTTTGACAAAAATCATCTAGGAATTCTAGATCACCAAAAAATATGCTAGACTATAGCACACAAAAATTGGCAAAATGGGGGGTTTGCCTTCTCTGGGCTCGTTTGACCTTTAAAAGGGGTCATTTTCATGGTGAACAACTGGCTCCATAGATAAGGGAATAACACACATCAGCGTAAATGTTTTCACTAACAATCTCGGAATTTCAGATCACCAAAAAAATAAGTGACTATAGCACAGGAAAATATGCAAAATAGGCGGTTTGCCAGCTCTAGGCTCATTTGACCTTGAAAATTGGCCGTTTTGGCAATAGTGACCACCCAGCTTCATATATATGGTCTTAACGGATGTCCATGGAATTTTTTGGCAAAAATTATGTCACATTTTTGGATCACCAAAAGAGATAGTGGACTATAGCATACAAAAATAAGCAAAATGGGGTGTTTGCTTACTAATGGGCTCGTTTGACCTTGAAAATGGACCATTTTCACCGTGATTACCAAACGGTATATAGATATGGTCTTAACGGACGTCTGTGTAAATTTTTACCAAAAATCATCTCGGAATTTGGGATCACCAAAAAATATGGTGGTCTATAGCATATGAAAATCGGCAAAATGGGGGGTTTGCGTGCTCTAGAGCTCATTTGACCTAATAATTGGTCTTATTGGCAGTGGTGACCAACCGACTCCATAGATAAAGTTTGAACGACATATGTCTAAATTTTTGCCAATAATTATCTAGGAATTCCTGATCAACGACAAGATGGTGGATTATAACACATGAAAATTGGCAAAATGGGGGATTTGCCTACTATAGGACTCGTTTGACATTAAAATATGTTGTTTGAGCCACGATGACTAACCGGATCAATAGATAATGTTTTAAAGGACATACTTTTAAACTTTTGGCAATAAATTATCTTGTAAATATGGATCAAAAAAATGGTTGGCTATAGCACACGAAAATCACCAAAATAGTGGATTTGTCTGCTTTGGGGCTCTTTTGACCTTGAAAATGGGTGGTGACCAATCAGATTCATATATAAGGTCTTAAATGATGTCCATTTTAATTTTGCCCAAAATTAAAATGGAAATCTAGAACACCAAAAAAGGTGGTGGACTATAGCACACAAGAAATTGTGAAATAGGGGTTTGCTTTCTCTAGGCTCGTTTGACTTTTAAAATAGGCCATTTTGGCCGTGGTAACCAATCGTCTCCATAGATAAGGTTTTAAGGTATGTCCATGTAAAATTTTGCATAAATCATCTCGGAATTCTAGATCACCAAAAGAGATGGTGGACTATAGCACACGAAAATAGGAAAAATGGAGGGCTTGTCTGCTCGAGGCTCGTTTGACCTTGAATTGGGTGGTTTTGTCTGTGGTGACGAACCTATTCCATAGAAAAGGTTATGACAAACGTCTGTGTCAATTTTTGCATAAACAATCTTAGAATTCTAGATTACTAAAAATGATGGTGGACTATAGCACATGAAAATCGGCAATATGGGGGGTTTGCCTGCTCTAGGGCTCGTTTGTCCTTGTAAATGGATAATTTTAGCCATGGTGACCAACTGCCTCCAAAGTTAAGGTCTTAATGGAGGTCTGTGTAAATATTTGGCAAAAAACATCTCGAAATTTCGAATCACCAAAATAGATTGTGGCACACAAAATCCGGCAAAATGGGGGGTTTGCCTGCTCTAGGAGAGCTCATTTGACCTTGAAAATGGGTCGTTTTGGGTGTGGTGACCAACCGGTTCTACAGGTAAGGTCTTAAAGACATCCGTGTAAATGTTTTAAATAATCATCTCGGAATTCCAGATTATCAATAAAGATGGTGGGCTTTAGCACACAAAAATTGACAAAATGGGGAATTTGCCTGCTCAAGGCTCGTTAGACCTTAATTAGGTAATTTTGGTTGTGGTGTCCAATCATCTATCTATCATATCTTAACAGACGCCCGTGTAAATTTTTTCCAAATATCATCTCGGCATTTCGGATCACCAAAAAAGATGATGGATTATAGCACAGAGAATTTCTTAAAATTATGGGTTTGTGTGCTCTGGGCTCGTTTTCCCTTGAAATGGGTCGTTTTGGCCGTGGTGACCAACCTACTCATATATAAGGTCTTAAATAACGTCCAGTTAAAGTTTTGGTAAAATTCATCTTGGAATTCTGAATAAAAAAAGATGGTGGACTATAACACACGAAAAACTATCAAATGGGGGTTTGTGTGCTCCAGAGCTCGTTTAAACTTGAAAATGGGTCATTTTGGCCGTGGTGACAAATCGATTCCGTAGATAAGGTCTTAACGGGTGTCCATATAAATATTTAGCTAAAGCAACCTTGGAATTCAAGATCACCAAAAAGATGGTGGGCTATAGAATATGAAAATCGGCAAAATAGGGGTTTGCCTGCTCTAGGCTCGTTTAACATTGCAAATGGGTGGTTTTGGCCGTAGTTACCAACCGACTCCTAAGGTATTAACAGACTTCAATGTAACTTTTGAAAAATTTTCTCCAAATTCCGGATCACCAAAAAATATGGTATATTATAAGAATATGAAAATCGACAAAATTGGGAGGGGGTGCTTGCCTGCTCTTCGGCTCGTTTGGCGTTGAAAATAGTCCATTTTGGCTGTGGTTACCAACCGACTCCTTAAATAATCTTTTAGCCGAATTCCATGTAAATTTTTGGAAAAAATTATCTCAAAATTCTTGATACCCAAAAAAGATGGTGGACTATAACACACAAAAATTGACAAAATGGGGGATTAGTCTACTCTACGCTTGTTTTAACCTTGAAAATAGGTCTGTTTGGACATGGTGACCAACCCGATCCATAAATAAGGTCTTAACGTATGTTTGTTTAATTTTTTTTCAAAAATCATCTTGAAATTCCAGATCACCAAAACAGAAAGTGGACTATAGCACATGAAAATATGCAAAATGGGGGGTTTGTAAGGTCTAAAGCTCGTTTGACCTTGAAAATAGGTTTTTTAGTAGTTGTGACCAACCTGATACATAATTAAGGTCTTAATGGACCACCTACCACTAGTCTTCGGCCAGAGGGTTTTATTGCACAAAAAGGCCAGGGCACAGGCTCCCGAAGAGAGAACCCAACGAATGTCAGATGCAAAGCCACGCACCTCATTAAGATCATATTGTCATACTCTCCCAAAAAAGAACATCCGTGTAAATTTTTGGCAAAACTTATCCCAGAATTCTTGATCAATAAAAAAATATGGTGGACTATGCACTTGAAAATCAGCAAAATGGAGGGTGTGCCTGCTCTAGGGCTCGTTTTACCTTGAAAATGGGTTGATTTGTCTATGGCTACCAAGCGACTCCATTGATAAGGTCTTAATTGACGTCTATGTAAGTTTTTAGTAAAAACAACTTGGAATTCTGGATCACTAAAAAGATGGTGAACATAGAACACGAAAATTGGCAAAATGGGGGGTTTGCCTACTTTAGGGCTCGTTTGACCTTGAAAAAGGTCATTTTTGCCTTGGTGACCAACCGACTCGATAGATAAAGTCTTAACAAACTCTGTGTAAATTTTAGGCTAAAATCATCTCGGCATTCTAGATCACCAAAATAGATGGTCGACTATAGCGCACAAAAAGTGGCAAAATAAGGGGTTTGTGTGCTCTGGATTATTTGACCTTGAAAAATTGTGCGTCTTTGTTGTGGTTACTAACCGGTTCCTTAGATAAGATCTTAATGAACATTAGTGTCAATATTAATAAATAATCATCTCATAATTATGGATCACCAAAAAATATGATCGACTATAGCACACGAAAATCAGCTAAATGGGGGTTCACCTAGTTTGGGACTCGTTTGACCTTTCTAATGGGTCGTTTTGAATGTTATGACCAACCGACTCCATAGAAAAGGTTTTAAAAACGTCCTTATAATGTTTTTTGCAAAATCATCTAAAAATTGTGGATCACTAAAAAGATGATAGACAATAGCCTACGAAATTCAATAAAATAGGGTGTTTCCATACTTTTGGGATCGTTTGACTTTGAAAAAAGGTCATTTTGGTCGTGGTGACCAACCGACTCCATTGATAAGGTCTTAACGAACTCTATGTATATTTTCTAAAAAAATCATCTCAGAATTTTGGATCACCAAAATATATGGTGGATTTTAGCACACAAAAATTGACAAAATGGGGGTGGTTGCATGCTTTGAGCTCATTTGACCTTGAAAAATGGTCCATTTTGGAAGTGGTGACTAACCGGTTATATAGATATGTTCTTAACCAACATGTGTGTAAACGATTATAAATAATCATTTCGGAATTATGGATCACGAAAAAAAGATGATGGACTATAGCACACAAAAATTAGGAAATGGGGGTTTACCTGCTTTGGGCCTCGTTTGACCTTAAAAATGGGTCGTTTTGGCCATGGTGATCAGTCGTCTCCATAGATCAGGTCTTAATGAATGCCCGTGTAAGCTTTAGCAAATAGAATCTTGTAATTCTTGATCACCAAAATAGATGGTGGAATATATAATACGAAAAATCAGATAAAGAGGGGTTTGCCTACTTTAGGCTCCTTTGACCTTTAAAATGGCTTATATTGGCCGTGGTGACCAACCGACTCCATAGATAAGGTCTTAACAGATGACTGTATAATTTTTTTGGAAAAATCATATCAAAATTATGGATCATAAATAAAATGGTTGACTATAGCACACGAAAATTGGCTAAATGGGGGGTTTGCTAGCTCTAGGGCTCTTTTAACATTTAAAATGGGCAATTTTGGCTATCGTGACCAACCGGAAATATATATAAGGACTAAATGGACATCCATGTTAATTTTATGCAAAAATCATCACGGAATCAAGATCACCAAAAAAGATGGTGGAAAATAGCACATGAAAATTGGAAAATGGGGGGTTTGCTTGCTCTTTACTCGCTTGACCTTGAAAATTGACAGTTTTGGTTGTGGTTACCAATTGACTCCATTTATAAGATTTTAAAGGACGTCCGTGTAAATTTTTGGCAAAAACCATCTCAGAATTTTTGATCACCATAAAAGATGGTGGACTATTGCACACCAAAATTGGCAAAATGCGGGGTTTGACTGCTCTAGGCTCGTTTGACCTTTTAAATGAGTCATTTTGGCTCTGGTGACCAACCGACTCCATTGATAAGGTATTAGCTTATGTGCGTTTCAAATTTTGGCAAATATATTCTCAGTATTATGTATCACCAAATAATATTATGGACTATAGCACATGAAAATCGGCAAAATCAGGGGTTTGACTACATAGGGCCTCCTTTGACCTTTAAAATGGGTCATTTTGGTTGTGGTGACCAACCGGTTCCATAGGTAAGGTCTTAAAGGACATCCACATATATTTTTTGAGAAAATCAATTTGGAATTCCTCATCACCCAAAAGAATTATGGAGTATAGCACATGGAAATCGGCAAAATAGGGTGTGTGCCTGCTCTATGGCTCGTTTAACCTACAAAATGGGTTACCAACCGACTCCATAAATAAGGTCTTCACGGACTTCCATGTAATTTTTTGGCAAAAAATATCTCGGATTCCAGATCACCAAAAAAGATGGTACATTGTATGCATATGAAAATCGGCGAAATGAGGGGTTTGCCTGCTCTTGGGCTCGTTTGACCTTGAAAATGGTCCTTTTTTTATGTGGTTACCAACTAACTCCATAATTAAGATATTAACGGACTTCAGGGTAAATTCTTGGAAAAAATCATCTCAAAATTCAGGATACCCGAAAATGATGGTGGACTATAGCACACAAAATTTGACAAAATGGGGGTTTTGCCTGGTCTAGACTCATTTGACCTTTAAAATGGTCCGTTTTGGTCATGGTGACCAACCCACTTCATAGATAAGGTCTTAGAGGACATCCGTGTAATTTTTTTAAAAAAATCATGTTCAATTTCGGATCACCAAAAAAGATAATGGACTATAGCATACGAAAATTGGCAAAATGGGGGATTTTCGTGCACAAGGGTTCGTTTGACCTTTAAAATGGGTATGGCGGGAAAGGCCGGGGTCACCTCAATCAACCCCCTCTCCTACCAGCGATCCCTGATATATAAGGTCTTAATGATTTATGTGTAAATTTTAGCCAAAAATTTATTGGAATTCTCGATCAGTACAAAAGATGGTTGAATATGAACATGAAAATTGGTAAAATGGGGGGTTTGCCTGCTATGTTTCTTGTTTGACTTTTAAAATGGGTCGTTTTTGCAGTGGTGACACACCGACTCCATATAAATGGTCCTAAGAGACGTCCTTGTAAATTTTTGGTAAAAAACTTCTAGAAATTTTGGATTACAAAAAAAGATGGTTTACTATAGCACATGAAAATTGGCAAAATAGGAGGATTGCCTACTCTAGGATCGTTTGACCTTGAAAATGGACCCTTTTAGCCGTTGTGACCAACCAACTCCATAGACAAGGTCTTAACGGACTCCCGTGTAAATTTTTTGCAAAATAAAGACCGAAGAAGGAGGGACCCCCCACCCCCCATCACCCCCCATCTCTTTTGATTACTAAAAAATATGGTGGAATATAACACACAAAAATCGGTAAAATTTGGGGTTTACCTACATTAGGGCTCGTTTGTCCTTGAAAAAAGGTCATTTTGCCCGTGGTGGATAGCCAACTCCAATGATAAGGTCTTAACGAAATCTGTGTAAATTTTTTGGAAAAATCATCTCAGCATTCTGGATCACCAAAATGTTCATAAATAATCATCTCGAAACTATGCATCACCAAGAAAGATGATGGACTATAGCACACGTAAATCAGCAAAATGGGGGTTTACCTTCTATGGGGATCGTTTGACCATAAAATGGGCGTTCTAGCCGTGATGACCAATTGTCTCCATAGGTCAGGTCTTAATGAATGCCCGTGTAAATTTTTAGCAAATATCTCTCGTAATTCTGCATCACCAAAAACGATAGTGGAATATATCTAACAACACAAAATGGAAGGGAAAAGTGCGGGAGGGGGGGGGGTAGGGGGGGGGGGGGGGGGGTTGCCTGCTCTAGGCTCGTTTGACCTTAAAGTGGGTCGTATTGGTCTTAGTGACCACTATGCTCCACAGATAAGGTCTAAACAGACGTTCGCGTAAATATTTTGGAAAATTTATATCAATATTCTGGATCACAAAAAAATGGATGCGTACAGCACACGAAAATTGGCAAAATTGTTGTGTGTGTGGGGGGGGGGGTTTCTAGCTCAAGGGCTCTTTTGACTTTGAAAATGGGCCATTTTAGTTTTGGTGAGCAACCAGTTCTATAGATAAGGACTTAATAGATGTACACATAAATATTTCGTGAAAATCATCACGAAATCTAGATCACCAAACAAATGGTGGACTATTGCACACCAAAATTAGTAAAATGGTGGACTATAGCACACAAAAATCGGCAAAGTGGGGGGTTTGTCTGCTCTGGGCTCATTTGACATTTAAAATGAATTGTTTTTGTCATGGTGAACAACCGACTCCATAAGGAATTTATTTACGGTCGTCCGTTAAAAATTGTGGCAAATATCATCTTAGTATTATAGATCACCAAAAAAGATGGTGGACTGTAGCACAGGAAAATCGGCAAAATGGGGGTTTTTTCTGCTCTTGGGCTCTTTTCACTTTGAAAATGGGTCATTTTGACCGTGGTGACCAACCGGCTATAAGGTCCTAATGGAAGTTTGTGTGAATTTTTGGCAAAAATCATTTTGGAATACTTGATCACCCAAAAATATTGTGGACTATAGCACATGTAAATCGGCAAAATAAGGGTTTTGCCTACGTTGGGGCTCATTTGACCTTTAAAATGGGTCTTTTTGGCCATGGTGACCAACGAACTCCATATTTAAGGTTATAATGTACATCCTTTTAAATTTTTAGCGAAATTAATGTCATAATTCTGGATCACCCAAAAGATAGTGCACTATAGCACACGAAAATCGGCAAAAGGGGTTTTGCTGCTCATGGGGTCGTTTGACCTTCAAAATGGGACATTTTGGCCGTGGTGACCAATCAATTCATAAATAAGGTCTTAACGAAGTTCCTTGTATATGTCTAGAAAAAATTATTTCAGAATCCTGGATCTTTAAAAAAGATGGTGTACTATAGCAAACAAAAATTGGAAAAAAGTGTTTGCCTGCTCACGGGCTCGTTTGACCTTGAAAATGAGTCTTTTTTATTGTGGTGACCAAACGCTTTTATAGATAAGGTTTTAACAGACATCCTTGTAAATTTTTGTCAAAAATTATCTCAAAATTCTGAGTCACCAAAAAAAATACTGGACTATAGAACCCGAAAATTGGCAAAATAGGGGTTTACCTACATTAGGGGTTGTGTTTCCTTGAAAATGAGTTTTTATGGTCATGATGATAGAACGGATCCATATTTAAAGTTTTTACGGACTTTCGTGTAAATATTTGGCAAAAATCAACTATGAATTTTTGATCACCAAAAAAGATCATGGACAATATAGCACACGAACATCGACAAAATAAGAAGTTTGCTTGCTCTAGGATCGTTTGACATTGAAAATGGGATCTTTTGGTCGTGGTGACGAACTAGATCCATACTAATATCTTAACAAACATCCGTGTAAGGTTTTTGCAAAAATAATCTAGTAATTTCGGATCACCAAAAAAGATGGTGTACCATAGCAAACGAAAATCAGCAAAATGCGGGGTTTGCCTTCTATAGGCTCGTTTGACCTATAAAATGGGCCGTTTTTGTTGTAGTTACCTACTGGCTCCATAGAAAAAATATAAAGGAATTCCGTGTAAATTTTTGGTAAAAATTATCTCAGATTTTGTTTAACCTAAAAATATAGTGGACTATAGAAAACGAAAATCGACAAAATAGGGGGTTTGCTTGCTTTGGATCGTTTCTGTTTGACTGAAATGTGAAAATGGATTGTTGGCCATGGGGTAACACCCAAATCAATAGATAAGGTCTCAGGTAGTCCACATAATTTGTTGCAATAATTATCTTTCTGATCAAATCTGGATAAATTCCACAAAAAAAAAGATGCTGGGATATAGCACACGAAAATCCGTAAAATGGGGGCGGATGGGGGGGAGGTGGGAGGTAGGAGGAGGTACCTTCTTTGGCTAGTTTGACATTTAAAATGGGACTGTTTTGGCCGTGGTGACCAACTGTCTCCATAGATAAGGTCTTAACGAACATTCGAGTAATTTTTTGCAAAAATAATTTCGGAATTCCGAATCACCAAAATAGTTTGTGGAATATTGCATAAGAAAATCGGCAAAATTGGGGGCTTGCCTTATTTAGGGCTCGTTTGACCTTGAAAATGGGCCATTTTGGTTGTGGTGACCAACCGTCTCCACAGTTTAGGTCTAAATAGACGTCCGTGTAAATTTTTGGCAAAAACCATCTTAAAATTCTGCATCACCGAAAAAGATGGTGGACTATAGGACACGAAAATCGGCAATATGGGGGATTTTCCTACTCTATGCAAGTTTGATCTTTAAAATGGGCCCTTTTTTCCTTGGTGACCAACTAGCTCCATATAAAATGACATAAGAGACTTCCGTGTAATTTTTTTTGCAAAACTCATCTCAGAATTCTGGATCACCAAAACAGATGGTACACTATAGCACACTAAAGTAAGCTAAATGGGGGGTTTGCCTATATGATGGATCGTTTAAACTTGAAAATGAGATGTTTTGTATATGGTCACCAATCGGCTCCATAAATAAGGTCTTAATGGACATCTGTTAATATTTTTGGCAAAAAAAATCTCGGTACTCTTGATAACCAAAAACTGATGGTGGACTATAGCACACGAAAATCAGTAAGATGGAGGCCACGCCTGCTTTGGGGCTCTTTTGACCTTGTACAGGAGTCGTTTTAACTGTGGTGACCAACCTACATCTCCTATAAATTCTTAACAAATTTTCTTTTATTTTTTTGGCAAAAATCATTTATGAATTTTGGATCACCAAAAAAAATTGTGGATAACACAAGAAAATCGGCAAAATGGGGGATTTACCTGCTTTGGGCTCGTTTGATCTTAAAAATGGACTGTTTTGGTTGTGTTGACCAATCGTCCCCATAGAAAAGGTCTTAACTGACGTCTATGTAAATTTTTTGTAAAAATCATCTCAAAATTCCAGATAACCTTAAAAGATGGTGGAATATAGCACCCAAATATTAGCAAAATGGGGGTTGTCTAGCTCTAGGCTCGTTTGATCTTAAAAATTGGCTATTTTTGTTGTGGTTACTAACCAGTTTCGTAGACAATGTCTTAACAGACGTCCATCTAAATTTTTAGCAAAAGTCATCTTAGAATTTCGGATCACCAAAATCGATGGTGCACAATAGCATAGGAAAATTTGCAAAATGGGAGATTTGCCTTCTCTGGGCTCGTTTGAACTTGAAAATTGGCCAATTTCGCCATAGTGACAAACTAGCTCCATAAATGGACATCCTCATAAATTTTATACAAAATTAATCACGAATTTCCTCATCACCAAAAAAGATGGTAGACTACAACACACGAAAATTGACTAAATGGGGAGGGGGTTTGCTTACATTGGGGCTCGTTTAACCTTAAAAATAAGTCGCTTTTGCCATGGTGACCAATCGAATCCATAGATAAGGTCTTAATGGACGTTCGTGTTAATTTTTTGAATATATCATCTTGAAATACCGAATAACCAAAAGAGATGGTGAATAATAGCACACAAAAATTGGTAAGATGATGGGTTTGCCTACACTAAGATTGTTTGACCCTTAAAATGGGTCGTTCTTGTTGTGGTGACCATCCAGCTCCATAGATTAGGTCTTAACGAACTATCGTGTAATTTTTTTGAAAAAATCATCCTGGAATTCTAATTCACCAAAAAAAATGGTGGACTATAGCACAAAAAAATAAGCAAAATGGGGGTTAACCTGCTTTGGGGCGCGTTTGACCTTAAAAATTGTCCATTGGCAGTGTTGCCAGCTGTGTATCCATGATAGGTCAAAGTGTCAGTTGTGTTTGAAAAATTTTTGGTTTAAAAATGAATTTTCTCGGGGATTCTTTCATCACCAAAAACGATGGTGGAGTATAGCACATGAAAATCAAAAAATGGGAGGGGGGGGTTGCCTACTTCATTTCTCGTTTGACCTTGAAATTGAGTCGTTTTGGTTGTGGTGAAAAATGAATCAATATATAAGGTCTTAAAGGACTTCCGTACAAATTTTTTTATAAAATCCTCTGTGAATTCCAGATACCCAAAAAAGATGGTGGACTATAGCATACTGAAATTGGCAAAAATTAGTGGTTTCTGTTATCTAGGCCTCTTTGACCGGTGAAAAATGAGGTGTTTGTCATGGTGCCCATCGACCTCAACGGATCAAGGTATATTAACAGAGTAAGTGGATGTAAAATTTTTGTCATAAAGCATCAAGGAATTCTAGAACACAAAAAAAATTGTGGACTATAGCATACGAAAATTGGCAAAATGGGGGTTTTGCCTACAATAAGCTCCATTCACCTGAAAAATAGGATGTTTTGGCCATGGTGATCAACCGGCTCAATAGATAAGGTCTTAACAGACGTCTGTGTAAATTTTAGCCAAAGCATCTCCTAACTCTAGATCAAAAAAAATATCGTGGACTTTTAGCAAACAACAATTGGTAAATGGGGGTTTTCCTACCCTAGGTATTGTTTGACATTGAAAATGAGTTTTGTCTATAGTGACCTATCAGCTCCATTGATAAAGTATTTAATGTAAGTTCATATGAAGTTTTGGAAAAAATCATCTCGGAATTCCGAATCACTAAAAAATATAATGGGCTATAACACTTGAAAATCGGGAAAATATTAGGGTGATTTTGCTGGATCTAAGGATGTTACATTGAAAATGGGGGGGTTTGTTTGTGGGCAGTTGGGGACCCCCAAACAGAATCAATTAGATCAGGGTCATACGAATTGTCCATGTAAACTTTTGGCAAAAATGATCTCAGAATTCTGGATCGCCAAAAATGATGGTAGACAATAGCACACTAAAATTGGGAAAATGGGGGGGGGGGTTTCATGCTCTAGGGATCGTTTAACCATGAAAATGGGCCGTTTTGGCTGTCGTGACAAACCATCTCCATTTATACGGTTTTAACGGACCTTCTTGTAAATTTTTTGCAAAAATCGTCTTAGATTTTTGCATCACCAATAAAGATGATGGACTATAGCACACCAAAATTGGTTAATGAGGTATTTGTCTTCTTTGGTCTCGTTTGACCTTGATAATAGGTTGTTTTTGATGTGGTGGACCAACAAGGTCCCATGTAGTTAGATCTCACAATTGTACTCCGTTGTTTTGTAATTTATGGAAAAATTATTTCAAAATTCCGGATCACCAAAAAAATGGATTATAGCACATTAAAATCTACAAAATAGGGTGTTTCCTGCTCTGGGTTCATTTGACCTTGAAAATCAGCCGTTTTGGCCGTGGTGATCAACCGAATCCATAGATAAGGTTTTAACAGAAGTACGTGTTTATTTTGGACAAATATATCTCAAATTCTTGATCAGCGAAATGATGGACCAGCACACAAAAATAAACAAAATGTGGGGTTCGCCTGCATTAGGGCTCCTTTGACCTTGAAAATGGGCCATTTTAACTTTGTGACCAACCAGCTCCGTAAATAAGGTTTTGACGGACGTCAGTGTAAATTTTGGAAGAAATTATCTAGTAATTCAGGATCACCAAAAAAGATGGTGGACTATAGCACATGAAAATCGGAAAAATAAGGGGTTTGACTGTTATGGGGCTTGTTTGACATTGAAAACAAGCCCTTTTTGTAATGGTGACCAACCGTTTGCATAGGTAATGTCTTAAAAGAGGTCTGTTTAAATTTTTGGCAAAAAATCATCTCGAAATTCTGGAACATAAAAAAAGATGGTGGACTATACAACACGAAAATCGATAAAAATTGGTGGGGGGAGGGTTGCTTTCTCTGTGGCTCGCTTGAAATTCAAAATGTGCCATTTTGGCTATGGTGACCAACCGTCTCCACAGATAAGTTCTTAATGTATGTCCGTGTAAATGTTTGGCAAAACTCATCTTGGAATTCCAGATCACTAAAAAGACGGTGAACTACTGCTTGTTTGGGGATCTTTTGACCTTGACAATTGGTGTTTGTGTTTAGTGGTCCCAACAGGCATAAATAAAAGGAAGGTTTTGTTTTTTTTAACGGAGTGCCATTTCCAAATTTTTGAAACATCATTTTCGGAAAATTTTAGGAAGATGCAAAAAAAGATGTGGAGGTGGACTATAGAACATTGAAAAATGGCACAATCGACGATTGCTGCTCTAGAGCTCGTTTGGCCTTTAAAATGGGTTGTTTTGGTTGTGTGACCAGACGATTCTATAGATAAGGTCTTAATGTTCTTCCGTGTGAATTTTTTTGTAAACTCATCGTAGAATTTTGAATACTAAAAAAATGGGGGATTTGCCTTCTTAGGGCTTTTTTGACCTTGAAAATGGGTCGTGTTGGCCGTGGTGACCAACCGAATCCATTGATAAGGTCTTAGAAGACGTTCGTGTGCATTTTTGGCAAAATTCCTCTCTCAATTCCAAATCAAAAGAAAATATGGTGGACAATTGTACATGAAAATCGGGGAAATGGGGGAATTGCATGCTCTGGGCTCGTTTATCCTTTAAAATCATCCATTTTAGCCGTGGTGACAAACCGGCTCAATGTATAAGGTTTTAACAGACATCCGTGAAAATTTTTTCAACATTCATCTTAGAATTTTTTATCACCATAAAAGATGGTGGACTATTGCACACAACAATTGGCAAAATGGGGGGTTTGCGTCCCCCTGGGCTCCTTTAACTTTGAAAATTGATGGTTGTGGTCGTTCTGACAAAACGTCTCCAAAACTATGGTTTTTACAGAGGTACATGTAAATATTTAGCAAAAATCATCTTAGAATTTAGGATCACCAAAAAAGATGGTACACTGTAACACACGAAAATAAACAAAATGGGGGTTAGACTACTCTGGGCTCGTTTGACCTTGAAAATAGGTTGTTCTGGTTGTGGTGTCCAACAAGATCCATAGATAAGGTCTTAACGGATTTCCATTCAAAGGTTTTCCAAAAATCATCTTGGAATTTTGGATCACCAAAAAAGATGGTGCACTATAGCACAAGAATATCATAAAATGAAGGGTTTACCTACTATGGGCTTGTTTGACCTTGAAAATAGATTGTTTTGATCGTGGTGACCAACCAGCTCCATAGATAAGGTCTAACTGGGGTTGCCTGCTCTGGTGCTCGTTTGACCTTATAAATGGCCATTTAGTCATCATGCGACCCACACAAACCCCCCACCAACACCACAACCAGGACACCACCCAACAAAACAACTCCATAAATAAGGTATTAACGGACAACCCCCTAACACAAAGTACATATAAATTTTTACAAAATTCATCTCTAAATTTTCGATCACCAAAAAAGATGATGGATTATAGCACATAAGAAATCAACAAAATAGGGGATTTGTTTGCTTTGGGCTCTTTTTAAATTGAAAATGGGCCGTTTTGGCTATGGTGACCTACTGGTTCCATAGTTGTGGTCTTAACAGAAGTCTGTGTAAATGTTTGAAATAATCATCTTGGAATTCTGGATCACCAAAAATATGATGATCTATAGCATAGGAAAATTAGAAAAATGGGGGGTTTACCAGCTTTGGAGCTCGTTGACCTTTAAAATGGGTCGTTTTGGTTGTGGAGGCAACCGACTCCACATATAAGCTCAGAACAGACGTTCGTGTATATAATTTGCAAAAATCATCTCAGATTTTTGGACTAACAAGAGATGGTGCGACGATAGCAGCTAAGGAAAAGAGCAAAAAAAGGGGGGTTGGAATAACTATAGGCTTGTTTTTAGACTCAAAAATGGGTCATTTTAGCTGAAGTGTCCAATCGTTTCCATATATGATGTCTTACCAGACGCCCCTGTAAATTTAATCCAAATATCATTTTAGAATTCTTGATCACCAAAAGAGATGATGGATTATAGCACAGGAAAATTCGTAAACAATGTTGGTTTGCTTGCTCTAGGCTCGTTTGTCCTTGAAATGGAGCATTTTGGTCGTAGTGACAAATCAACTCCATAGATAAGGTCATAAAGAGCGTCCGTGTAACTTTTTTGGAATAATAACACGAAAATCAGAAAAGTGGGGGGTTTGCTTGCTGTAGGATCGTTTCACCTTGAAAATGGGTTGTTGACAAACCGGAAACATAGATAAAGTATTAACTGATGTCCGCGAATGTTTTTTGCAAATATCATCAAAGAATTTTGGATCACCAAAAAAGATGGTGGACTATAAAGCACGAAAATTTGCTAAATGGGGGGTTTTACCAGCTCTTGGCTCGTTTGATCTTGAAAAAAGGTTGTTTTGGCTGTGGAGACAAATTGGCCTAAGGAACACGTCTTTCCTTCAAATCCGACAAATTAATGTAAAGTTTGAAAAAAATCATCTCAGAAGAATTTGGTATTAATCCACAAAAAGATGAGGGGACTATAGTACATGAAAATCGGTAAAAAAAAAAAGGAGTTTCCTTGCTTTGTTCTCGTTTGACCTTTAAAACGGGCCGTTATGGCTGTGGTGAAAAAACGGATCCATTAATTAGGTCTTAAGAGACGTCAGTGTAAATTTTTGGCAAAAATTATATCGAATTTCTATATCAACAAAAAAGATGGTGGACTATGGATACGTTAATCAGCAAAAATGGGGGGTTTGCCTTCTCTAGGCTCACTTAACCTTGAAAATGAGTCGCTTTTGCCGTGGTGACCAACTGGCAACATAGAAAAGGTATTAAGGGAAGTCCATGTAAACTTTTGCCAAAAATCAGCTCGGAATTCGGGATCATTGAAAATGGTGGAGGACTATAGCACACAAAAATGGTTAAATGGGGTGAGTCTGGTCTGACCTCTTTTGACCTGGAAAATGGCCCATTTTGACATTGTAATCAACTGGCTCTATAACTAAGGTTTTAACGGACGTTCGTGTAAATTTGTTGCAAAAATCATCACATTATTCCGGATCACCAAAAAAGATGGTGGACTATAACACAAAAAAATGAGAAAATGTGGGTTTTGCCTTCTTTAGGACTCATTTGATTTTTAAATGGGTCGTATTGGTTGTTGTGACCAACCGGATCAATATATAAGGTTTTATCTGAAGTTAGTGCAATTTTTTTGTAAAAATCATCTTGAAGTTATGATTACCAAAAATGATGGTGGACTATAACTTATGAAATCGGCAAAATATGAGTTTTGCCTACTCTGGGGTTTTTTGACCATGAAAATGGGCCATTTTGATTGTGGTGACCAACCGGCACCATAGATAAGGTCTTAAAAGACATCCGTTTAAATTTTTGGCAAATCTCAGAATTCTCGATCACCAAAAAATATGGTGGACGATAGAACAGGAAAATCGAGTAACTGGGGGTTTTCCTGCTCTATGGTTCGTTTCATCTTGAAAATGGGTTGTTTTGGTTGTGGTGACCAACTAGGTCTATATATAAGGTCTTAACAGACTTCAGTGTTAATTTTTGGAAAAATCCATCTCACAGTTACAATTTCTAAAAAAAAATGGACTATAGTTCACAAAAATCAGCAAAAAGGTGGGGTTTGCTTGCTCTAGGCCAGGTTGGCCTTTAAAATGGGTCGTTATGGTCGTGGTGAAAAACCGGATCAATATATAAGGTGTTAACGGACGTCCGTTTAAATTTTTTGCAAAAATCATCTAAGAATTCTGGATCACCAAAAAATATGGTGGACAATAGAACACGAAAATCGGCTAAATTGGGGTTTGCCTGCTCTGGGGTCGTTTGACCTTTAAAATGGGTTATTTTTGTCGTGGTGACCAACCGACTTCATAGATAAGGTCTTAAAGAACTTCCATGTAATTTTTTTGGAAAAATCTTGGATCCACAAAAAAAGGTGGACTATAACACAGGAAAATCGGCTAAATGGGGGTTTGTCTGGTCTGAGCTCGTTTGACATTGAAAATGGGTCATTTTTCCATATTGACCAACAGGCCCAATATATAAGGTTTTAACGGATGTGCACGTAAATTTTTTGCAAAAATCATCTTGGAATTTTGTATCACCATAAACAATTATTGACTATAGCACTCAAAAATTGGGAAAATACGGGGTTTGCGTGCTTTGGGATCGTTTGACTTTTAAAATGGATTGTTTTGACCGTGGTAACCAAAAGACTCTATAGATATGGTCTTAAACGTCGTTCACATAAATTTTAGGAAATTATCCCGCAAATCCAGATAACCAAAAAAGATGGTGGACTATAACACACAAAAATCGTTAATATGGGAAGTTTACCTGCTTTTGTGCTCATTTGACCCAGAAAATAGGCTATTTTGGCCGTGGTGACCAACCAAATCCATAGATAAGATCTTAACCGGACTTCTGTGTATATTTTGGCACAAATCATTGCAGAGTGCTGGATCACAAAAAATGATGGTGGGCTATCACTAAACAAAATTGCAAAATAGGGGGTTTGCTGCTATTGGGCTCGTTTGACCTTGGAAATGGGTCGTGTTAGTCGTGCTAACCTACCGGCTCCATATATAAGGTCTTAACGGATGTCCGTGCAAATTTTTGGTGAAAATAATCTTGGAATTTTGGATCACCAAAAATTATGGTAAACTATAGCATACGAAATTTGACAATATGGGAGGATTGCGTCCTCTATATTTTTTGTCATTGAAATGAGCCGTTTTTGATGTGGTGACCTACCAGCTCCATAGATAAGGTTTTAACGAACGCCCATGTAATTTTTTGGCAAAAATAATCTCGAAATTCTAGAGAAAAAAATATAGTGGACTATAGCACACGAAAAATGGTAAAATGGTTTACTGCTCCAAGGCTCGTTTTACCTTGAAAATGGGCCGCTTTGGCCGTGGTGACGCACCGTATCCATGTATAAGGTATTAATAATGTTCCTATAAATTTTTTTCTATATTCATCTTGGAATTTTGGATCACCAAAAAATGGTGGATTGTAGCACACGAAAATCGCCTAAATTAGGGTTTGCCCACTCTAGGCTCGTTTGACTTTGAAAATGGGCGGTTTTGGCCGTGGTTACGAACAAGCTCCATACATTAGGTGTTAAGGGACTTTAATGTAAATTGTTGGCAAACATCATCTCAAAAATCTGGATCATTAAAAAAGATGGTAGACTATAAGCACACGAAAATCGGTAAAATAGGGGGGGGCTGCTCTTAGGCTTGTTTGGCCTTTAAAATGGGAAGTTTTGGCCGTGGTACCAACTGAATCCATAAATAAGGTCTTAACGGACTTCCATATAAATTTTTGACTCAAAATTTTTGGGTATCCAAAAATAATGGTTGACTATAGCACATGAAAATCGACAAAATAGGTGGTTTACTTTCTCTAGGATCATTTCACCTTTAAAATAGGTTGTTCTGGTCGTATTTACCAATCGTCACAACCGATAAGGTCTTAACAGACATCCCTATAAATTTATTGCAAAAATTATCCCATATTTCCAGATCACTTGAAATTATGGTGGACTATAGCACACGAAAATTTGCAAAAGGGGGGTTTGCCTAATCTAGGTCTTGTTTGACCTTGAAAATGGGTTGTTTCATCCATGGTGACCAACCGGCACCGTAGATAAGGTCTAAATGTACGTACATGTAAATTTTTGGCAAAATTCGTCTTGGAATTTTGGATCACCAAAAAATATGGTGGACTATATGACACAAAAATTTGATAAATGGGGGGTTTGCCTTCCGTGGGGATCGTTTGATCTTGAAAATGGTTCTTTTTCCAGTGGTGACAAATTGTCTCAATACATAAGGTATTAATAGAATCCAATGTATTTTTTTGGGAAAATAATCTCTCGGAATTCTTGATATCCAAAAAAGATGGTGGAATATATTACATGAAAATCGGAAAAAAGGGGAGTTTGTTTGCTCTAGGATCGTTTGACCTTAAATTGGGACTTTATGGCCGTGGTGACCAACTTAATCTACAGATAAGGTTTGGATGGACATCTATGTAAATTTTTTGACAAAATCATCTCGAATTTCTAGGATCGTTTGACCTTGAAAATGAGTCATGTTTGTCGTGGTGACCAACCGGATCCATAGGTAAGGTTTTAACGGACATTCGTGTAAATTTTAGGCAAAATTCATCTTGTCATTCTGGATCACAAAAAAAGATGGTGGACTATAGCACAGGAAATTTTGCTAAATGGGGATTAGTCTAGTCTTGGCTCGTTTGACCTTGAAAATGGATCATTTTACCATTGTGATAAACCGGCTCCACATATAAGTTTTAACGGACGTCTGTGTAAATTTTTCAAAAAATCTTCTTGAAATTTTGTATCACCAAAAAAAATATGGACTACAGCACTCAAAAATTGAGAAAATAGGGGGTTTTCCTGCTCTTGGCTCGTTAAACCATCAAAATGGGTTGTTTTGATCGTGTTAACCAACTGAATCCATCGATAAGGTCTTAACCGACATTCATAATTTTGTTTGGAAATTATCTCGCTAATTCGGATCACCAAAAAAGATGGTGGACTATAGCATAAAAAAATCGTCAAAATGGGGGTTTTACCTACTTTGGCGCTCATTTGAATTGAAAAATGGACCGTTTCAACCGTGGTGACCAAGCAACTCCATAGATAAGGTCTTAAAGGACATCCATGTAAATATTTGACAAAAAATTATTTCGAAATTCCGGATCACTAAATAAAATTGTGGATAATAGCACAAAAAAATCGGCATAATAGGGGTTTGACTGCTCTTGGGCTCGTTTGACCTTGAAAATGGGTCGTTTTGGCTGTGGTGACCTACCGACTCCAAATATATAGTTTTAGAAGTAGTTCAATTTTGCAAAAATCATCCGGATTTGGGCTCACAAAAAAATGTGGTGTGGGACTATGTACAGAAAATCGTATAAAAAAGGGGACTTGTTTTCTTTGGGATCGTTTGATCTTGAAAATGGATTGTGTTTGTCATGGTGGCCAACCGACTCCATAGATAAAGTCTTGAAAACATCGATGTAAATTTTTGGCAAAAATCATCTAAGAATTTTGGATCACCAAAACAAATTGTGGATTATATAACACTAAAAGCGGCAAAATGAGGGATTAGTTTGCTTTAGGCTCGTTTGATCTTGAAAAGGTTTGTTTTGGACGTTGT
This sequence comes from Solanum habrochaites, assembly GCA_027704765.1. Lineage (NCBI taxonomy): Eukaryota > Viridiplantae > Streptophyta > Magnoliopsida > Solanales > Solanaceae > Solanum > Solanum habrochaites. The sequence continues at coordinate 35,525,189 of JAKWJA010002493.1, read as the reverse complement.
GGACAAAATAATCCATAGAACAGTCCAAAAAACAAAAACACAAAAAAGACGTCCACACATATTTTGAAAATTATCCGGTGAATTCAGATCCCAAAACAAGTGATAGATTGTAGTACTCGAAAATCGTAAACCTTGAAAATGGGTCATTTTTGGCATTGTGACCAACCAAATTCATAGATAAGGTCGTAACATAAATCCGTGCAAATTCTTAGCAATAATCATCTCGAAATTCTGGATCACCCTAGAAGATTGTGGACAACAACACATAAAAATTGGCAAAATATGGGGTTTGCCTGCTCTAGGCACGTTTGACCTTTAGAATGGTTCTTTTTGGCCGTGATGACCTTCCGACTCCATAGATAAGTTCCGAATATATGTTCCTATAAATTTATAGAAAAATTCATCTCGGAATATCATATCACCCAAAAAGATGGATCACTACATAGCACACGAAAATCGGTAAAATTGGAGATTTCCCTGCTCTAGGCTCGTTTAAACTTTAAAATGACTCATTTTTATTGTGCTGACAAACCGTCTCCATATATAAGGTCTTCACAAACGTCCGCATAAATTTTGGCAAAAATCATCTTGGAATTCCAAAATACCAAAAAGGATGTTAGAATATAGCATACGAAAATCGGCTAAATTGCGTGTTTGCCTACATTGGGTAAAGGCCTGTCGAACAGGCCCAACCTACGGACCCAATGACGGGGCATAATTCAAACGATGGACCGTATGTCCTTGCCGTCGTTTGGTATGACAAAAGCATACCCAGGGGTCTTTTGGTCTTTTCCCATTGTGTTTAAACCATAAGATACATCATTTTTACCCCAAATCATCAGATTTTATTCACTTGAAGCCTAGAAAAATAACAAGAACTTACTTAAGTCAAAATCATAAATCAAAAGTTAGAAAATGAGAAGCAATAAAGGAGAAAAATATCAAGATCCCTAGTGCAAAAACGCAGCAACAATCGGTTTGTTCCGGCCTTGAAATTTGAATAGTTTTTTGTGGATTTCATCACCAGGTATGTGGGATTTTACTAGTGAGTTTCTTTCACCCATTGGGTCCCTAGTTTTCAATCAGTTCTTGATTCTCTTATCATGATTAAACTTAGGTTTCCTAGAATTTCAGCAGAACATCATGATTTAGTTAAAATATATGTTCCAAATAAATTATCTTGTTATTACTCATATTATCACATATATTTCAGAACCCTAGCTTTGTATTTCTTTACTTTTGGATTACAGATGCTAGGTCAAATTATTCATTTATGCAATTACACATGCTTCAGTTTTAACATCATTATCAGATTAAATGTTGCATTCCCAATTTACATATTTAATTTTGAGTTATCCAATATTTACACAAAATTCAGAAATAATCACTTAACTATACAAATCAGTGGGATAGCATAATACCGAGTTGGAGTAGGGTTCAGTGTACCCAATAGTCCAAGAACTACTAAACAAGTAGGTTTTATTTCACTTCTATGGCCAATTAGTTCAGTGATCACGTCAGCATGCCTTTATACATTTGGCAGGGTACATTGGGTCCTTCCGATGGGGCGTATACATTGGACTTCACATTTAGTTCATGTGGTTTTATTATTTGTTATTAGTAGCTCCCACAGTTCAGTAAGACTCTCTTGCATTGACCATTTTTCAGTATATTCAGTATTCATTTCAGCATGGTATAAATTGGTCATTGCATTCATTGAGCTTAGAATTCAGTATATGATGTTAAGATTATCATACTTGCTTTGGTGCTTGTTCAGTTACGTTTCATGTCAACTTTACTCTATCCTACATGCTTAGTACATTCAAGTTTGATGCATACATTTGCTACATCTTCTCGTGATGTAGGTTCAGATTCTCAGCATCCAGATCATGCATTGATTGATTTCTGATCCCCAGTTCAGCAGATTTTGTGGTGAGCCTCATTCTCCGAGGACAACAGTCATGTGTTTTATTTCAGTCTATAGTCATTTAGTTTAAGTTTTTGCTAGATTTAGCTGGGGCTTGTCCCAGTATTTCTAGTAATGTTTAGAGGCTTATTTCAGACATACTTAGTTTTAGCTTATTCTTGAGTTAGTAAATTCATTCTATTAAACTCATCAGTGTTCATATTATATCAGTTTTAGCATATGACTATTCCCATCTTTTATGCTCATGATCATGCCAGCAGGGTTAGCTTGGGATCACTTGTGATCAAAGGTTTCGTGTCTGCGTCTCGGGGGTAGCTCGGGGCGTGACAAAACATATTATCAGAGCACTAGGTTTAAGTGTCCTAGGATGTCTGAAATACCGCACTAAGTAGAGTCCTTTTTCATGGATGTGAAGTGCACCACATGTAATTAGAGGGAAGCTATGAAGTGTTTTAGGAAAAACTTCAGTTTCTTGGTAGTCGTATCGTTTGTGATGTATGATCTTACTACATTCTAACTTGACGTTCTACGTTTAGGATCATGCCTCCTCGTAGACCTAACACTAGGAATGCGAATGACAGAAATGCAAACGCAACTCCTCCATTCCCAGATCAAGAAGTCTCCAATGATGAGTTCAGAATTGCTATACAGATGTTGGACAAAAGTATGACTAACAAGAACAATCAGGTTCATGCTCATGTGAATGAAAATAGTGGATCAGTAGCAACAAGGTTCCGTGACTTTGTTAGGATGAATCCGTCTGAGTTGTTAGGATCACAGACAAATGAGGATCCTCAAAATTTCTTGGATGAGATCAAGAAAATCTTTAAGGTAATGCAAGTCACTGGAAATGTCGGTTGAATGACCTTCATAATAGTTTTTTTTTTTTTTTTGAAAGAGTGCCTCAGATTGGTTACACTCAGTGGAAGGAGATAGGGGTGCAAATTGCGGGCTCCTATTAGGTAAGATTGCTTATTGAAAAACTTTTTCTCGAAAGTTATTCCAATAGAGTGAGACAAGAAAAATCCCAAGAATTCATGTGAATTTAAGGCAGTCGTAAACATTTTTGGCCGATTAGTCAAAGAGTATGGCTCAAGTTTATCCAACTCTCCAGGTGTGAAACACAAGGGTTCTGGACTTCTAGAGCTCAGATGATAAGTTTTTATGGAGTGTCGAATTTTTGAAAAAACTTAGTGCAGAAATGCTATGTTAAAGTGGAGTAATGAACAAACATCGCTAGGATTAGGACTCATGCTTAGCAGGTTGGTTGAGGATTAATCAAGCTTAAGAAAAAAGGCTGAGGAGAATAAAAGTCTAGGACGGCAAGTAGACATTCTCCGAGAAATCGTGGTGGTTGGTAAATCACTCGCTGAGTCACCAAAAGTTTTAACATTCAGACCCTTCATCAACTTGTGTTCCATTCTCCAAGAACAGGCATGATCAGAAGGGTAGAGCACAAGGCTTTAAGTCTCAGGGAAGTTTTTCAAGCACCAAGACTTACCCTACTTTCCATAAGTGAGGTAAGAACAATCCAGGCGAGTGCCTTGCAGGAAAGGAAGGGTGTTTTAAGTGTGGTCAGACTGGTCACAGGTTGAGGGATTATCCTTCTAGACATGCTCAAGGAGGTGGTGATGGAAAAGCTCACTCTAGAACTTCAACAGCACCAGCAAGTCACCCAATTTAGCATGGTAACTCATCTGGTACAAGTGGCGGTAAGCGCCATAACAGGTTATATGCTCTTCAGGCTCGCCAGGATTAGGAAGGTTCTCCTGATGTAGTCACTGGTAAGTTACGAATCTTTGACCTTGATGTTTATGCATTGTTAGATACAGGGGCTCTATTTTGTGTTGTAACCTCTTACAAGCGAGTTCAATTCAGGTAGTCCAGACAACCTCCAGAACCTGTCTCAGTCTTACATCCAGTCGGTTGAACCAGTCATAGCTAGAGTGTGTATTACAAACAAAAATCCCTGTCACGGCTCTCAAAAGTAACTCAGCAGATCTTGTGAGTTAGAAATGGTAGACTTAGAGTATTATAGCATGGATGAGTTAATCATGTTATGCCTCAGTCGAGTTTAGCTTAGGATATTTATTTTCAGTTAAGACGAAACAATCTTAGAATGGAAGGGGAGTATCTTAGCGCCTATGGTCGATTTATCTTCTTAACTTAGGCCAGAAGATTGTGGTATCTAAGGGTTGGGTATCTCTACAATTAGTTTGGGTTAAGGATTCTAGGCTTCAAAACACCAACTCTTGCGTCAGTTCCAATAGTCTGTGAATTCCCTCCCGTAAGGGAAAATGACTTTGGAATTGATATCCTTCAAGATACGCAGCCTATTTCTATTCCTTCATACATAATGGCTCCATCATATCTTAAGGAATTGAAAGAGCAGTTGAAAGATCTTCTAGAAAGAGCTTCATAAGACCTAGTATTTTACCATGGGGTGGACTAGTATTGTTCGTAAAGAATAAAGATGGTTCTCTCATAATGTGCATTGACTATAGATAGTTGAACAAGGTCACAATCAAGAACAAGTATCCTATAACCATGATTGATGACTTGTTTGACCAAATTCAGGGTGCTAGCCATTTCTAAAAGATAGATCTCAGATCGGGTTATCATCAACTTAGAGCTAGAGCTATTGACATTCTGAAAACAACCTGCAGAATACGGTATGGTCATTACAAATTTGCAGTTATGTCATTTGGACTATGAAATGCGCCTGCAACTTTCTTGGATTTGATGAACTGAGTGTTCAAAAATTACTTGGACTTGTTCATTATCGTCTTCATTGATGATATCCACATTTACTCTAGGATTGAGGAAGAACATGAAAGTCATTTGAGAGCTATTCTACCGAATCTTAAGGATCGCTAATTATTCGCTATGTTTAGAAAATGTGAGTTTTGGTTGCAATCCATTTCTTTTGTTAGTTAAGTTGTATCTAGCGAAGGAATCTAGGTGAATTCACAGAAGATAGAGGTAGTAAAGTAATGGCCCTGACCTACCACTGTTGTAGATATCAGAAGTTTCTTAGGCCTAGTAGGTAATTATAGAAGGTTCGTTGAATGATTCTCCTCCATAGCCTCACCATTGACTAGGTTGACTCTGAAGATGGTCAAGTTTCAATGGTCAGATGATTATGAGAAAAGCTTTGTAGAATTAAAAACTAGATTGACTAAAGCTCCTTTCTTGACTCTACCAAAGGTTTCAGATGGTTATGTGATCTAATCTTATGCATCCAGAAATGGCCTAGGTTGTGTGTTAAGAACGAGCCAAGGTGATAGCCGTCTGCTTCTGACCACGTAAGGTGCTAGGGAAGAAAAAATCAAACTCATGACCTTGAGCTTGCAGAGTGGTGTTGCACTCAAGATCTAGAGGACCACTATTTGTATGGTGTTCATGTAGATGTGTCACGATCATAAGAGCCTTCGTATGTGTTAACTGAAAAGTTGGATCTTGCAGAGGAGTGACTTGATTCATAAGGAGGATTTATGATAGGAGTGTGCTATCATACTGTAAGGTGAATGTAGTAGCGCTGCTCTTAGGATTGTTAGGGGTAGTGTAGCCCATGTTGAGAAGAAAGAAAATGAGCCGTAAAGGATTTTCACAGGGTGCTCGCTTGGGATTTTGCCTGATGAGCATACAAAAAATGATGTAATATATCAAAAATAGGGACGACTCTTCTTTGGTAGAAAGGAGGTTAGGAAAAACCAAGACAGTGATCCAGTTTGCTTGAACATAAGAATGCAATCCACATCAGAGAGTGGAGGTTTATCCCAAGGGGTAGATGGTTGTACGTGCTACCAGGGTAGATTGTGTGTTCCTGATGTGGGTGATTGAGAAGCATATCTGAGAAGCACTAAATCAGAATTCTACTTACCAGGTGCTGCCACTAAGAGTACCACGATCGGTGGAAGTTTATTGGTGGAATGGCTAATGAAGAGGGGGGGGGGGGGGGGGGGGGGGGAAAAACAATAAGGGGGAGATTTGTAGGAGTGACCCAACGCAAGCAACTCAAGGTTACTAACACACATTAGAATCTAGGAGGTATAACTCAGAGAAGAGGTTATTCCTACTTGGAAGTGGGAGGTGACAATCTATTTCATCAGGGAGTGTTCATCGTATAATCGGGATGCAAGATTACATTGATGATAATGGATAGAATGACAAGGCTTCGCATTTTTGCATTACTAACATATTCGGAAGAGACTATGCCAATAGTTTTACATTGATGTGTTGTGAGCGGTTACATGGGGTTCCTTTTATATAATATCAAAAGAGGTCCTCATTTTCTCTCTCATTTTCTGGAAGTCCATTTCAGAGGGTCTTATCTAAGTCAACCTTAGCCGCAGCATTTTCATCCGCAGATTGATGGAAAGGCAAAAACGTACAATCAGAACCTAGAGAATATGTTGAGGCTTGTGGGATCATTTCAAAAGTAGTTGGGATGATCACTTTACTCTTATTGACGTTCGTCACCATAATAGCTACAATTACAAATTCAGATTGGGCCCCATATGAGCCTTTACTAGGGCGTTAAATAAGATCCCTGTTGTTTGTTTGAGTAGGTGAAGCAGCTGATAGGGCCAAAGTCAGTCCTGTATGGATGTAGAAAGTGGAAACGCATTAGAAAGAGATTAAGATAGCCCAAAGTCGTCAGAAATCAAGATGCAAATGTAAGGGAGAGGGACTAGATTTCAAAGTTGATGAATGGGTTTTTCTGAAGTCTCCTATGAAAGGGGTGATGATATTTGAAATAAAAGGAAAGCTCAGTCCATATAGTAGCCCTTAAAGATCTTGAAAAAACGGTTGGCAAGGTGGCAATGGTTTTAGGAGTTGCCAGTAGACTTAGCAAGTGCATCCGGGTGGTCCACATCTCACTCTGAAGAATTGTGTGGGTGACCCAACCTCTGTACCTTGCCATTAGGAGAGAGTGGCGGTGAAAGATAGTTTTCTGATGAGAAGGTACCAATAGAGATTCTTGATCGCCATGTTAGAGCGTCTAGAAAGTTGAGAAACAAAAGATAGAGCGCTTAAGTTTAGGTTTTGTGGAAGGAGTCAGTCCGGTAGAGGGAGCTTAATTGCGTAGCAGAAGAAACAAGCCATGAAAGCCAAGTATTAATTCCACTCCAGCTTGAGGTAATAATTCCTCTTCAGTTTTTCAATCATTCATGCGTAAATTCAGTTTTAGAATCATGATCCCTTAGTTTGTACTTGCATTTTCAGCATATTTACATGTTCTTGGAACTCAATTCAGTCAAAAACTCAGTTTTCATTTTTTATTACTACAGTTTGCAACTCTCTCCCCCTATTTCAGGTAGTTTAGTCTTCATTCGAGGATAAATGTTCCCAAGGGGAATATTAAAAAATGCCAAAAACCTGCTTTATAAAAAAATCTACAGGTGCAACAAATGGTGGCATCGAAAAACCGTAGCTGACCCACGGTCTGTCATGCACATCCGTCTATGGGGTCAGAAACTCCTAAAACTTTCTGCCCAAGAAAATTGGTTAAGTCTTGGTCGATGGACCTATGTTCCGTCGGTCAAACTACGGTCCGTAGTCTATGACCGTTGATTGATACCCCCTTCACCAACTCTCTGACATGATCGACGGAAGACTAGCACGATCGTAGGTGGATCTACGGTCCATAGGTTGACCGGAGGTGGCAATTAGTAGACGGTTAAGGGGGAAATGCAGTTGGTTCAACTTCAAATATTCATAACTCTTAGCACAAAATGAATTTTGTTTCCCATAACCTACCCACAAATATATAATTTAATTAGCTTTTCATAGCCACCAAGCTTGATAAAATTAGACCTTCGAGTAAAAAGTGATGCTCATTTTAGTAAAGGCCTGTCGAAGAGGCCCAACCTACAGACCCCTTGATAGGGCGTCGATCAACCGACGGACCGTCTTTCCTGGCTTCTGTTTGGTCCGACACCAACTAACCCTAGGGTGTTTCTGTCTTTTCCCACTTCGTTTAAACCATAATATACGTCGCTTTAACCATAAATCATCATATTTTAGTCAATTTAAGCTTAGAAAAAAAAACTTACCTAAGTCAAAATCGTAAATCAAAAGTTAGAAAATTAGAAGCAAGAAAGGAGAAAAATCTCAAGAACCATAGTTCAAGAATGCAGTATGAAAATTTGTTCAAGATCGGAAATTTGAATATTTAATGTGGATTTCATCAACAAGTATGGGGATTCACTAGTGAGTTTCTTTCACCACTGATTCCCAGTTTTCAGCAGTTCTTGTGATCTCTTATCATGATTAAACCTAGGTTCCTATAATTTCAGTAGCACTTTATGATTTTATTAAAATATATGTTTGAAATGAGATACCATGTCATTAAACTAGCTTATTGCATGAATTTCCAGAACTCTAACTTTTATTTCTTTATTTCTGGAATAACACATGATAGGTGAGATATTTCATATGTGGCAATTATAGATGCTCAGTTTCAATGTATTCCCCCCATTTTTTATTTTTCAGATTAAATGTTGCATTCCCAGTTGCCTGTTAAGTTTTGAGTATCCAGAATTTACAGAAATTAGAAATAATCAGTAATACATAAACCAATGTGTAACATAAACCGAGTTGGATAGGGTTCAGCTACCCAATAGTGCACAGTAGATAATAGCAGTAGGTTATAAGTCCCCTATGTGGAAATCAGCTTAGTGATACGTAGCATGCCGTTTACCTTGGAGGTATATAGGTCCTCTCGATGGGGAGTATTTACCTAAGACTCCTCATTTAGCTTCATGTGGTTTATTATCGGTTCTATTAGATCCCAAATTCATTTCAGACCTTTGAATTGAACATTTCCTCAGATATCCGTAGTAGTATTATGTTCAACCACGGTTATTAAATTGGTTATTAAATTCAGTTAAGCTCGGAAAATTTAGGCATTTCATGTTCAGAATATTATACTTGCTTGGTGCTTGTCCAGTTATGTTTATTTCAACGTTGACCTCTATCCTACATACTTAGGACCTCAAGTACTGACGGATACGTGCGCTACTCTTATCGTGTGAGTAGAGTTTAGGTACTCAGCATCAAGATCATGCGTAGATCACTTTTCTAACTCGAGTTCAGCAGAGGTGTGGTGAGTCCTTATCTTCGAGAAAACAACCATGAGTTATTTCAGTACTTTAGTCATTAGTTTAGTTTTTGTTAGATTTAGTTGGGGTTGGTCCTAGTTTGTAATCAAGTTAGAGTGTTACTTCAACGTAGTTAGTGTCAGCTTAGTGTTCAGGTTAGTAAATCATTGTATTAATCATAGGTCATCATATTATATCAGTTTTATATGTGGTTTTTCCCACTTTCATTATATATTTGATTAGCTTTCTCATAAGCTTATTATCTTTTGTATACTAATTTTCATGCCAGCAGGGTAGCTTTGGATCATTGTTGCTCTAAGTTCTGGTCCGTGTGTATCGCCAGGGTAGTAGGAGAGTGACAAACCAGCTCCTAGATAGGTTTACGGACTTTTATATATTTTTGGGCAAAAAATCATCTCTTAATTTTGGGTCACCAAAAAAGAGATGGACATAAACACACGAAAATCTGCACAAGGGGGGATTTGCTCGTCTTGGCTCGTTTGATCTTGAAATGAACAGGGCTATGTGGCCTTTGGTGACCAACCGGCTCATAGATAATTCTTAAGGAGTCCATGTAAGGGTTTCGATAACAAATCCCTACGAAAAATCCAGATCACCAAAAAATTGACTGAGGAATATAGCCCCGACAATATTCAAAATGGGAGATTTACCTGATCTAGGCATGTTTGAACTGTCTAAAATTTTTTTGGCAAAAAGGTCATCTCAAATTCGGACACCAAAAAACTGGTGACTATAAACAAATGAAAAATTGGAAAATGGGAGTTCCCTGCTAGCCTGTTAACCTTGAAAGGAGCAATTTTGGCAATAGTGACCAATCAGATCCATAGTAGAAAGGCTTAATGGATGTTCTGTGAGTTTTGGCAAAAATCATCTAGGATATCCAGATCATTAAAAAAGATGGTGGACATAGCAATGAAATCGTTTAAATGGGGTTTGCCTACAATAGGGCCCGTGGAACCTTGAAAATGATATTTCGCCATTGGACCGATCGACTTCATAGGTAAGGTTTATTCTTAAGGGATGTTCGTGTTAGTTTTTGGCAATATCATCTTGAGATACGGTTAACCAAAGGAAACTGGTGGAGTATAGCACACAAAAATTGTAAGCTGATTTGTTTGCTTCTCTGAAATCATTTGACTGGAAAATGGGGTCGTTTTTGCTTGGTACCAATCAACTCAATAGATAAGGTTCATGAAAGGCTGTCGTGGTAATTTTGAAAAAAACATCTTAGAATGTCATATCACAAAAAAAGATCGTGTGCGACTATTATAGCAATGAAATCGGCAAATTAGGGGGTTTTTCTAATTTGGGCTTGTTTAACCTGAAAATGGGTGTTGTGACGTTGGTGATCCAATGGATCCAATATAGGGTTTTAACGTGACGTCTGTGCAAAAAGTTGGAAAAAATGATCCGCTAATTCCTGGATCACCAAAAAAGATGGGGACTATTATAGCACATGAAATTCAGCTAAAGGGCGGCCTTACCTGTCTAATGTGACTGTTGGACACCTTTAAAATTGGCCGTTTTGGATGTGGCACCAAACCGGATACATAGATAATGTCTTGACGGACTTTCGTGTAAATTTTTGGAAAAAATCATCTTAAAAATGAGTCATTTTGGTCGTGCTGACAAACCGGCGTCACAGATAAGTTCTTAAAAGACGTCCATGTAAATTTTTGGCTAAAAAAACACCGAATTTTGGATCACAAAAATATCATGGACTTATAGCACATGAAAATCGTTAATAGGGGTTTTGCCTGTTTAAGGGATTGTTGGACTTTGAAGATGGGACGTTTTTGCTATGGTTACAAACCAAATCAACAGATAAGGTCTTAATGGGTGTCCATGTAAATATTTGGCAAAAATGATCTAGGAATTCCGGATCATTAAGGGATTTGCCTGCTCTAGTGTTGTTTGACCTTAAAAATGGGTCGTTTTGGCCATGGTGACCAACGGGCTCCATATATAAGGTCCTAACGAACGTGTGTGCAAATTTATGGTAAAACTTATCTACAAATTTTGAATCACCAAAAAAATGGTGGACTATAGCATATGAAAATCTACAAAATTATGGGTTTGCCTGCTCTAGGCCTCGTTTGACCTTGAAAATGGGCCGTTTTTGTTGTGGTTACCAATCGGATCCATAGATAAGCTCTTAACAGACGTCCATTTAAATTGTTGGCAAAAATTATCTTAGAATTTCGGATCACTAAAAAGATGGGGGACTATAGCACACGAAAAGATAATAATACGGGGTTTTGCCTCCCTTGGAGATCGTTTGACATTGAAGTGTGACATTTTTGGCCAATTTTGACAACCGTATCATGATAAGGTTGTTAATTTGAGTCGTTAAAATTGTAGAAAAACTCATATGGAAATATGGATCACCAAAAAAGATGAGCACTATAGCAGACAAAAATAAGCAAAGAGGGTTTGTTGCACAAGGGCTTATTTGGACCTTTTTAAAATGAGACATTTTGGCCCTTTGTGACCAACGTCCAATAGAAAGCGTCTTATAGACATCAGAAAAATATATACAAACAAAAATTCATCTTAGAATTCCGGTTCACCAAATTGATGATGGATATAGGACACAAAAAATCTTTAAACAGGGGTTTGTATGCTCATGGGCTGTCCGACCTTTGAAAATGGGTAGTTTTGGCGTTGGTGTGAAAAATGCGTTCACTCATAGACTAAGGCTTGATTGACCATCTTTGTATATTTTTGACAAATATCATCTCAAAATTCTGGATCACCAAAAAAATAGTGGACTTAGCACATGAAAATCAGCAAAATGGGGAGTTTACCTACTTTAGGGATTGTTCAACCTTGAAAATTGGTTGCTATAGCCGTTGTGACAGAACCGATCCATAGATAAGGTCTTAACTAATGAAAGATATCATCCCCAAATTTCAGATCACCAAACAACTTGTGGACTAGCACACAAAAATTAGCAAAATAGAGGGTTTGCCTGCTTTGGGGCTCATTTGACCTTCAAAATGGGTTGTTTTACCGTTGTTACAAACCGACTCCATAGATACGGTTTTAGTAGACGTCCATTTATATTTTTGACTAAAATGATCTCGAAATTCAGGATCACCAAAAAAGATGGTGGACTATAGCACATGAAAAGTGGAAAATGGGGGTTTTGACTGCTCTAGGTTTTTTAGACCTTTAAAATGACACATCTAGCCTTGTTGACCAACCAGTCCATAGATAAGGTCTTAACAAAAGTTCATATAAATGTTCACAAAAAATCATCTCGACATTCCAAATCACCAAAATAGATGGTGGACTATAGCACACGAAAATAGACAAAACTGGGGGAGAGTTTGTCTGCTATGAGGCTCGTTTGACCTTCAAAATGGGTCGTTTTGTTTGTGGTGACTAACTGTCTCGATAAATAAGGTCTTAAGGGATGTCCATGTAAATTTTTGGCAAAAGTTATCTCGGACTTCCAGATCACTAAAATAGGTGGTGGCTATTGCACATAAAGTGGCAAATGGGGTGTTGATGTTTGCCTTCCTGGCGATAGTTAGGCCTTGAAAATGTTGTTTGGTCTGGTACACACAGCTCAGATCACTATTTTAAGGTCATAACGGAGTTCAATATCTATTTGTGACAAACATCATTTTCTGAATTCCGGATCAACCAACTAAGATGGTGGACCATAGCACACATAAAATGACGGGTTGATGACTCTAGCTTATTTTACCTTAAAATGGGTTGGTTTGTTGTGGAACCAAACCTATTCTATAGATAAGGTATTAAAGGAACTTCCATGTTAACGTTTTGGAAAAAAATCATCTCAATATCGATACCAAAAAAGATAATGGACTATAGCATAGCAAATCGGCAAACTGGGGGGGTTTGTTTACTTTGAGGCTTTTTGACTTCATTATTTAAGCCGTTTTGGCCGTGTAACAACAGCTCCATAGTAGATAAGGTCTTAACGAACGTACGTGTATGTTGTGTCAAATCAAAAACATCTGAAATCTTGATTAACAAAAAAGATGGTGGACTATAGTACACGAAAATTGGGAAAATGGGGGTTTTGCTTGCTCTGGGTTGTTTGACCTTTAAAATGAGCCGTTTTGGTTGTGGTGATAAACTGTCTCCATAAATAATGTCTTTCCAGGCGTCTTTATTAACTTTTAGCAAAAATCATCTTCGATGTTTTGATCAACTTAAAAGATGGTGGGCTGCTGCACACGAAAATCAGCAAAATAGGGGGTTTGCCTGCTGTGAGGCTCGTTTTGGTCGTGGTGACCAACCGTCTCAATAGATAACGTTTAAATAGAAGTATGTGTTTTTAGAAAATTTCTTCTCAAAATTTTGGATCATCAAAAAAGATGGTGCATTATATAACAAACGAGAATCTGCAAAATGGTTGGGGGGGTTTGCCTGCTCTTAGGCTTGTTTGACCATGAAAGTTTGCTTGCTTTAGGATCATTTAAAATTGAAAATGGGTTCTTTTGGTCGTGGTGACAGACAAGATCTATACTAATGTCTTAACGAACATCCGTGTAATGTTTTTGCAAAAATAATCTCGTAATTTTGGATCACCAAAAAAGATGGTGTACTATAGCACACGAAAATCAGCAAAATGCGTGGTTTGCCTACTTTAGGATCGTTTGACCTATAAAATGGACCGTTTTGGCTGTACTTACCTACCGGCTCCGTAGATAAAATGCAAAGGTTTTCCGTGTAAATTTTTGGCAAAAATTATCTCGGATTTTTTTTAACCAAAAAAGATGGTGGACTATAGCAAACAAAAATCGACAAAATAGGGGGTTTGCATGCATTGGATCGTTTGACCTTCAAAATGGATTGTTTTGTCTATGGTAAAAACCCAATCCATAGATAAGGTCTTAATGTATGTCCACATAATTTTTTTGCAAAAATTATCTCGCAAATCTTGATAGCCAAAAATGATGTTGGACTATAGCACACGAAAATCAGAAAATGGGGAGGGGGGGGTACCTTCTTTGGGCTAGTTTGACATTTAAAATGGGAACGTTTTTGCCGTGGTGACCAACTGACTCCATAGATAAGGTCTTAATGAACATCCGAGAATTTTTTTGCAAAAATCATTTCGCAATTCCGAATCACCAAAAAAGTTGGTGGAATATAGCACAAGAAATCGGTAAAATTGGGGGGCTTGCCTTCTTTAGGGCTCGTTTGACCTTGAAAATAGACCATTTTGGTTGTGGTGACCAACCGTCTCCACAGGTAAGGTCTTAATAGGCGTCCGTGTAAATTTTTGGCAAAAACAATCTCGAAATTCTGGATCATCAAAAAAGATGGTGGACTATAGGACACGAAATCGGCAAAATTGGGGATTTTCCTGCTCTATGCAAGTTTGATATTTAAAATGGGCCCTTTTTTCCGTGGTGACAAACTAGCTCCATATAAAATGTCATAAGAGACCCCCGTGCAATTTTTTTTGCAAAAAGCATCTCGAAATTCCGGATCACCAAAAAAGATGGTACACTATAGCACACTAAAGTAAGCTAAATGGAGGGTTTGCCTAAATTAGGTATCGTTTAAACTTGAAAATAAGATGTTTTGTCCATGGTCACCAATCGGCTCCATAAATAAGGTCTTAACGGACATCTGTTAAAATGTTTGGCAAAAAACATCTCGGTATTCTTGATAACCAAAAACAGATGGTGGACTATTGCACACGAAAATCAGTAAGATGGACGCTATGCCTGCTTTGGGGCTCTTTTGACCTTGTACAAGAGTCGTTATGGTTGTGGTGACCAACCTGCTTTGTACATAAATTCTTAATAAATTTTCGTATATTTTTTTGGCAAAAATCATCTATGAATTTTGGATCACCAAACAAAATTGTGGACAACACAAGAAAATCTGTGAAATGGGGGATTTGCCTGCTCTGGGCTCGTTTGATCTTAAAAATGAACTGTTTTGGCTGTGTTGACCAACCGGCCCCATAGAAAAGGTTTTAAGGGGCGTCTATGTAAATTTTTTGTAAAAATCATCTCAAAATTCCAGATCATCTCAAAAGATGGTGGAATATAGAACCCAAAAAATTTGCAAAATGGGGGATTATCTAGCTCTAGGCTTGTTTGACCTTAAAAATTGGTTATTTTTGTTGTGGTTATCAACCAGTTCGATAGACGATGTCTAAAAAGAAGTACATATAAATTTTTAGCTAAATTCATCTTAGAATTCCGGATCACCAAAAATGATGGTGCACTATAGCACAGGAAAATTTGCAAAATGGGTGATTTGCCTTTTCTGGGCTCGTTTGACCTTAAAAATTGGCCAATTTGGCCATAGTGACAAACCAGCTCCATAAATAATGGACATCCTCATATATTTTATACAAAATTATTCTCGGATTTCCTGATCACCAAAAAAGATGGTAGACTATAGCACACGAAAATCGACTAAATGGGGGGTTTGCTTACATTGGGGATCGTTTAACCTTGAAAATGAGTCGTTTTTGCCGTGGTAACCAATTGAATCCATGGATAAGGTCTTAACGGACGTTCGTGTTAATTTTTTGAAAATATCATCTTGAAATACCGAATAACCAAAAGAGATGGTGAACTATAGCACACAAAAATGAGTAAGATGGTGGGTTTGCCTACATTGAGCTTGTTAGACCTTTAAAATTGGTCGTTCTGGCTGTGGTGACCAACCGGCTCCATAGATTAGGTCTTAACAAACTAACGTATAATTTTTTTGAAAAAAAATCATCCTGGAATTCCAATTCACCAAAAAAGATTGTGGACTATAGCGCAAGAAAATCAGCAAAATTGGGGTTAACCTGCTTTGGGGCTCGTTTGACTTTGAAAATTGTCCGTTTTGCCCGTGATGACTAGTGGCTCCATGATAAGGTTTAACAATCGTCCGTGTAAATTTTTGGTAAAAATGATCTCGGATTCTTGATCACCAAAAAGATGGTGGACTATAGCACATGAAAATAAAAAAAATTAGGGGGTTTGCCTACTTTATGGCTCGTTTGACCTTAAAATTTAGTCATTTTGGTTGTGGGGAGCAATGAATAAATATATAAGGTTTTAAAGGACTTCCGTACAAATATATTTGATAAAATCATCTCGGAATTCCAGATTCCCAAAAAGATGGTGGACTATGGCATACGAAAATCGGCAAAAATTAGGGGTTTGCGTGCTCTAGGTCTCTCTTTGACCTTGAAAATGAGTTGTTTTGGTCGTGGTGACCAATCGACTCCACAGATAAGGTCTTAAAAGAAGTATGTGTAAATTTTGTAATAAATCATCAAGGAATTCTAGATCACAAAAAAAGATTGTGGACTAAAGCATTCGAAAATCGGCAAAATGGGGGTTTTTCCTGCAATAAGCTCCATTGACCTTAAAAATGGTCTGTTTTGGCCATAGTGATTAACCGGATCAATAGATAAGTTCTTAACGGAAGTATGTGTAAATTTTTAGCCAAAGCATCTCCTAACTCTAGATCACAAAAAATATCATGGACTTTTAGCAAACAACAATTGGTAAATGGGGGTTTGGCTACCCTAGGGATTTTTTGACTTTGAAAATGAGTTTTGGACATAGTAACCTATTGGCTCCATTGATAAAGTTTTTAACCGAAGTTCGTGTGAAGTTTTGTCAAAAATCATCTCGTAATTCTGAATCACCAAAAGATATAATGGGCTATAACACTTGAAAATCGACAATATAGGGGATTTGCCTGCTCTAAGGCTCTTTTTATATTGAAAATGGGGTTTTTTGGTTGTGGTGACCAACATATTCCGTAGATAAGGTCATTACGGACGTCCATGTAAATTTTTTGAAAAAAGTGTTCTCAGAAATCTGGATCACCAAAAATGATGGTGGACAATAGCAGACAAAAATTCAAAAAATGGGGGGGGGTTCATGCTCTAGGGATCGTTTAACCATGAAAACGGGTCGTTTTGGCCGTGGTGACAAACCATCTCCATGGATACGGTAATGGACCTTCGTGTATATTTTTTGCAAAAACCGTTTTAGATTTTTGCATCACCAATAAAGATGATGGACTACAGCACACCAAAACCGGTGAAATGAGGGATTTGTCTGCTTTGGTCTCGTTTCACCTTGCAAATAGGTTGTTTTTGATGTGGTGACCAACCGGCTCCAAAGTTAAGATCTTAATGTACGTCCGTGTAAATTTATGGAAAAATTATTTCAAAATTTTGGATCACCAAAAAAATGGACTATAGCACACTAAAATCTACAAAATGGGGGGTTTCCTGCTCTGGGTTCATTTGGCCTTAAAAATAAGCCGTTTTGGCCGTGGTGATCAACCGACTCCATAGATATGGTTTTAACAGAAGTACGTGTTAATTTTGGAGAAAAATTATATCAAATTCTAGATCACCAAAAAAATGATGGACTAGCACACGAAAATCAACAAAATGTGGGGTTCGCCTGCTTTAGGGATCCTTTGACCTTGAAAATGGTCCATTTTAACTTTTTGACCAACCAACTTCATAAATAAGGTTTTGACGGACGTCTGTGTAATTTTTGGAAAAAATTATCTCGTAATTTAGGATCACCAAAAAAGATGGTGGACTATACCACATGAAAATAGGAAAAATCTTAGCTTAATAGACGTCAGTGTAAATTTTTGGCAAAAATTATATCAAATTTCTATATCAACAAAAACAATGGTGGACTATGGATACGTAAATCATCAATAATAGGGTCTTTGCCTTCTATGGGCTCGCTTAATCTTGAAAATAAGTCGTGTTTGCCGTGGTGACCAACTGGCAACATAGAAAAGGTCTTAAGGGAAGTCTATGTAAACTTTTGCCAAAAATCATCTCAGAATTCAGGATCACTAAAAATGAAGGAGGACTATAGCACACGAAAATCGGTTAAATCGGGGTGAGTCTGGTCTGGCCTCTTTTGACGTTGAAAATGGTCCATTTTGTCATTGTAATCAACTGGCTCCATATATAAGGTTTTAACGGATGTTCATGTAAATTTTTTGAAAAATTATCACATTATTCCGGATCACCAAAAAATATGGTGGACTATAACACAAAAAAATGAGAAAATGTGGGCTTTGCTTGCTTTAGGACTTATTTGACCTTTACAATGGGTCATATTGCTTGTAACCGGATCAATATATAAGGTTTTAATGGAAGTCAGTGCAAATTTTTTGTAACAGTCATCTTGAATTCTGGATTACCAAAAAAGATTGTGGACTATAGCTTATAAAATCGGCAAAATATGAGTTTTGCCTACTCTGGCTTTTTTGACCTTGAAAATGGCCCCTTTTGGCTGTGGTGACAAACCGGCTCCATAGATAAGCTCTTAAAAGACGTCCATTTAAATTTTTGGCAAAAATCATCTCAAAATTCTTGATCACAAAAAAATATGGTGCACGATAGAACACGAAAATTGGTTAAATAGGGGTTTGCCTGCTCTATGGCTCGTTTGATCTTTAAAATGGGTTGTTTTGATTGTGGTGACCAACTAGGTCTCTATATAAGGTCTTAACGACTTCGGTGTTAATTTTTGGAAAAATCCATCTCACAATTACAATACTCAAAAGAGATGGACTATAGTACACGAAAATCGGCAAAAGGGTGGGGTTTGCTTGTTCTAGGCTTGTTTGACCTTAAAAATGGGTCGTTATGGTCGTGGTAATTAACCGGATAAATACATAAGGTATTAACGGATGTTCATTTAAATTTTTTGCAAAAATCATCTCAGAATTCTTGATCACCAAAAAAAACAAAGGTGTACGATAGCACACGAAAATTGGCTAAATAAGGGTTTGCCTGTTCTGGGGTCGTTTGACCTTGAAAATGGGTTGTTTTTGTCGTGGTGACCAACCGACTTCATTGAAAAGGTCTTAAGGACCGTCCATGTAATTTTTTTGCAAAATTCTCGGATCAACAAAAAAAAGGTGGACTATAAAGCAATAAAATCGGCTAAATGGGGGTTTGTCTGGTCTGAGCTCGTTTGACTTTGAAAATGGGCCGTTTTTCCATTGTGAACAACAAGCCCCATATATTATGTTTTAACGGATGTGCGCATAAATTTTTCACAAAAATCATCTAGGGATTCTTTGACTTATAATGGGTTGTTTTGACCGTGGTAACCAAATGACTCCATAGATATGGTCTTAACCGTCGTTCATTAAAATTTTAGGAAATTAACCCGCAAATCCGGATAACCAAAAAAGATGGTGGACTATAACAAACAAAAATCGTTAAAATGGAAAGTTTACCTGCTTTTGTGCTCATTTGACCTTGAACATAGGCCATTTCGGCCGTGGTGACCAACCAACTCCATAGATAGGTCTTAAGCGGACGTCTGTGTATATTTTGGCAAAAATCATCGCGGAGTGGTGGATCACAGAAAATGATGGTGGACTATACCTAAAAATATTTGCACAATAGGGGGTTTGTCTGCTCTTGGGCTTGTTTGACCTTGAAAATGGGTGGTTTTAGCCGTGGTAACCTACCGTTACCATATATAAGTTCTTAACGGATGTCCGTGCAAATTTTTGGTGAAAATAATCTTGGAATTTTGGATCACCAAAAATATGGTAAACTATAGCATACGAAATTTGACAATATGGGAGGTTTGCCTCCTCTAGATTTTTTGTCATTGAAATGAGCCGTTTTTGACGTGGTGACCTACCAGCTCCATAGATAAGTTTTTAACGAACGCCCATGTAAATTTTTGGCAAAAATCATCTCGGAATTCTCGAGAAAAAAAGATAGTTGACTATAGCACACAAAAAATGGTAAAATAGGGTTTGACTGCTCCAAGGCTCGTTTTACCTTGAAAATGGGCCGCTTTGTCCGTGGTGACCCACCGGCTCCATGGATAAGGTATTAATGATGTTCCTATAAACTTTTGCCTAAATTCATCTTGGAATTCTGGATCACCAAAAAATGGTGGATTGTAGCACACAAAAATTGCAAAAAATTGGGTTTGCCTACTCTAGGCTCGTTTGACTTTGAAAATGGGCGGTTTTGGTCGTGGTTACGAACAAGATCCATATATAAGGTCTTAAGGGACTTCAGCTAAATTACATTTTAAAAATCCATCTCAAAATTTGGAGACATGAAAAACCAGATTGGTAGACTATAAGCACACGAAAATCGGTAAAATGTGGGGGACTGCTCTTAGGCTTGTTTGGCCTTTAAAAAAGGACGTTTTGGCTGTGGTTACCAACCAACTCCATTAATAAGGTCTAAAAGGACTTCCATTTAAATTTTTGACTCGAAATTTTTGGGTACCCAAAAATAATGGTTGACTATAGCACACGAAAATCGACAAAATAAGAGGTTTACTTTATCTAGGATCATTTCACCTTGAAAATAGGTTGTTCTGGTCGTGTTAACCAATCGGCACCATAGATAATCTCTTAACAGACATCCCTGTAAATTATTTGCAAAAATTATCCCATATTTCCAGATCACTTCAAATTATGGTGGACTAACATACGAAAATCGGCAAGAGAGGGGTTTGCCTAATCTAGGTCTCGTTTGACCTTTAAAATGGGTTGTTTTCTCCATGGTGACCAACCGACACCATAGATAAGGTCTAAATGTACGTCCATGTAAATTTTCGACGAAATTCATTTTGGAATTTTGAATCACCAAAAAATATGGTGGACTATATAACACGAAAATTTGGTAAATGGGGGTTTGCCTTCTTTGGGGATTTTTTGATCTTGAAAATGGGCCTTTTTTCTGTGGTGACAAATTGTCTCAATACATAAGGTATTAATGGAATGCAATGTAAATTTTTGGGAAAAATCATCTCTCGAAATAATGGATACCCCAAAAAGATGGTGGAATATATTACACGATAATCGGCAAAAAGGGGAGTTTATTTGATCTAAGATCGTTTGACCTTGAAAATGGGACTTTATGGTCGTGGTGACCAAACGGATATATAGATAAGGTTTGAATGGACATCTATGTAAATTTTTTTGAAAAAAGTATCTCGAATATCTGAATCAACAAAAAAGATAGATAGTATGGACACGAAAATCGATAAAATGGGGTATTTGCCTGCTTTTGGATCGTTTGACCTTGAAAATGATTCATGTTTGTCGTTGTGACCAACTGGATTCATAGGTAAGGATTTAATAGACATTCATGTAAATTTTAGGCAAAATTCATCTTGGAATTCTAAATCACAAAAAAAGATGGTGGACTATAGCACACAAAATTTGGCTAAATTGGGATTAGTCTAGTCTTGGCTCGTTTAACCTTGAAAATGGGTCATTTTACAATTGTGATAAACCGGATCCATATATAAGGTTTTAACGGACATATGGGTAAATTTTCAAAAAATCATCTTGAAATTTTGTATCACCAAAAAAAAATTATGGACTACATCACTCAAAAATTGAGAAAATAGGGGGTTTTCCTACTCTAGGCTCGTTAAACCATCAAAATGGGTTGTTTTGAGCGTAGTAACCAACCGAATCCATCGATAAGGTCTTAACTGACGTTCATATATTTTTTTTGAAATTATCTCACTAATTCGGATCACCAAAAAAGATGGTGGACTATAGCATACAAAAACCGTCAAAATGCAGGTTTTACCTACTTTGGAGCTCATTTGACTTTAAAATGGGTTGTTTTAGCCGTGCTGACCAAGCAACTCCATAGATAAGGTCTTAACGGACATCCATGTAAATTTTTGACAAAAATCATCTTGGAATTCCGGATCACTAAAAAGATGGTGGACAATAGCACAAAAAAATTGGCATAATAGGGGTTCTTGACTGATCGTTGGGGCTCGTTGACCTTGGAAAAGGGATCGTTTTGTCTGTACTGGTGACCTTATCCGAATCCTACATATGGTTTAAAGGACGTTTCAGTTATCAATTTTGGCAAAAATCATCTCAAAATTTTGGATCACAAAAAATGTGGTGAACTATAGTACATGAAAATCAGTAAAATAGGGGACTTCCTTTCTTTGGGATCGTTTGATCTTGAAAATGCGTTGTGTTTGCCATGGTGGCCAACCGACTCCATAGATAAAGTCTTAACAGTATCAATGTAAATTTTTGGCAAAAATCATCTCGGAATTTCGGATCACCAAAACAAATTGTGAATTATTTCACACTAAAAGCAGCAAAATGAGGGATTTGATTGTTTTACGCTAGTTTGATCTTGAAAATGGTTGTTGTGGCCTTTGTGATCAAAAGAATCCATACAGACAGTCCTAACAGGTGTCCACGTATATTTTTGTAAAATTATCTCGGAATTCTAGATCAACTAAAAAAGTTGATAGATTGTAGTACTCGAAAATCGCAAAATAGAGGGTTTGCCTGCTCTAGGACTTGTTTGACCTTCAAAATGGGTCATTTGTGCCATTGTGACCAACCAAATTCATAGATAAGGTCGTAACATACATCCGTGCAAATTCTTAGCAATAATCATCTCGAAATTCTGGATCACCCTATAAGATTGTGGACAACAGCACATAAAAATTGGCAAAATATGGGGTTTGCCTGCTCTAGGCACGTTTGACCTTAAGAATGGGTCTTTTCGCCGTGGTGACCCCCTGACTCCATAGATAAGGTCTTAATAAACGTTCGTATAAATTTTTAGCAAAATTCATCTCGGGATATCATATCACCCAAAAAGATGGATCACTACATAGCACACAAAAATCGGCAAAATTGGGGATTTCCCTGGTCTAGGCTCGTTTAACCATTAAAATGGGTCATTTTTATTGTGGTGACAAAACATCTCCGTAGATAAGGTCTTCACAGACGTCCGCGTAAATTTTGGAAAAAATCATCTTGGAATTCCTGATTACCAAAAAGGATGTTGGACTATAGCATACGAAAATAGGCTAAAGTGAGGGTTTGCCTACATTGGATAAAGGCCTGTCGAACAGGCCCAACCAACGGACCCAATAACGAGGCATCAATCAAACGATGGACCGTCTATCCTGGCCGTCGTTTGGTACGACAACAACTTACCCAGGGGTCTTTTGGTCTTTTCTAACTTTGCTTAAACCTTAAGATACACCATTTTGACCCCAAATCATCAGATTTTAGTCACTTGAAGCCTCGAAAAATAACAAGAACTTACCTAAGTCAAAATCATAAATCAAAAGGTAGAAAATTAGAAGCAATAAAAGAGAAAAAGCTCAAGAACCCTAGTGCAAAAACGCAGCAACAATCGCTTTATTCCAGCCTCGAAATATGAATATTTTTTTGTTGATTTCATCACCAGGTATGTGGGATTTTACTAGTTGGTTTCTTTAACCCATTGGGTCCCTAGTTTTCAATCAGTTCTTGATTCTCTTATCATGATTAAACTTAGGGTTCCTATAGTTTCAGCAGAACATCATGATTTAGTTAAAATATATGTTCCAAATCAAATTATCATGTTATTACTCATATTATCACATGAATTTCAGAACCCTAGCTTTGTATTTCTTTAGTTCTTTGATTACACATGATAGGTCAAATTATTCATTTATTCAATTACACATGCTTCGATTTTAATGCATCATTATTAGATTAAATGTTGCATTCCCAGTTTACATGTTCAATTTGGTTATCCAGTTTACAGGAAATTCAGAATCAATCAGTTAAAACTATATAATTAATGGGATAGCATCTACCTAGTTGGACTAGGGTTAAGGTTTACCAATAGTTCTAGAACTACTAGCACAAGTAGGTTTAGTCCCATCTTGGGGCAATCACACGTAGTGATACATCAGCATGCCGATATACCTTGGCAGGGTATATGGGGAGACCTCCTATGGGTGTATCCATTGGACTCAACATTATCTATGTGGTTTGTATATCTGTTATAGTTAGCTCCCACATTTCGTAAGACCTCTATGGATTGACCCATTTTCAATATATCAGTATTATAATTCAGCCAGCATGGTATAAATTGGTCATTGCATCAGAGATTAGAATTCAGTATATGATGTTTATGATTATCATTACTTGTTTGGGTTCTTGTCCGTTATGTTTAATTAGCTTCGTCTATCCTACATGCTCAGTACCTTCAGTACTGACGCATACATGTTAATCTTCTGTGATGTAGGTTCAGATTCTCAGGCATCCAGATCATGCAAGTAGATTAGTCCGTCTCAAGACAAACAGTGTAGTGGTGAGTCCTCATCTTCGAGGAAAACAGTCATGAGTGTTCTTCATCTTTTCGTCATTTAGTTTCAGTTTTGCTAGATTTAGCTAGGCTTGTAACAGTATTTCTAGTCAAGTTAGAGAATTATTTAGACAAGTTAGTGTCAGCTATTCTGAGTTAGTATATTCATTCTATTAAACTCATCATTCTTCATATTATATCAGTTTTAGCATATGGGTATTCCCCATCTTTTCATTTTTAATTATGATTTAGCTTCCGTATCAATTTATTATCTTTAGTATGTTCATGATCATGCCAGCAGCGTTAGCTTGGGATTACTTGTGGTCATACGTTCTGTGTCTACGTCTTGGGGGTAGCTCGGGGCGTGACAAAACTTAGTATCAGAGCACTAGGTTTAAGTATCCTAGGATGTCTAAAATGCCACACTAAGTAGTGTCCTTTTTCATGGGTGTGAACTGCACCACATCTAATTAGAGAGAAGCTATGAATTTTTTTGGAAAAAACTTCCCTTTCATGGTATGTTATCGTTCGTGATGTATGATCTTCCTTCATTCTAACTTGACGTTCTATGTTTAGGATCATGCCTCCTCGTAGAGCTAATACTAGGAATGCGAACGCCAGAAATGCAAATGCAAGTCCTCCATTCCCAGATCAAGAAATCTCAAATGATGAGTTCAGAAATGCTATACAGATGTTTGATCAAAGTATGACTAACAAGAAAAATCAGGTTCATGCTCATATGAATGAAAAATAGTGATCAGAAAGGCGCAACAAGGTTTTCGTGCTCTTGTAGAGTGAATCAGTCTGAGTTCTTAGGATCACAAACTAATGAGGATCCTAAAATTCTTGGATTGAGATCAAGAAAAATCTTGGAGGTAATGCAGTCACTTGCAATGTTGGTTGATTTTGAATTGGCATTCATACTAGTTTAAAGATCGTGCTTCATTTTGGTTACACTCGGTGGAAAGAAGAAAAGTTGTGCAAATGCGGCTCCTATCAGTTCGGAGTGCTTTAGGAGACTTTTCTCGACAGGTTTTTACAAATAGAGTTGAGAGAGCAAAAGCCCCAAGAAGTCATGAACTTAAGGCAGGCGGTAACATGACCAGTTCCAGGAGTATGGAATAAAGTTTATCTAACTTCCAGGTGGATCCTACATGGTTATGACTATAAGGGCTTACAGATGAATAAGTTCTGTTATCTGGAGTGTCAAAATTTTCTTTGAAAACTGAGTGAGAAAGAAAATCTATGTTACTTGGAGGAAGGAAACATCGCTAGGATGATGACCATCTTAGTAGTTAAGGGTTAATAAGCTTAGGAAAACGGATTAAGGAGCATACAAGTATCAGGACTAGGAACTGACTCATTTTCAGCCAGAACAGCGGTGGTCCCGGTGGTGGAAATTGCTCTAGAGTCACCCCAAAGGTTACAGTTTCAGCCCCTTCATCAGCTAGTGTTCCATCCTCCAGAGTGAGATATGATCAGAAGGGAGATCACACGGACTCTAAGTCTCAGGGAGTGTTTAAGCCACCAAGGACTTACCCTACTGCCATAAGTGAGGTAAGAAACAGTTCCAAGCGAGTGCCTTGTAGGAAAGGAAGGGGTTTGGGATGTGGTCGTCTGAGTCACGGATTGAGGAATATCGTCTAGACTGGTCAAGGAACCGGTGTATGGAAAAGCTTACTCTACAACTTAAACAGCACCAGCAAGTCTCCCAATTCAGCAGGTAACTCATCTGGTACAAGTGGCGGTAAGCGCCATAATAGGTTGTATGCTCTTCAGTCTCGCAAGGATCAATAAGGTTCTCCTAATGTAGTCACTGTTAAGTTACGAGTCTTTACCTTGATGTTTAGGTAGTGTTTCGATAAAGGCAGACTTCTTTCTTTTGTGAAACTCCTTACAGCAGTCCAATTCAGTGCTCAAGGGGGGTTCACACCTTAAACTCTTCAAGGAACATTCTCAATTTCTCTCGTCGGTGACCCAGTTATAGCTAGATGGGTATACAAAAAATGCCCTGTCACAGTCTCTCAAAAAGTCACCTCAGCAGACCTTGTAGAGTTAGAAATGGTAGACTTTGATATCATTCAGGACATGGATTAGTTACACTCATGTTATGCCTCAGTCGATTTTAGCACTAAGATTATTTGTTTTTAGTTTTCAGACGAACCAATATTAGAATGGAAGGGTAGTAGCTTAGCGCCTATTGGTCGATTTATTTCTTTGCTTAAGTCTAGAAATAAGATATCTAAGGGTTATCTCTACCATCTAGTTTGGGTTAAGAATTCTAGCCTTCAAAACCCCAACTCTTGAGTCAGTTCCAGTAGTCTGTGAATTCCATCCCGAAAGGAAAAATGACTTTGGAATTGATCTCCTTCTAGATACGTAGCCTATTTCTATTCCTTCATACAGAATGGCTGCATCATAGCTTAAGGAATTGAAAGAGCAGTTGAAAGATCTTCTAGAAAGGGCTTCATAAGACCTATTATTTTACCATGGGGTGGACTAGTGTTGTTCGCAAAGATGAAAGATGGTTCTCTCAGAATATGCATTACCTATAGATAGTTGAACAAGGTCACAATTAAGAACAAGTATCCTATCACCAGGATTGATGACTTGTTTGACCAACTTCAGGGTGCTAGCCACTTCTCAAAAAGATAGACCTCAGATCGGGTTATCAGCAACTTAGAGCTAGAGCTAGTGACATTCTGAAAATAGCCTTCAGAATATGGTATGGTCATTACGAATTGGTAGTTAGGTCATTTGGACTATGGAATGCTCCTGCAACTTTCATGGATTTTATGAACAGAGTGTTCAAACAGTACTTGGACTTATTCATTATCGTCTTCATTGATGATATCCTCATTTACTCTAGGATCGAGGAAGAACATGCGAGTCATTTGAGAGTTATTCTACAGAATCTTAAGGATCGCCAGTTTTTTGCTATTTTTCAAAAATGTGAGTTTTTGTTGCAATCCGTTTCTTTTCATAGTCATGTTGTATCTAGCGAAGGGATCTGAGTGAATTCACCGAAGATAAAGGTAGTAAATTAATGGCCCTGACCTACCTCTTTTGTAGATATCAGAAGTTTCTTAGGCCTAGTAGGTTATTATAGAAGGTTCGTGGAAGGAATATCCTCCATAGCCTCACCATTGACTAGGTTGACTCAAAACATGTTCAAGTTTCAATGGTCGGATGATTATGAGAAAAGCTTTGTAGAATCGAAAACTAGATTGACTACAGCTCCTTTCTTGACTCTACCAAAGGTTTAGATGGTTATGTGATCTACTGTGATGCATTCAGAGTTGGCCTAGGTTATGTGTTGATGCAGCGAGGTAAGGTGATAGCTTATGCTTCAAGACAACTTGAGGTGCTAGAGAAGAACTATCCAACTCATAACCTTGAGCTTGCAGCAGTGGTGTTTGCACTCAAGATCTGGTGACACTATTTGTATGGTGTTCATGCAGATGTGTTAACCGATCATACGAGCCTTCAGTATGTGTTCACCTAGAAAAAGTTGGATCTTCGCTAGAGGAGATGACTTGAGTTCCTTAAGGATTATAATATGAGTGTGCATTATCATCCTGGTAAGGTGAATGTAGTAGACGATGCTCTTAGAAGATTATATATGGGTAGTGTAGCCCATGTTGAGAAAGAAAGGAAGGAGCTAGTGAAGGATATTCACAGGCTTGCTCGCTTGGGAGTTTGCCTTATGAGCATATCAGAAAACGATGTAATATATCAAAATAGGGCAGAATCTTCTTTGGTAGTGGAGGTTAAGGAAAAGTAAGACAGCGATCTAGTTTTGATTGAACTTAAGAATGCAATCCACAATCAGAGAGTGGAGGTTTTCTCCCAAGGGGGAGATGATGTACTTGCTACCTGGGTAGATTGTGTGTTCCTGATGTGGGAGAGTTGAGAAAGAATATCCTTACGGAAGCCCATAACTCTAGATATTCTATTTACCCAGGTGCCACTAAGATCTACCACGATCTGTGGGAAGTCTATTGGTGGAATGGCATGAACAGGGACATAGGATATTTTTTGAGTAAGTACCCCAATTGCCAGCAACTCAAG
Organism: Solanum habrochaites; assembly: GCA_027704765.1. NCBI lineage: Eukaryota > Viridiplantae > Streptophyta > Magnoliopsida > Solanales > Solanaceae > Solanum > Solanum habrochaites. The sequence continues at coordinate 35,496,952 of JAKWJA010002493.1, read as the reverse complement.
GTAGAACATCAGAAACTAGGAGGTATAACTCAAGATATCGGTATTCCTACTTGGTAGTGGGATGTGATCAATATGCATTTCATCACAGGGTTACTTCGTACTCGCGGAAAGCAAGATTCCATTTGGGTGATAATGAATAGAATGACTAAGTCTTCTCGCATTTTGGAAGTTAAGACTACATATTCGGCAGAACACTATGCAAAGTTTTACATTAATGTGATTGTGAGGTTAAATGGGGTTCCTTTGTCTATAATATCAGATAGAGGTCCTCAGTTTATCTCTCGTTTCTGGAAGTCATTTCAGAAGGGTCTTGGTACTCAAGTTAACCTTAGCGCAGCATTTCATCCGCAGATTGATGGACAGGCAGAGCATACCATTCAGACCCTAGAGGATATGTTGAGGGCTTGTGTGATCAATTTTAAAGGTAGTCGAGATTATTACTTTACTCTTGTTGAGTTCGCCTACAATAATAGCTACAATTCTAGCATTCATATGGCACCTTATGAGGCTTTATATGGGCGTAGATATAGATCTCCTGTTGGTTTGTTTGAAGTAGGTGAAGCAGCTTTGATAGGGCCAAATTCAATCCTTTATGTTATGTAGAAAGTGCAACTCATTAGATAGAGACCTAAGACAGCCCAAAGTCGTCAGAAATCTTATGCAAATGTAAGGAGAAGGGAACTAGAGTTCTAAGTTGATGATTGGGTTTTTCTGAAAGTCTCACCTATTAAAGGAGTGATGAGATTTTGAAAGAAAGGGAAGCTCAGTCCTAGATATGTAGGCCCTACAAGATCTTGAAAAAGGTTTGCCAAGGTGGTATATGAGTTAGAGTTGCCAACAGATTTAGCAGCAATGCATCCGGTGTTCCACATCTCACTCTTGAAGAAGTTTGTGGGTGACCCAACCTCTGTACTGCCATTAGAGAGTGTGGGGGTGAAAGATAGTCTTTCTTATGAGGATGTACCAATAGAGATTCTTGATCGTCAGGTTAGAAAGTTGAGAAACGAAGAAGTCGCTTCAGTTAAGGTTTTGTGGAGGAGTCAGTACGTAGAGGGAGCTACTTGTAAGCAGAAGCAGCCATGAAAGCCAAGTATCCTCACCTCTTTCCTTCTGATTCCACTCGAGCTTGAGGTAATAGTTCCTCTTCTATTTTCCATTCATTCATGCGTAAATTTAGTTTTAGAATCATGTTCCCTAAATTGTACTTGTACATGTTCTCGGAACTCAATTCAGTAAGAATCTCAGTTCTCAGTGTTTAGTAGTACAGTTCGCACCTCTCTCCCTCTATTTCTGCTAGTTTAGTCTTCATTCGAGGACGAATGTTCCCAAGGGGGAGATAATGAAACACCCCGTATAAAAAAATGCCAAAAACCAGCTTTATAGAAATATCTGCAGGTGCAACAAACGGTGACATCGACGGACCGTAGCCTGACCCACTGTCTGTCATGCACATCCGTCTATGGGGTCTAAAACTCCTAAAAATCTCTGCCCAGGAAAATTGGTTAAGACTTGATCCATGGACCTATGTTCTGTCGGTCAAACTACGGTCCGTAGTCTATGACCATTTATTGAGACCCCCTTCACCAACTCTTTGACATGATCGACGGTTGAATAGCACGGTCATCGGTCGATCTACGGTCCGTAAGTCTGATCGGAGGTGGCAAGTAGTAGACGGTTAAGGGGGAAATAGAGTTGGGTCAACTTCAAATATTCATAACACTTAGCAAAAAATGAATTTGGTTTCCCATAACCTACCCACAAATAGATAATTTAATTAGATTTCCATAGCTACCAACCTTGCTAAAATCAGACCTTCGAGTAAAATGTTATGCTCATATTAGTAAAGGCCTTTCAAAGAGGCCCAACCTACAGACCCCACGATAGGGCGTCGATCAAACGACGGACCATCTTTCCTGAATGCCATTTGGTCCGACACCAACTTACCCAGCGTTTTTTTGGTCTTTTCCCACTTCGTTTAAACCTTAATATACGTCATTTTAACAATAAATCGTCAGATTTTAGTCAATTTAAGCCTAGAAACATAACAAGAACTTACCTAAGACAAAATCATAAATCAAAAGTTTGAAAATTGGAAGCAAGAAGGGAGAAAAATCACAAGAAGCCTTGTTCAAGAATGCCGTAAGAATCCCTTTGTTCCAGCCTCGAAATTTGAATATTTTTATGTGGATTTCATCACCAAGTATGTGGGATTTCACTAGTGGGTTTCTTTAACCCATTGAGTCCCTAGTTTTCAGTTTGTTCTTGATTCTCTTATCATGATTAAACCTAGGGTTCCTAGAATTTCAGTAGAACTTCATGATTTTATTAAAATATATGTTCGAAATCAGATTATCATGTCATAACTCAGATTATTGCATGAATTCAGAACCCTAGCTTTGTATTTCTTTATTTCTTGAATAATACATGCTAGGTGAGACATTTTAGATATGCAATTATACATGCTTCAGTTTTAATGCATCATTATCATATTAAATGTTGCATTTCTAGATTGCATGTTAAGTTTTGAGCTATCCTGTATTTACATGAAATTAAGAGATAATCACTTAACTACATAAATCAATGGGATAACATAATACCTAGTTAGACTAGGGTGCAGCGTACCCAATAGACCCAGAGCTAATAGCCAAGTAGGTTGTAAGTCCCCTCTGTGGGCAATCAGCTTAGTGATCACGCTAGCATGCCTTTATACCTTTGGATAAGGTATATTGGGTCCTCTCGATGGGGAGTATACCTCAGACTCAACATTTAGCTCATGTGATTTTATTATCGGTTATTAGTAGATCCAACAATTCAGTCAGATTCTCTTGAATTGACCATATCTCAGTATATTCAGTATTCAGTTTCAGCATGGTATAGATTGGTTATTGAATTCAATTAGCTCAGAAATTCAGTATATCATGTTCAAATTATTATACTTGCTTTGGTGCTTGTTCAGTTATGTTTAATTTAAACATTGCTCTATCCTACATACTTAGTACCTTCAAGTACTGACGCATACGTGCGCTACATCTTCTCATGACGTTGGTTTAGGTTCTCAGCATCTAGATCATGCATAGATCGATTTTTCCGATCTCGAGTTCAGCAAATTTAGTGGTGAGTCCTCGTTCTCGAAGGAAAACAATCATGAGTTTTATTTCAGTCTTTAGACATTTAGTTTTAGTTTTTGCTAGATTTAGTTGGGGTTTGTCCCAGTATTTCTACTCCAGTTTATAGTATTACTTCACACGTAGTTAGTTTCAGCTTAGTGTTAGGTTAGTAACTTCATTATATTAAACTCATCAGTCATCATATTATATATGTTTTAGCATATGGGTTTTCCCCATCTTTTCACTATAAATTATGATTTAGCTTCCGCATAAGCTTATTATCTTTTGTATGTTAATGACCATGCCAGCAGGGTTAGCTTGGGATCACTTGTGGTCCTATGTTCTTTGTCCGTGTATCGGGGGTAGCTGGGAGCATGACAAACCGGCTCCGTAGATATGGTTTAAACGGGCGTCCGTATAATTTTTTGGCAAAAATCATCTCAGAATTATGGATCACCAAAAAATATGGTGGACTATAACAGACGAAAATCTACACAATGGGGGATTTGCCTTCTTTATGCTCGTTTGATCTTGAAAAGGGCTATTTTGGCCGTGGTGACCAACCGGCTCCATAGATAAGGTCTTAACGAACGTCCATGTAATGTTTCGGTTAAAATCATCTCGAAAATTCAGATCACTAAAAAAGATGGTGAACTATAGCACCCAAAAATATTCAAAATGGGAGATTTACCTGCTCTAGGCCTTTTTGACATCTGTCTAAATTTTTGGCAAAAGTCATCTCAAAATTCAAGATCACCAAAAAAGATGGTGGACTATAACAAATGAAAATTGGAAAAATAGGAGTTTGCCTGCTCTAGCCTCGTTTTTCCTTGAAAATGAGCAATTTTTGCAATAGATCCATAGACAAGGTCTTAATGTTGTGTAGTTTTTGGCAAAAATAATCTTTGATATCCAGATAATCAAAAAGATGGTGGACTGTAGCACATGAAAATTGTCTAAATGGGGTTTGTCTTCAATAGGGCTCGTTTAACCTTGAAAATGAGTCATTTCGCCATTGTTATCGATCGTCTCCATAGATAAGGTCTTAAGAAATGTTCGTGTTAGTTTTTGGAAATATCATCTTGAGATACCGGTTAACCAAAGGAGATGGTTGAGTATAGCACACAAAAATTTGTAAGATGATTAGCTTGCCTTCTCTAAAATCATTTGACCTTGAAAATGGGCTGTTTTTGCTGTGGTTACCAATCGGCTCAATAGATAAGGTCATGAAAGGCTTTCGTTTTAATTTTGAAAAAAACATCTTAGAATTTCATATCACCAAAAATATTGTGGACTATAGCACATGAAAATCGTTAAATTGGGGGGGGATCCTAATTTGGGGCTTGTTTAACCTTGAAAATGGGTTGTTTTTGCCGTGGTGACCAATGGATCCATATATAAGGTTTTAACGGACTTCCATGCAACTATTTGGTAAAAATGATCAAGTAATTCTGGATCACCAAAAAAGATGGTGGACTATAGCACATAAAAATTGGAATAATGGGGGGCTTACCTGCTTTGTGACTTGTTTGACCTTGAAAATGGGCCGTTTTGGATGAGGCAACAAACTGGATCCATAAGAGAAGGTCTTGACGGACTTTCGTGTAAATTTTTGGAAAAACTCATCTCAAATTTTAGATACCCAAAAAAATGGTAGACTATATCACAAGAAAATCGGCAAAATGGGGGGTTTGCTCACTCTGGGATCGTTTGACCTTGAAAATGAGTCATTTTGGTAGTGCTGACCAACCGGATCCACAGATAAGTTCTTTAAGGACGTCTGTGTAAATTTTTGTCTAAAAACATCACCAAATTTTGGATCACAAAAATATCATGGACTTATAGCACAGGAAAATCAGTAATAGGGGGTTTGCCTATTTAAGAGATTGTTTGACTTTGAAGACGGGACGTTTTTTCTATGGTGACAAACCAAATCAATAGATAAGGTCTCAATGGGTGTCCATGAATATTTAGCAAAAATGATCTCGGAATTCCGGATCACCGATAACGATAGTGGACTGTAACATAGGAAAATCTGCTAAATATGGGGTTTGCCTGCTCTAGGGCTCGTTTGACCTTTAAAATGGGTTGTTTTGTCCATGGTTACCAACCATCTCCATGGATAAGGTGTTAACAGACATCCGTGTAAATTTTTGGCAAAAATTTTCTTGGAATTTTGCATCAGCAATAAAGATGGTTGATTATAGCACACTAAAATCTGTCAGATAACGGATTTGCCTGCTCTGGTCTTGTTTTACCTTAAAAATGGGTCGTTTTGGCCATGGTGACAAACCGGCTCCATATATAAGGTCCTAATGAACGCGTGTGTACATTTATAGTAAAAATTATCTTCTAGTTTTTTATCACCAAAGAAATGGTGGACTATAGCATATAAAATCTACAAAATTGTGTGTTTGCCTTCTCTAGGCCTCGTTTGACCTTAAAAATGGGCATTTTTGTGTTGGTTACCAACCGGATCCATAGATAAGCTCTTCACAGACGTCCGTTTAAATTGTTGGCAAAAAATATCTTAGAATTCTGGATCACTAAACAGATGGGGGACTATAGCACGCGAAAATATACTAAATAAGGGGTTTGTCGCCCTTGGAGATCGTTTAACATTGAATGTGGGCCTTTTTGTTATTTTGACCAACCATCTCCATAGATAAGGTCTTAATGTGAGTTCGTAATATTTTTAGCAAAATTCATCTCGAAATTTTGGATCACCAAAAAAGACAATGCACAATCGTAGACAAACATAGGCAAAAGGTGTTTGCCTGCGCAAGGGCTCATTTGACCTTTAAAATGAGAAATTTTGGCCTTTGTGACCAACCAGTCCATAGATAAAGTCCTAATAGACATCCATATAAATATATAGAAAAAATCATCTCAGAATTCCGAGTCACCAAAATAAATGGTGGACTATAAAACACGAAAATTTACAAAAAGGGTTTGTCTGCTCATGGGCTCGTCCGACCTTGAAAATGGGTTGTTTTGGTCATGGTGAAAATTTGGCTCCATAGATAAGATCTTGATGGACGTATTCGTATATTTTTTGCAAATATCATCTCAAAATTCTGGATCACCACAAAAGATAGTGGACTTAGCACACCAAAATCAGCAAAATGGGGAGTTTACCTTCTTTAGGGCTTGTTCGACCTTGAAAATTGGTTGTTATAGCCATTGTGACAGACCCGATCCATATATAAGGTCCTAACTAATGAAAAATATCATCCCAAAATTTCAGATCACCAAACAACTTGTGGACTAGCATACGAAAATCGGCAAAATGGAGGGTTTGCCTGCTTTGGGGCTCGTTTGACCTTGAAATGGGTTGTTTTACCGTTGTGACCAACTGACTCCATAGACACGGTTTTAGTAGACGTCCATTTATATTTTAGACTAATATGATCTCGAAATTCAGTATCACCAAAAAAGATGGTGGACTATAGCACATGAAAATAAGAAAAATGGTGGTCTTAACTGCTCTAGGTTTTTTAGACCTTTAAAATGACCCATTTAGGCCTTGGTGACCAACCAATTCATATATAAGGTCTTAAAAAACGTTCATATAAATGTTAACAAAAAATCATCTCGATATTCCAGATCACCAAAAAAGATGGTGGACTATAGCACACGAAAATTGACAAAATGGGGAGAGAGTTTGTCTTCTATGAGGCTCGTTTGACCTTCAAAATGGGTCATTTTGTTTGTGGTGACTAATTGTCTCTATTAATAAAGTCTTAACGAATGTCCGTGTAAATGTTTGGCTAAAGTCATCTCGGACTTCCAGATCACTAAAAAAGGTGGCGGGTTATTGCACATAAAGGTTGGCAAAATGGGGTGTTTGCGTTCTCTTGGGATCGTTTGACCTTGAAAATTGGTTGTTTTGGTCTTGGTTACCAAGAGGTTCCATATTTATGGTCATAACGGAGTTCAATATAAATTTTTTGCAAAAATCATCTCTTAATTCCGGATCACCAAATAAGATGGTGGACTATAGCACATGAAAATGACGGGTTTGACTGCTCTAGGGCTTATTTTACCTTATAAATGGGTTGTGTTTGGTTGTGGTAACCAACCTGTTCTATAGATAAGGTATTAACGGACTTCCATGTTAACTTTTTAGAAAAATAATCTCACTATTTCGAATACCCAAAAAAGATGGTGGACTATAGCATAGGAAAATCGGTAAAATGAGGGGTTTGTCTACTTTGAGGCATTTTTGACTTTCAAATTAGCCGTTTTGTCCGTGGTGACCAACCAGCTCCATAGATAAGGTCTTAACGAACGTCCGTGTAAGTTTTGTCAAAAACCATCTCGGAATTCTGGATTAATAAAAATGATGGTGGACTATAGTACACGAAAATTGGGAAAATGGGGGTTTTGCTTGCTCTAGCTCGTTTGACCTTTAAAATGATCCGTTTTGGCTGTGGTGATAAACTAGATCCATAAATAAAGTCTTTCTAGACGTCTTTAGAAATTTTTAGCAAAAATCATCTTCGAATTTTTGATCAACTTAAAAGATGGTGGGGCTGTTGCACACAAAAATCTGCAAAATAAGGGGTTTGCCTGCTGTGAGGCTTGTTTGACTTTAAAATGGACCGTTTTGGTCGTGGTGACCAACCGTCTCCATAGATAACATTTTAATAGAAGTCCGTGTAAACTTTTGGCAAATTTCTTCTCAAAATTTTGGATCATCAAAAAAGATTGTGCATTATATAACACGCGAGAATTTGAAAAATGGTTTGGGGGGTAGGGAGGTTGCCTGCTCTTAGGCTCGTTTGACCATGAAAATGGGTTGTTTTGGCCGTGTTTACCAACCATCTCCACAAATAAGGTCTTAATGTACGTATGTGTAAATGTTTGTAAAAAATCATCTCGGCATTCTGGATCACCTAAAAATATGATGAATTGTTACACACGAAAATTGGCAAAATTGGGGGTTTGCCTATTCTGGGGCTCGTTCAACCTTGAAAATGGCCTATTTTTGTCGTGGAAACCAACCGACTCCATATATAAGGTCTTAACGGAGTTTCATATATATTTTTGGCAAAAAATTATCTCAAATTTTTTATCACACACAATATCAAACCATTATAGCCATGAATAAACAAAGACTGTTTGTTCTTTTTTGGGCTGTTTGAACTGTTTATGGGTTTTTTTGTTTGTGGTCACCAACCGGATCCATATATAATGCCTTATTGGATTTGGCATAATCTCTCGGACTCTGGTTCACCAAAAAGATGTGGACTATAGAACACAAAAAATCGATTAATGGGGTTTATCAACTCTAAGGCTTGTTTTTGACCTTGAAGAAGGTAGTTTTAGCCACTGTGACCAACCGGCCTCCCTAATAAGGTTTAAAAATAGATGTTCGCGTACATTTTTTGCAAAATCATCTCAAAATTTGTATAAACTAAAAAATTTGGACTTATAGAATTCGAAAACTCAGGAATAGAGGGTTTGCAATGCTATGGGGTTTGTGTGACCTTGGAATAGTTTTTTTTGACCCGGTAAACCATCCCCCACCGGCTCCATAAATAGGGTTCTTTTAACAACGTCCATGTAAATTTTTGGAAATAATCCGCAAACCATATCACTAAAAAGTGGTGGACTATATCACACACAATTGGAAACATTGGGTGGTTACCACCACCTCTTTTTGGCTCATTGACCTTAAATGGGCACGTTGCCTAGTGACCACCCGCTTCTTAGATAATTTTTGACAGACATCAGCGTAATTTTTACGCCAAAAATCATCTTGGAATTATGGATCACCAAGAAAATGGTGGACTATAGCACGTAATAATTGGAAAAATTGGGGGTTTGTCTGCTCATGGGCTCGTTTGACCTTTAAAATGGGTTGACTTGGTCGTAGTGACCTACCGAGTCCATAGATAATGTCTTAACATATGTCCGTGCAAATTTTTTGCAAAAATTATCTTAGAATTTGGATCACCAAAAAAGATGGTGGACAATAGCATACGAAATCGGCAAAATGGGAGATTTGCTTGCTTTGGACTTTTTGACTTTGAAAATGAGCCGTTTTGGACCTGATGACCACCCATCTCCATACATAATGTCTTAACGGACGTCTGTTTAATTTTTTTTCGAAAATCATCTAAGAATTCATAATCACCAAAACAGATGGTGGACTATAAAACACGAAAATTGGCTAAATGGGGAGTTTGCCTTCTCTAACTTATTTGACCTTGTAAATGGGCCACTTTGGCCGTGGTAACACACCAGCTCCATAGGTAATATCTTAACAGACGTCCATGTAAATTCTTTGCAAAAATAATCTCAAAATTTTGGATCACCAAAAAAGATGGTGGACTATAGAAAATCAGAAAATGCAAAACATGGGGGATTTGTTTGCTTTGGGCCCCGTTTGATCGTGAAATGGGTTGTTTTTTATTACCGGGGTGAGCAAACCAACTGCATAGTAAGGTCTTTAAAACGGATGTCGGTGTGAATTTTTGCAAAATCATCTCAGAATTTTGAATGAATCACGCAAAAAAGATGTTAGACTATAAGCACCGAATCAACAAAATGGGGATTGCCCTGCTCTAGGACTCGTTTGACATATAAAATGTGTCGTTTAAAAAATCTATAGACCAACAAGTCAATAGATAAGGCTTATAGAAGTCATTTTAATTTTTTGTCCAAAATTCTGATCACCAAAGAACAATGATGACTATGGAACAAAAAACGGACAATTCTGCCAAAAAGGGGGTTTGGCCTATTCTTGGCTCATTTTATTTACCTGAAAGGGTGGTTGTTTTTTTTGCCATATGTGACCAACCGGCTTCATATCTAGTTCTTAACATACCACTTGTGAATTTTTTGTAAATCATCTCGATTTCACCATAAAAGATCGTCAACCATAGCACACGAAAATCAGCAAAAAAAGGGGATTTGGCTACTCTAGGGATCGTTTGACCTTGAAAAAGGGTTGTTTTCTCCGAGGTGACCAATTGACTCCATAGATTAGGTTTTATAAGACGCTCGTGTAAATTTTAGCAAATATCATTTTGAAATACCGGATAACCAAAGGAGATGGTGGACTATAGCACATGAAAATCGGCCCCTTTTGCCGTGTTAATGATCTGAATCCATAGATAATATCTTAACGTACATCCATGTATATTTTAGCCAAGAATCATCTCAGAATTCCTGATCAACAAAAGAGATGGTGGACTGTAGCACACTAAAATTGGGAAAGTGGGTGGTTTGCTTATTCTAGGATCGTTTAACCTTAAAAATGGGTTGTTTTTGCTATGTTGACCAATTGTCTCCATAAATAAGGTCTCTCCAGACGTCGTTGTATGTTTTTTGCAAAAATCATTTTGAAATTCGAGATCACCAAAGAAGTTAGTGGACTATAGCACACAAAAATCGGCAAAATGGGTATTTCGCCTGCTTTGGCTCGTTTCACCATCAAAGTGGGACCTTTTAGATTTTTTCACCAATAGGCTCCATCGATAAGGTCTTAACAGACTCCGGTGTATATTATTAAAAAAAATCATCTAGAAATTTTGTATCACCTAAAAATTTGTGGAGTATAGCACACTAAAATTTGAAAAAATGGGGGGTTTGCCTACTATGGGGATCGTTTGACCTTTAAAATTGGTCGTTTTTGCCGTGGTGACCAATCATATCCATTGATAAGGTTTTAAAAGCTGTCTCCGTAAATTTTTGGCAAAAATCATCTCTGAATTTTGGATCATCAAAAAATATGGTGGAGTATAGCACATGACAATCGACAAAATGAGGGGGTTTGCCTTGTTTTTGGATCGTCTGACATTGAATGTTGGCCGTTTTGGTCGTGGAAACTAGACGAATCCATAGATAAGGTCTTAACGGACGTCTATGTAATTTTGGGAAAAAATCATATCCGAATTCTGCATCACCAAAAAAAATGGTGGTTTATAGCACACGAAAATCGACAAAATGTGGGATTTGCATACTTTGGGCTCGTTAGGCCTTCAAGATGAGTTGTTTTGTCAAGGTGACAAACCGACTCCATATTTAAGGACTTAACGGACGTCCGTGTAAATTTATGGTAAAAATCATCTCGGAATCAAAATCATCAAAAAAATTATGGACTATAGCACACAAAAATTGGTAAAATTGGGGGTTTGTCTACTCTTGGCTCGTTTGACCATAAAAATTGGCCATTTTTGTCGTGGTGACCAACTGGATCCATAGATAAGGTCATATCGGATGTCCTCTATATTTTTTGGCAAAAACGATCTCGTATTTCTGGATCACAAAAAAATGGTGGAGTATAGCACACGAAAAATTAGCCAAATACGGGGTTTGTCTGCTCAAAGGCTCGTTTGACCTTCAAAATGGGTCGTTTTGCCGTGTTGACCAACCATATCCATAGATATGGTTTTAACGAACATCCTTGTAATTTTTTGGTGAAAATGATCTTTGAATTAGGGATCACCAGAAAACATAATGGACTATAGCACATGAAAATCAAAAAATGGGAGGTTTGGCTGCTCTAGGGCTCGTTTAACCTTGAAAATGGACAATTTTGGTTGTGGTGACCAACCAGCTCCATAGATAAGGTCCTAGAAGACATCTCTCTAATGTTTTGGAGAAAATCATCTCAGAATTCTGTATCACCAAAAACGATAGTGGACTATTGCACATAAAAATAGGCAAAATAGAGGGTTTGCCTTCTATAGAGCTCGTTTGACCTTGAAAATGGGTCGTTTTAGTCGTGATGACAACCTCTCTCCATAGGTAAGGTACTAAAAGACGTCTGTGTAAATTATTGGCAAAATCAACTCAGAATTCCAGATCTCCAAAAATGATGGTGGACTATAGAATACAAAAATCGGCAAAAAAAGCGGTTGTCCTGCTATAGGGCTCGTTTATTCTTGAAAATGGGTCGTTTTGGCTGTGATGACAAACTGAATCCACAGATAAGGTCTTTAGTACGTCACTGTAAATTCATAGCAAAATTCATCTCGGAATTCCAGATCACCAAAAAGGATAGTGGACTGTAGCACACGAAATTTGGCAAAATGGGGGGTTTGCCTTATGTGCGCTCGTTTGACCTTTAAAATAGACCATTTTGGATGTGTTGACCAACCGAGTCCATAGATAAGGTCTTAATATATGTCCTTGTAAATTTTTTAAAAAAGTTCATCTCAGAGTTTTGGATCACCAAAATAGATGGTGTACTATATGACACGAAAATCAGAAAAAAGGGGTTCGCTTGCTCTGGGCTCATTTGACCTTAAAATGGGCCATTTTCTCCATGGTAACCAAATAGTTCCATAGATAAGGTAGTACCGGATGTCCGTTTAAAATGTTAAGAAAAAAATCATCTCGGAATCTTAGATCACTAAATAAAATGGTGGACTAAAGCACACGAAAATCGGCAAAATAGGGGGTTTAACTTCTTTTGGGATTGTTTGACCTTAAAAATAGGACGTTTTGATCGTGGAGACCAACCGGCTGCACAAATAATGTCTTAATGGACGTATGTCTAAATTTTTGGCAGAAATAATCTTGGAATTCTTGATCACCAAAAAAGATGGTGGACTGTAGCATACAAAAATTGGCAAAATGGGGAGTTTGCCTACAATGGGATCGTTTGACCTTTAGAATAGGCCGTTATGCCATTGTGACCAGCCGACTCCATATATAAGGTTTTAACGGTCATCCTTGTAAATTTTATGCAGAAATCATCTAGGAATTTTGTACTGCCAAAAAAATGGACTATAGCACACGCAAATCGGCAAAATAGGAGGTTTCCCTGCGCTGAGGCCTGTTTGAGACCCTTAAGTGGTGTATATTTGGGGGGGGTTCCCAGGGGTACAAACAGTCCAACAGTTAAAGTTTAATGACATTCGTGTAAATTTATGGTAAAAATCATATCGAAATTCTGGATCACTAAAAAAAGGTGGACTGTAGCACACAAAAATTAGCAAAATGGGGGTTTGTGTGCCCTGAGCTTGTTTGACCTTGAAAATGGGTTGTTTTTACCATGGTGAAAAATCGAATCCATAGATAAGGTCTTAACGGACGTCCATGTAAATTTTTGGCAAAAATCATCTTGGAATTTTAGATTACCAAATAAGATGGTGGAGTATAGAACATGAAAATCGGCAAAACGGGAGATTTTCCTACTATGGGCTCGTTTCATCTTGAAAATGGGTTGGTTTAGCTGTTGTGACCAACTGGATTCTTAGATAAAGTCTTGACGGATGTCCATGTAAAGTTTTGTGCAAAAATCATCTCAGTATTCCGGGTCACCAATAAAGATGGTGGACTATAGGAAACGAAAATCAGCAAAATGTGGGGTTTGCCTACTCTGGGCTCGTTTCACCTTTAAAATGGGCCAATTTAGCTGTGGCGACTAACCAGCTCCATAGATAAGGTTTTAACAGATGTTATTGTAAATTTTTGGCAAAAATCATCTCGGAATTGCGGATTACCAAAAAGACATAAAGTCACTATTGAAGTTGTCTCGGATTTTCATAATGACACCTTAATTTTGCGACTCGCCTATTAACCCACTAAACAATTTTGAACAGATATTATAATATTATTTTTCGATCCGCCAAAATTTAAGAAGAAAGTGCGTTCACAAACCAATCATTACATGACACGTGTTAATTTGATTAAAAATAAAAAAAAACACTTGAAATTTTTCCTATATCTTTTTCTTATGTATTTCTCTCTCTCTCTCTCTCTCTCTACCTCTCTTACTTTTTGAATTTCAATTTTGATACATCGTAAATTTCATTTTATATTCCACCATCCCTTCATTTCTTTTTTTTTTTAAACACCTCTCACCCTCCTTATCAAATTCAAACCCACTTCCATTTTTTTTATTATAAAATTCATACTATTATTGAGACTTTATTGAATTTTTTATACAAAAATAGTCCATTTTAAAAGAAATTTAGATTCGAAGGAATCATGAACTACTATTTGTTTAAATTCAAAATGTTAGAAATGATAATTCAACAAGAATCAATTTTTACTCAAAAATTAAATAGCTTAAATCGAATTGAATTAAAAATTATATGATAATTCCTAATAATAGTCAAATCTAATGAGTTTACCAAATTGTTCAAAATGTAAGAAAATATTTAGATTAAATGTTAAATTAAATAGAGTAAAGCTAAGAGTAATTAAAAAGAGGTGATGTTGGGGTAAATATTGTGACATTGAAAGTAAGAAGCTTCAATTAATGGAGATGAAAATGAATTTCCGAAAAGAACGAAGAAAGAAAGACAAAAAAGGGGGGGAAAAGTTAAAATAATAAGAAAATATATTTTATAATAAAATACTCATAAAAATAAAATTATATTAGTTATTTTAGGTTGCTTAATCTCTTTGAAAGAGTGCACACCACTCACTATGTCAGATGGACGAAAAGTGATGTAAAAATCTACTAAAAATTGTTTAGTGGGTAACAGGATGTTTGAAAAGTTAAGGTGCCTTTTTGAAAATTCTGAATAACTTCAGCGGGACTTTATGTCTTTTCTCGAAAAGATGATGAACTATAGCACAGGAAAATCGGCAAAATGGGGGGTTTGCTTGCTCTGGGCTCATTTGAACTTGAAAATTGGTCGTTGTGGCCATAGTAACCAAGTGTATCCGTAGATAAGGTCTTAACAAACAACTCTGTAAATTATTTGCAAAATTTATCTTTGATTTCCGAATTACTAAAAAAGATGGTGAATTATAGTACATAAAAACCGGCAAAATGAGGGGTTTGCCTACTCTAAGGCTCGTTTGACCTTAAAATGGCTGTTTTTTGACGTGGTGACCAACCGAATCCATAAATAAAGTCTTAACGGACATTTATGTAAATTTTTGGCAAATATCATCTCGAAGTATCGGATAACCAAAAGAGATGGTGGACTATAACACGCGAAAATCGGTAAGATGATGGGTTTGCCTACTCTGGGCTCATTTGACCTTGAAAATGTGCCGTTTTGGCTGTGGTGACCAACCGGCTCCATAGGTAAGGTCTTAACAGACGTTCTTTTAACTTTTGGGAAAATAATATCAGAATTCTTAATCACTAAAAAAGATGGTGGACTATAGAACACGAAAATTAGCTAAATGGGGGGTTTGCCTGCTCTTGGCTCTTTTGACTTTGTAAATGGGTTGTTTCAGCCGTGGTGACCAACCAGCTCATTAGATAAGGTCTTAAAGGATGTCCGTATAAATTTTTGTCAAAAAAAAATGTTGGAATTTCGTATCATCAAAAAAGATGGTGGACTATAGCACACGAAAATCGACAAAATGGGGGATTTGTTTGCTTTGGGCTCGTTTGATCTTGAAAATGGGTTGTTTTGGACGTGGTGACCAACCGACTTCTAGATAAGGTATTAAAGAACGTCAATGCTAAATTTTTGCAAAAATCATCTCAGAATTTTTGATCATCAAAAAAGATGGTGGACTATGGCAAACGAAAATAAAAATAAGGAGGGGTTTGCCTGCTCTACGGCTCGTTTGACCTTTAAAATAGGTCTTTTTAGATGTTGAGACCAACCAACTCCATATATTAGGTCTTCATAGACGACCGTGTAAATATTTGTCAAAAATAATCTTGAAATTCCGGATCACCAAAGAAGATGATGGACTATAGCACACAAAAATCAGGAAAATAGGGGGTTTGCCTGCTCTCGGCTCGTTTGACCTAGAAAATGTGTTGTTTTAGCCATAGAGAACAATCGGCTTCATAGATAAGGTCCTAAAAGACACCGTTGTAAAATTTTTGCAAAAATCATCTCGAAATATTCCCATAAAAGATGGTCGACTATAGCACACGAAAATCGGCAAAAAAGGGGATTAGCCTACTTTGGGATCGTTTGACATTAAAAAAGGAACGTTTTCTCCATGGTGACCAACTGACTCCATAAAATAATGTTTAATCGGATGTTCGTGTAAATTTTTGGCAAATATCATCTCGAAATACCGGATAACCAAAAGAGATGATGGACTATAGCACATGAAAATCGCTATAGTATGGGTTTGCCTACTCTAGGCTTGTTAAACCTTGAAAATGGCCCGTTTTGGCCGTGGTGATGAACCTTATCCATATATAAGGTCGTAACGTACACCCGTGTAAATTTTTAGCAAAAATCATCTCAAAATTCCTGATCAACAGAAAAGATGGTGGTCTATGGTATACGAAAATTGGCAAAATGGGTGATTTGCTTTCTCTGGGCTTGTGTAACTTTGAAAATGGATTGTTTTGGTCGTGTTGACCAACCGGCTCTATATATAAGGTCTTTACAAAACTTTAGATAATGTTTTTTTGCAAAATCATTTTGAATTCAGATCACTCAAAAAGAATGTGGATTACGCACACAAAAATTGGGCAAATTGAGGATTTGTGCCTGCTCAAAGGCTCATTTGTCCTTGAAAATCGACCATTTTGGCTTTAGTGATCAATCGGCCCTATTGATAAGGTTTTAACAGACTCCTGTGTAAATTTTTCGCAAAAATCATCTAGGAATTTTGTATCACCAAAAAAATGGTGGACTATAGCAGATCAAAATTGGCAAAATGGGGGATTTGCCTGCTATGGGGCTCGTTGACCTTGAAAATTGGCCGTTTTTGCTGTGGTAACCAATCGTATCCATTAATAAGGTCTTAATGAACGTCTTTGTAAATTTTTGGCAAAGATCATCTCGGAAGTATAGAACACGAAAATCGGTACAATAGGGGATTTGGCTGCTTTGCGATCGTTTAACCTTTAAAATGGGTTATTTTAGCCATGCTGAAAAACCAATTCCATAAATAAGGTTTGAACGAACGTGCATGTAAATTTTTTGCAAAATCATCTCGAATTATAGATCACCAAAAAAATGGTGGACTATAGTAATTGAAAATTGCAAAATGGGGGTTTGCCTGCTTTGTGGCCCCTTTGACCTTAAAAATGGGCAATTTTGTTCGTGGTGACCAACTGGTTCGATATATAAGGTATTAACAGACGTCCGTGTAACTGTTTAGAAAAATCATATAAGAGTTCTTGATGACCAAAAAAGATGGAGGACTATAGCACACGAATATCGGCAAAAAAGGGGGTTTACCTGCTTTAGGGCTAGTTTGATCTTGAAAATGGATCGTTTTAATTGTGGAGACCAACCGACTCCACAAATAAGGTCTTAACGGATGTCCATATAAATTTTTAGCAAATATTATGTAGGAATTTTGGATCACCAAAAAAGATGGTTAACAATAGCGCAAAAAATTTGCAAAATGGAGAGTTTACTAGAAATGGGCTCGTTTGACCTTGAAAATGGGTCGTTTTGAACGTGGTGATCAATCGTCTCCATGAATAAAGTCTTAACGGACGTCCGCATAAATTTTTGGTAAAAAAACATTTAGAAATTCTTGATCACCAAAAAAGGTGGTGGACTATAGCACATAAAGATTGTCAAATTGGGGTTGATGAAGCTATGTATGCCATTCTGTGGTATGGTCCACTTATGGTGGCATGTTTACTTTATTGTCATTATATATATGTTGACCATGGCCTTGAAGGAAAATTGATGAATATATGAATGAGTGATTATCTCTTTAAGGAAAATTGATGAATATATGAATGAGTGGTTATGATAATCACCTACTTGTGCTTAGTCTTCTAATTTAGTTGTAAATCTATGTTGTGTTACTATTGTTATGAGCATTAAATTTCTATGTTAAGATCATGTGTAGGTGCTGCCGTTAATGATGTATTAAGGATTAATGACCCCTACCCATATCCCTATGTGAATGTGTGAATAACTAAGGTTAGGAGTCTTGAATATAATGTGAAGATTGTCTTGCCTCCTATGCTAAATGGTGTTGTGTTTTCTATGCTTTGTTGTGCGTTATGGTCTTAAAAGGTTTGCTGCCTCAAGATGTTATGGGTAGTCATTATGTGATCATATTGACGAATGTACACACACTCACACATTATGCATGCTTACAAGTAGTATAGGTCATGCTGTCTAAATGAAAGGTAGTTCTCATATTCACTAGTGTCTACTACTATGCATGTTAAGATTATGTCTATAAAAGTATAATATGTGTTTTCTTAACTAGGATGACTTGATAGGTGTTCTAGTATGGGCAAGGTATGGGAACCTTGCTATGCCATTCACCTGTGTGCCTTGAATAGGTAGTTTTCTAATTTTAGAGGTTTTGTTGTATATGAAAATGATGTTGGCATATTATGAATATGAGCTATATGATATGGTGAAGTATGAATGTGAATAGTGCCTTAGTGGGTTTATATGAAAGGATTGATCATATAGTTATACTTATAGACTTATGCATTGAATGTATGAACATGTGTGACCTTAATGAGTTATGTGAAAGGTTTGCTAACATATATGTAAACACAAAGATATGAATGATGATCTAGTTAATAGAGGAGCCTTAAAAGGTTTGCTCAAGTGTATCCTAAAGTAGATAGTGCTAATGATATATGCTATGTCCATGTGAAAGGGTTTCCCACTAGTGATAGAGATTGGACTTGTCAGTGGCCACATATATGTTCTACTACTATGTCTCTTAGGTGGTTAGGCCTAAATTTGATAGCATTGTTGTTCTATGGGAAAACCACAATATAATTGGCTTAAAGTCAATATTGATGACAGTTGCAACTCTGAAGGATTTGATTGGTGGTTGGTATTCTTAAGGTATGTCAATGGGGCAAATTTAAATAGTTGGCCTCTCAAACCATATTGGAGAGTACAAAGCAATATAGAAGATGCCAAAAAGCCATTTTGGTAGGCATGGGTCATGGAATGATAGCCAACTTATTTTAGAATATGATTCCCTTGTTATAGCCAATATGATTAAGGATAAACCTCAAATGCCCTGGAAACTACGGGATACTATTATGGAGACTAGAATAATGAATTTGTAGGCCAATGTAATAGTTTGGCATTGCTTCAGACAAGTGAATCAAGTGGCAGACGTACTAGCTAAATAATATTTATACATCAAGGACGTCTTGATTTTGATCCTAAAGATTTTCCAAAACATGCAGCTGGTATGTACACCATTGATGTCATTTGGATTCCCTCCCTAATACATGCAAAAAGAAAAATTCTGAGTCACTATCTATGATCAGTCTTTCTTTAATTTTTGTTGTACATGAACTATTTTCAAGGTTATATATTAATGCTCATTAACGGAGGTTCAGGCTATGGTCCCCCTCTACTTGTTCTATATATAGATCTTGGAAGAAATAAAAGATTTGCACCACCGAGGGAGTAAAATTTTGTCTTAAAAATGTACACCTGATTCTCCATGAAATGAAAGAATTTATATTTGTTGACTTTTATGAATCCGCCACGAGTTAATAGATCAGGTACCTCGATTGTTTTAATAATTGCAAAAACGGTAAATGATTAAAGTAAATACCACAAATGCTTACGTGAAAACCTCCCTGCTTAAAAGAGAAAAAAGTCGAGATTTCTCAAAATCCAATAACTTCTAGAAACTTATGAGTACAAGCTTTGATAATAACCACCTTGTAACATCTCATTAAAGACATGATGAGTGGTAGATTTAGTTAAGATAGAAATAATCTCGATTCGACTCTTAGTTAGGTAATTTTTAATGATTACGAACAATGTCTCATACATTTAGTTTTAGAGAGTACATTTTAGTGTTACAAAAATGGCGTCGCTGCCTGGTGATTGAGAATTCTATTTGAGAAATTAGGTTGTAAATTTACTTAGTTGTAGTATATTGTTGGTTAGGGTTGTTGTTGGGTGATTACAAGGTCTAATACAATGACTGAATGATGTTAACTACGGTCAAAATGACATGGGTGATTTGAATGATATGCACGTCAATATTGTTCAGACTACGGGAGACATCCGGATACCTGCATAACCGGGATGACAATGTTTCGTATAACTGGATTGTATCGAAAATTTCTCCAACTAAGTGGAATATTTGGGAGGTTCATCTATTGAGGACCGCCACGAACACCTTTGAAATTTTGTGGAGGTATGTAGACTATTTGTGTTTAAAAGCATCTCACATGCTTCCACAAAGTTGAGGTTATTCCCCTTCTCTTTGATTGGTGAAGATACAAAATGATTGCTGAAATCGCCAAATGACTCTATCACTTCTTGGTCCCATAACAAATAAAATTATATCTATAAGGTGCAATTAGGTAAACTGTAGCTATGAAAGATAATTATGTTTTTTCTCTTTTCCATACATAAAAATTTCCCTACTATGAATATCCATATTGTCCATGACTTGACTTCAAGAATAATCAAGTAACATCACAAACTAAAAGTCAAAATAATTTAACCCTCTCTAAAATTTAAAAAATAAAATAAAAGAAAATGAGTATTGGTGTTATACGTTTAGGTATATATTAAACTAATTTTTTGGCACACACTGTGTGCGTATATCCATATCATTGAGTATATAAGTTTAAGAATTCATATGAATATTTTGAAGTGCTATATTTCAGTTAAGAAAATAATTAATGTTGATCCTTTCAAATGTTTAATAAAGATAAAGTTCTTGTCCCATGAAAATACTCAAATACCTTTTTGTAATTTTGGTCTTTTACCTTGGATGCCTTAATATGAATTACTACCTTTGGCTCTAAGTACTAAATATTTTTCATGTGCTCTTAATTTATTTTGGTACAATAAAAGATATCCAGTGTCTAAATTTGACAACTTTAACAAAACGAACACCCTTAATTACACAAACTCAACAACCTTTATTTACTTACTAAAGTTAAAATTTTATTTGTCCATCAAGATAGTAACAAATTTTATAACTTTGGCATTCCACAAAATAATTATTTTGTTACTAGTTTAAAAGTATATCTTTACTTACAAGATCAAATTACATTTAAAATCTTCAGAGGAGAAAATAGTTTAAATAAATTTGAATATATATTATGACCATGATTGGAATATTATCAATACTCACAGTAATGCTCATTAACTCAATAATAATCTTCTTTTGCATTGACATTTATATTTATCACTAGTCCTGGGAACGTGCCACACGAGCGTTGCACGTTTGACCCTTATCATTATATTAAATTTTTAAAGTCCCAACTCATGTTTCTAATATATTTATCTTATTGTGTCCCACCAAGTTGGTCCATTGAGTTCATATAATGCAAGAATTTTGTAAAAATATTATATATATATATATAGTTAGAAAAAATCTTTGCATAGTTCGTGGAAGTGTCATTACAGATTTATTTTCTAAATATATAATAAAGATCCTTTTTTTAAGATAAACTCTCTAATGTCATTATTAATTTAATTATAAAAGTTAGCAAAACGTAAATTTTTTAATTAAAAAAATATAGAAAATATTCGTAATTAAACTTTAAATTTAAAAGCTTCCAATTTTAACATAAAAAATATTTTTAACATCAACTAAATTAATGTGATAAAGCAATTACAATGAACATGTCATCATACTACTGAAAAAAGAATAATAAATTAATTAATTTAAAACACATGTAATTGTGAAAATTTTTATATTCAACAAGTATAAAAGTATTATAAAAGTGAAACGGTAGATAAATAAACAATAAAGTACTTTATAACCAGGGACGGATCTATTAAGGCCCGTGGGTGCCACGCCCCCACGAGCTCAATGAAAACTATATATATATATATATATTATATATATATATATATCTATAATATATATATATATATATAAGTGGCAGAAGTCACCCAGTCTTTGTGTAGGCCACGGGATCAAATCCCGCTGGCTAAAGGTTGCACACTAACAATCTTTTGTTTCTAATGGTTATTGATTCATTATTAAGTTTTAATAAATAATTATTTTTTATTAATTTACTTAAATAATTTGTGACATTTCTTTTCTTTTTTATTAGTTAATATTTATTTAATGACATAAAAGTTAAAAAGAAAATTCGTGTTTTTTCTTGTCTTGTTCTCCAAATATCAACCTCCCTCACCCAATCGCTCTGATTCAACTATTTCTTCATCTATATTTAAGTTATTAGCACGATACTTTTATAATTCAATGAAAATTTTAATTTTGTTCATTTCAGCTCTCATCAAATTGATGGGACGAATTCGTGGTTATTATATATATATATATATATATATCTACTATATTATATAGTAGTATATATATATATTATATTATATATATATAATTGTATATCTAATAACATAATGTCATGTTATTATTGTTTATATTTTGTTGTTTGACTTGTTGTATACACCGGTAAGACAAATAATTTGATTCAACTCCTAAACTAATTTGATCGATGAATTTACTTGGCACCCACAGACTCTAATCCTAGATCCGCCTCTGTTAAGAATCAATTACTAAGAGAAAATGCACAAGTACCCCTAGGCTATGACCGAAATCTAAGAGACACATCTTAACTATTCTAAGGTCCTATTATCCCATAATTATTTTTTTTTTGTAATTTGTGCACCTTTTTAGCTTAGGTGGCATCTAAATAATTTCCACGGTCCTTTATTTCGTGGAGTCATAGAGTGTCCCATGTAAGAGAAAAAGTATATAAAATTACAAAAAACAAAAAAAGTTCAGGTGGGGTATTAGGACCTTAGCTTAGTTAAGACGTGTTTCTGAGATTTTGATCATAGTATAGGAGGGTACTTGTGAAGTTTCCAATCAAAATAATCTCTTTTTTTTATATTACAATTAACTAATTAAATGGTTTCCTATTCTAATTATTTTTTAAATATAAAACAACCGCATGAAGATTACATATATTAATTTCAATTGTTTGACTTAATATAAAATCATAAATTTCATTTTTTATAAAATAGAAAGTAAGAAAAAGTAGATATTCACTAATTATAGTAGATAAATACTTCTTTTCATAGTTAAATAA
The DNA here is from genome assembly GCA_027704765.1 of Solanum habrochaites. Classification (NCBI taxonomy): domain Eukaryota; kingdom Viridiplantae; phylum Streptophyta; class Magnoliopsida; order Solanales; family Solanaceae; genus Solanum; species Solanum habrochaites. The sequence continues at coordinate 35,473,960 of JAKWJA010002493.1, read as the reverse complement.
ATAAATTAAAATATTGTGTTGACATAACAAAAAACGATCAAAAAAGAAAAAAAAATATATTTTCCTTTGGATTGAATACTTGAATGATACTTGTGTCAAATGTACGAACGTATTTGGTCCAACTCTTGTTCTAACTTTATTTTTATCAGATTATATTATAAATTTAATCAATAAGTTGCTTAAAATTTGACTAAAAAAGTTATTTATTTAAGCAATTTTGCCTAAGAAATAATCATATCTCAATTCCTCATTCTAATCAACATCCCTAAATGGAAGAAATAAAAAAAAAGAGTTTGCTTTCAGTTCTATGACCTATATAATTGATTTATAGATTTCAATTTTAAAAATCTAAATCTGCCAAGGATTTTGCTAACAAGTGAGAGATCTATTTCTTACTAACCAATGGTACAAAAACAAAAATAAAATTTTACAATATTTATGCCAAAAAAAAAGTTGTAACAATACATATAAAAATATATATACTGTATTTATTCACTTCTACGTATGACATTATAAGTGCACAAGGTGTAGCATTATTTTCTCAGAATAGTAATTAAGATTATTTATATCTTTTCAAGCAAAAGTCGAAAAGAAAATTATTCCTTACATAAAGTATCAATTCAAGTTAAACGCAAATTAAATCAATTTTATACGTGAAGCAGAAATACTTTATCACTAACAAATGAAAAAAAAACTCAAAAAAAGAGTCTTTCTACAAAGCCTGATAATCAATGGAAGAGGAACAATTTGTTATGAAAAGTTACAAGAATCAATAAAGCAAGCATATTTTAATTTATTACAATGAAACAATACCTAATACAACCCAATAGAAAAAAAATAGCATCTTTAGAATTAAATTTTACTAAAAATGAAATAATTTTAGAAGTTATAAGTATAGGTAGGATATATTGGATTGGGAGGCCAAAAGTTTGGAAGTTAGAAGAGAAAAAGCGTAAGAGTTTGAAGAAAAATAATGAAGAGCCAAGTTTCATTTCGCAATCAAGAAAATGCATGTGTTTTCCACAGTGGATGGCTTTGTAGATGTAACCGAGTCGTTGAATGGATGTTATAAGTGCTTGTAAACAAGCTTCAGCGGGACTTCTATGTTTTCAGCAGGCAATTACCACATCCATCACTGCATGCCCAACCTAATCATCTCACTAGCAAAATTGATGGAAGATCTCCCACTCAAGTGTGACTTTTAACACGCAAGAGTTCAGAGAATTGCTATCGCCTTGGTCAGGTCAATGAAGAGTGGTGACTCTCACTTGCTTACGAAATGATGAACATCTCGACATTCTCTAGCTGTTTTTTGTCCCTGAGAAGCAGCTAAAAGGGATCTATTGAAGACCAAATTCAAGTTTTCGTATTGGAAAGAACTATCCTCATGGATCCTCTACTTGGGTTTTCCCCGAAAAAAAACGGTCCAAACAAGATGGTGAGAATGTTGATTATATTTCAACTGTTTTTAAGGTCATCTCAATAAAAAGCTAGTAGCTTCAATGGCCTCAGATGGATGCCCATATAATCTAAAACAGTCCAGAATACTGAGCCATCTGTGACCCTGTTCTAATGATGACACGCACGTTACCATCAGATGACAGCTCTTGCACCGAGGTCCAGAACACAACTAATGTTGGTGTTTCTCAAGCCAAACTGATGGATGTTACTAACAAGACATCTGTTTCTAGGTGATGAAACCATGTCCCAGATCGAATTTTTTTCAGGTGAACAAGCTTGATGTACCTTGGACTTGAAACAATTCCTTTTGTTTGGACTCGATTTTACATGAGCCCAACCATTTTGATGATCTCTTTGTTGTTCTAGAAATGAAAACTAGAAACGAGATATTATGTAGGTGTTCAAAGAGGATAATGAAGAGGAAGCTTCTCTAACACTATAATAAATTTGTTGAACTTTTATTAGTTTAATGGAGCCTTTCCTCATATTACCAGGGAAAAAAAATGTCGCCTCATAGTTCTCACTCAAGAACATATTGAAAGTACATTTTCCAGAATTCTATACATCTTTATAACGAAAACACAGTGTACGCTAACCTATGTAGAACAATTAGTAAAGGAACCTTACACGACTAGACAACTCTCTTCACTTCCAGGGAGAACAATGTCTATCCTCATCAGAGGCTTATACTTGTGAGGTATCAGCGTTCATATATACTTCAAAGCTGCCATGACCTCATCCTCTTGCAATTTTTTTTGAGTCAAACAACTCACTCTCGGTAGTGCCTTGACTAGATTTTTGTTCCTGGATGCAGAGAATAGTGATGCTTCAGATTTCTAATTGAAAATATTGTACAAGGAAGTTGCTTCAGTTGACAAACATAAATAAGTATCTGAATATTACTATTAAGTTAAGATGGAAGAGAGCACTGGAGTTAATTAGATATACACGACAAACCTGAGAAGTGGATCTCTGTTGAGCCCATTTATTCAAATCATCTACGTTCACATAGTTGACCCATTTGAGAGTCGGTGTAATCACAGATATTCCCTGTTGGACAAAAATCTTAAATTTAGGGAAGTCATCAATCAACAAAGGGAAATAAGTTCATGATTCCTTCTCCTTGTTGTTCCTCTTTTGTGATAACTTCTTCCATTGATTGAAAATCGTCTATCTTTAGTATTCGTAGATTCAAAGCACCTCTGGCCACTGATGGAGACATCAATTTTCCACAATCTGATACTGTTAGTATTTGAAGTTGGCGAAAGTAGGCAGTTGATGAGAGCATAGAGCACTTAGGCAGTTAGGCCCAATGATATATAGCCTTTTCAGGTTGGCACAAGAAACCTGCAAATGTTAAAAACCTTGTAGAGCACTTATGCAGTTTCTTCAAGTGACAAACAAAAATAACTATCTAAGGATTACTATTGTTATTTACTAGCTAAAACATAAAGAGAGCAGTAATTAATTATAAAACTAGAGGCCCAAGACAAATCCTAGAATTAAATATCGCTTCACTGAGATCATCTACTTTCACTACATCATCACCTTCCCATGGAACCTTTTCAGTGCACTCCTCAACGAGGTAATTTTGGATCTTGAACATGCCACACATAATTAGGAGGGAAACACCTCATCCCTGTCAGATTGAATGCAAAGTTCTACATCTGATGGAGTTCTCTCTCATGCTTAATGTGCAAGCCAGAAAGATCATGCATATGGCATGACTCGACAAGAATTAGCACATCATCATGTAATCCCTTCTTCCAGGAGTGGAAGTTTCTGCTACTATTGTTGGTATCAATCCTAAATCTCATGACCATTTTTAGCAATATGGATTTTTGAGCACTCACTGCAGGCAAAAATCAGTAACTTAGTTGACCAAGAAATGGCACTGGAAGATCCATGCTACTTAGATACAGTTTGTCACACAAACAGTTATTGATGTTTTCAGATACATCCAACTTCTACTTTCCAAACACGTACAAAAAATACAATTAAATACTGTAACTGCACGATTTCAGTTAGCATTAACAATAATCTTGCTGCATTTTACACAAACACAGCGCTAATAGTATATAACTACCGGTACAAGACGAACCTTAGAATTCAATATCGCTTTATTGAGATCATCTACTTTCACTTCATCATCACCTTCCCATGGTCCTTTTGGATTTTGAACATGCCACACATAATTAGGGGGAAACAACTTATCCACTGTCATCTTGTATGCGAAGTTCTACAACGGCTGGAATTCTGTTTAATGCTTAATGCGCGTGCCAAAAGGATCATACATATGAAATGACTCAATAGGAATCACCACATCATCAATCGATCCCTTTATCGATGAGTGGAAGCTTTTGTGACTATTGTTGGTTGCAACCCTGAATCTCATGACCATTTTGAGCAACATGAATTTGTGAGCATTCAATGCAGGCAAAAAAATAAAAAACTTAGCTGACAAAGAAATGGCACTGAAAAATGGACACTACTTAGGTACAATATCCATATACATCCAATTTCTTTCAAAACACATACATACACATACAGTCAATCCAACTTCAGCGACGAAAACACAAACATATATGTACAATTGATCACACATACAAACACAAACACAAACACAAACACAAACAGTGAGACTTATATAATGTATCTGTATCTGTGTCATTTCAGATAGCATTAACAAAAATATCACTGTATTTTACAAAATACGGGCGCAAATAGCACTAAGTTAATATCCATATATTCATCTATGCGAATTTTGAACTTAAAACTATTGAACAGATTGAAGGAACATGAAAAGCTGGTTCTATGATAGTGCAATGCTTTCAGATAGACTAAAGATCCCAGCAACATAAATGTTTGTTCAACTGATCATTCTGAGTAAAACTTCAAGTTCACTTACACAATGAGGATAAAGATCCTTTGAAGATACTACGCAAGATAGACGTTATGCGGAGGCAGAGAGTACTCCGTCATCTTCAGCAGTTGAGCAGAATGTTCAACCCTGATATGGAAGCAATCAAACAGAGGACTGACAAATGCTTGAAAATCTGAATGTGCACACCTACTTGGCCTAACGCAACTGCTCGAGTACATCTGAGACAAAAAGATCTCTAATAATTTAGTATTGTAGATAATGAGGTGTTACAACACATTCATTTCAATGGACAAAAGATCAAGAGAATCAAAATTTTCAAATTTTTTACTTATGTAAAAGATGCTTTTTCAACTGTTACTCTGCTAGCAATAGTGAAATCTTTCTCATGACAATACATGCACAATAGCACAAAATAGTACAGTAAACAATTCTTTCCTCTTAAGGTAACAAAAGAGGTTCTCAAATACATTTTGTACAGTGCCTACACACAATAAGCAAAAGAGTTGATAGACACCTATAACGGTTTCCAATCACCTGCAACATACAACATCAAGGTCGATAATCAGATCTATGTTAACTGTAATCACACTGTCATAAATCTAGGTGGTTTTAAGACGGGCTATTAGAACACAATCATATAAAAGATATTATATGGAAGCTTAAAAGCTGTAAGATTTAGTTAAGGAAAGCGGAAAATGACATAAATATAATTACCATAGAAGAGCTAAGATATATAAAGTTAGTTTCTACTCCCACAATCATGTATTTTACCAACCACCATGATTTGCGGTAGAAGACGAAGCGCATGTACCCGTGCTATCTTCAAAAGTATTTGAATCATGGATAGTACTGCCATCAGCCAATATTATTCCTCCAATATTAGGATTCAGACGGGTAGAAGTATAGCTAGTGACACCAACCTCAAACTTATCACCAATACTCGAATTTGGATCAACAAAATTCCTCGCCAATTCCCAATTCATTTGCCTGACTTAAATCCAAAAATTTCATTTCCAATTTCAGTTGAATTCCAAATTTTAACCCTACCCCTAAATACGGTTTGATCAAAAATCATTTCCATCTCCTTCCATGAATAGAAGAGGAGGTAGATCACAAAGTAAACAATGTTTAAATCAGGTATCTATTGATTTTCTCGTTAATACTACCAAGGAGCAATATGCATAGGTGTATTCATCTTCATCAGGCAGAATTAGCAAAACTCGAGTGAAAAGTTCTAATTTTCCTAATATAAATATTGATTTTAAAGTGGTTAAAAGTAGGAATTCGAGAAAGAAACTTGTTTCAGATGAGATTATTTGTATAAGCAAAGAGTCAACTTTTGAGGCTTTAGTTGCGTTAGCGCCTGGATTTCCGTCCGACTCATTAAAGGATGAAGAAACTACAACTGGGTTTGTTAGTTTAGTTGGCAGGATAGATCAGTATAACTATATTCTGATTGGATATCACATTATTACGAAATGGCGTGAAAATATGTCGATTTTGCTGAAAAAGGATATGTTTGTTGATGTTATAACTGAACGATATAGTGAGTTATTAAATTCTGCATGTAACTACTTGTTATTGATTGGATATGTGAATTTTGGGGTGGCGTTGTCAATTAAGAACAAGATTCCAACTAGGCCAAGTAAGGGAAGAGTGATTGTTATCGGGGTAGGTCTTGTTGGCATGGCAGTTGCAAGTCAACTAATAATATTTGAGTTTGACGTAATTGTTTTGAAGGGACGAAAGTGTGCAGGTTGAAGGGTGTATACGAAAAAGATGGAAAGACGAAATAAAGTAGCAGTTGTTGACTTCGGAAGGAGTGTTTTAACAGATACATTAGGGAATCCACTTGGTCTATTTACTTGAAAATTTGTCGTATACACTACATACATCGATAGACCAATGTCCACTCTATCGTGTTGATAGAAAGCCGGTAGACGAGTATTTGGATAAAAAAGTGAGCTGATTATATGACTTTTGAACCAAGGCACGCAATGTTGGGCACGAATTTCTCCGATTATTTCTCCTGGAGAGGCCATTGGAGAATTTGCAAAGGATTTTAGTGTTGCAATGAATATGAGCAGACTGATCCTTTTTAAAATTGACATCTGGCAAATTTGGAATATGCCTCAAATACAAGTTGCTTTCATATCTTCCTTAAGTTTTGAAATCAAACTGCATTTGCATTTCAACAATTTGCTAAATGGCAATTAAACAAGCTCATCTCCTCATCATTCATCGCAACACTGAAATCCTTTTGCAAAGTCTCCAATGCCTCTCCAAAAGAAATAATCGGATATAAATTTTTGCTAACCTTGCTTGCCTTGTCCAACGGTTCATTATAAGCCGTCTCCATTTTTTTATCCAAATACTCGTCTACGTGCTTTCCGTCACCACTATAGAGTGGACATTGGTCTCTCACCGTATGAAGTGTATACGGCAATTTTCAAGCCAACTAACCAAGTGGATTCCCAAATGTACCATACTTGTCAAAACACTCCCTCCTAAGTCAGCAACTGCTATTTTATTCTCTCCTTCCATCTTTTTTGTATACACTCCTCCACCTGCACACTTTCGTCCCTCCAAAACAATCATCTAAAATTTAAATAACATCAGTTGCCTTGTAGCCGCCAACCTAGCAAGACCTGCACCGAACAATCACTCTTTCTTTACTTGGCCTAGTTTGAATCTTGTATTTATTGCCGATGCCACCCCAAAATTAACATACCTGTACGATAATAAGTAGTTTTATGCAGAGTCTAATAACCCACTATATTGTTCATGTATAATATCAATAAACATATCATTTGTCAGCCAATCGATACAGTTTCACGTCATTCCGTATACTGTGATTCCTACTTCAAATATAGTCATGCCTTCTTCCCCGCCAACATACTAACAACTCCAAGACTTTTCAATTCTTCATCCTTTTAATGAAGTCAGGCAATCCAGCCGTTCACGCAACTAAAACTCGAATTTGACTCTTTATTTATACAAATAATATTTCCTTTGAACAACGTCTTTCTCGCTTCAACTTTTACCACTTTAGACTCACATTTCTAAATTTCTACGAGCAAACTTTTGCAACTTTCTTCTTCTCGAGTTTGCCTATTTTACCTGACGAAGATGTGGACACCATGTAAATTGTTCCTCGTAGTTTCTGAAAATCACTGGATACCTATTAAAACTTATTTACTTTCTTTCTATTATCCGTTTTGTTCTTTCATTTGCAGGAGATGGAAAATGAATTCAGAATCAACTTTATTTAGGGGTAGGTTAGAATTTGGAACTGAACTGAAAATGGAAGTGAAATCAAGAGTTTGAGTTTGATAAATGAATTGAGATATGAACAAGGATTTTGTTGACAGGTTCTTATGCTTTCTGTAATGGATTTAGCAATAGAGAAGACAGTGACATTACCGGAGAAGATGAAAGTGGATGATCGGAGAAGATGGATTTCGGTTTTATGGATTTTCTCAAACTTTTTTTTTGTTCTAAGGAAATGAAGATGAAAGGAGAAATATGGTGATTTTAGTTCTTGAAAATGGAGGAGGAAACGAGGTGAATTGTGAAGAACAAAGTGGCAATATAGTGCATGGCACTTGTTAGGTGTGGAATTTTGACTTTAGTTCCATTCATCCACTTATTTTAAGTTTAGTTTTTTATAAAGCAAATTCCCCCCTTGCAATTTTCATTTAAATAAAAAATACCTTTAAATTTAATAAATATGACCCAAAAATCCTTTTATTTTTTGTTCGTCCTCTAACACGTTCTAGTAAATTTCAATTTTAATTTGATATATATAAAGTTTCAAATTTCACATTAGGGACTATTTCCCCTTCTCTATGATAAAAAAATAAAAAGTTAAAATCTTATATTTGAGACCGCCAAATTGCTAAACTTAGTTACTTTAGATAAACTAAATATACATTCACTGAATCATTTACTTAAAGAGGCAATATTATATATCACACACACCATAGGTAATCAAATCCGCGCTTCGCGCACGGCTTACTTAGGTATTTAACTCTTGTTAATACCATGATAATAAGGAAAAAACCCTAAATTTAGTTTTATAATGCGACTTCAAAAGCAAAATGTAAAACCAAATGTATTAAAAATAACTATTTGGGAAGATACAATAAAAAGTTTAACCCACTAAAGCAAGCAACTTACCACCTGAAAGAGACTGACATATTTCTAGCCAAACATTAATGCAAATATGTGTTAATTGTGTTAAAGATGAACCTTGAAAATATGTCTTATGAAAAGTTTCTGGTGCTTCCAAAATTTGATCGAGATTTAGTAGCATATTTCGTTTGATCTAATTTACACCATGTTTTTTTAAGCTGTATATCTTTTTTTCACACAAAGTATGTAATTTCTCCTTTACATTTTCATTCGCTTATTGAGTTTTCAAGCAACCTTGTATGAACCCTATAATTCTCCTAAGAATTATGTTTTTGAACTCTTTCATACGGTTTAATAGGAAATTCTAAGTTACAGGCATAAACTAATGTATGACTAAAATGGTTTAAACCCATTATAGAACACAGTCTTTCAATTATTCAACCACTCTCGTATTTAAATTTCAAGTATTTTATGGTGATCATAATAAAAATAAACATAACATGAATTGAATACCTCAATCCTCAAGATCTAAAAGAATTTTTAGTGTCTCTTATGGGGTTTGAAAATATTATATCCTCTTTCTCTCAAATATGTATATGTAATAAGCAACATGTACTATATTTTTCCAATGTTGTAATGCTTATAAAGAAATTTCATTCTGGTCATGACTAATAAATTCATCAATATAATTATTTTAAAATTTTAAAACCTTTCTGAATTTATAGGTCCCCTTCCATCTAATAAGAGAACCATCACGATATAATAAAAGTGATGGATTAAATAAAATGAAAGTATGTGTCTTGTTTTCACATAATATTAAAAGCAAAAACTATAAGCCTATCATGAACAAATCTAGGTCAATCAATAGCATATGTATAGTTTCTAAGTTCAGGGCAACCATGATTTGGACAACAATCCCTGCAATACAAATAGATGTACGCAATATCTTTCATTTATGAAAAGAACTAATGAACTAATGTTACCAATCGTTAATATCAGTTCCTTTAATATTGTGGCTCCCATTAGAAGAACCCCTAGGAGGTCATTTGCGCAGATGTATAAGAAACTCTTAGTACATAGGTCTTTTTTAGATAAACATATGCAATAATTTGGGTGTATAACTACTTGTAGAAATTATTTCCTTATCAAGTATTATCTAATATAAGAAAAACTATGCTATCAACACGTAATACTGTTAATTAATGACTAAGCATGATTAAAAAAATAAAACCACAGCCCTTATGAAACCAAACCAGCCCATTCTTTCTTAAGAAATATATGTCATACTAGGTCTACATGATGGGAAATTTTGAAACTGCAAGAAAAAAGCCGAATCTAAAAATTCTATTTCTTCCTTCAGTCCTGTTTGACATGAGACTGCTATCGTATTTCCTTTACACTCTTTCTCTTTTTGCTTAGTTGCATGTTTGACCATAAATTTTTTCCATGTCTTTCCTTTGCTACTTTATCAATCAGAAAAGAGGATTGGGAAGTGTCTTGGAAAATAAGATAACAATAGATAAGAAAAATCTTACGATAAGTAATGTTAACGTTAGTTATACACTTTATCATATACTATTCTTAAATACTCTACCAAAAGACCTTTGTACCTACAGCTAAGGTTATTTTAACGTCTGAAGGACATAAAATACGCAATGTCAATTTTAAGATAATTAAACAAATATGATTCAAGGGTAATGCTTAAAAATCCACGGTCAAATGCTTTCTTTCGAATGTTGTTAAGAAAATTGAAAAGTAGAAACTTGTATACACTCCACAACATTGCAATTTTATAAAATACAATAACAAAGATATTTATTTGACTCTAAATCTTAAGACAGATCTGAACATATATATTTACATGGTGTAATTGTCAATTTTATCATTGATATCAATCAATATTCTATGCAGACAACCCTCTCCTTTAACTTATGACTGTACCAAATTATGTTATATGTCACGACCGTAATCAAGACCCCAGACGAGATCGGCGTCGTTGATCTCTCATAGGTCGCAGACAAGCCTATTACGTCATTTTTACCTTACATAAGTTAATTTTAGCAAAAAATTTGAATTTTTTGTTTCTTAACATACTTAATAGTTCACCATCAACGATCTAACATTAAGAGATAAGCAACTGAAAGAAATAGTTCAATTCTTATTAAGTGATAACTCTGCAAAAAGGGCACCATACATAGTCTTAAATAAACCTAGGAAAGAACACTAGTGGAACATGATCCCTCAGCTTCACTCTAAACTAACTAGAAAAAAAAAAAAAAAAAAAAAAAAAAAAAAAAAAAAAAAAAAAAAAAACAACTCCCCCCACCAGCTCCCACCCCGCCCCACCCCCCCCGCGCCCCATCCCCCCCCCCTTCCCCCCCTCCCCCCCCCCACCCCCCCCCCCCTCCCCCCCCCCCTTCTCTCCCCCTCGCCACCGCCCCCCCCCCCCCTACTTCACTCCATCGCCACCCCCCTCCACAAATCCCCCCACCCTCTCTCCCCCTTCCACGACACACTCAACATCTCTCCTCCTCTCCTCTCCGATCCCCCCATCCAATCTCAATAAAAATAATAAAAAAACAATAAAAAAAAAACAGTAATCATCCTCAAAATCATGAGACTACCAAAAACAACCGATCAATGCTGAAATCAGGATAAACTTTGCAAAAAAACAAGGCATGATCCTGTAGCTCTATCGTCAACCTGCACTTTGCACCCTAAAATAATAAGTTTGTATAATGGTTAGTACAACAACACTTGACTAATATGGGTATATGAAAAGCCACACACGCAAGGACAATGCAATAGAAAGAATAGCTCTTTTCCTAACAACATGATTTTGGTTGAAGGGCCAAGTCAGTGGATTTGCAAATGATATTAGAATGTTTAAAATTGGATTTGTTGAAAGTCAATGAGCTTCATCAAGATCGGAATAGGAAGATTGAAAGTCAATGAGCTTCAAAGATTCGGAATAGGAAAGTTATGCCATGAGAATCATATACCTCATCAACTTTTCACATTTTCACGCAGCACATACATTTACTATAAACTAATCATGCTAGACAATCACATTTTGCATGTAGCACATAACTTCTTTAATATCATTCATTCATATGTCATGAAACCTTGGAATCATGGACTTAACATCAAGACATCCCAGAAATGATGTCTCAACAGATGGGGCCTCAACGAGAGAGTCTTCATTAGAGGACGCAAAGTGTGCTTCGTTCTTTCATACGTACTCCATTTCATTTCATTCATAGTCCAGTGTAAACACAAACGATACCTAGGATGTAGTTTGAATCAAGTTAGGTCACTACGCAATGACCAAAAAGACCTAATTTCATCACGTGAATTACTCCCTTTGATTTATCCTAATCCCTAACTTTTGGTTATCATTCATTCGTTATGTTCATTCATCATTTGAGGCTGGCATCATTCATTCATTGGGAAATTAAACTTTAACCGACATAGATCATGTGAGCATCATGAAATCCAGTGTCTCCCCCACACCGAAAAGAGGTTGAATCACCGGCCAAAGTGACCCAAAACATGCTAGCATACATGGGAATTTAACCCCGCCAGATCCCAATATTGGCTGTATAAGTTTGAGACTAGGAGATTTAAGGAGACGCATACCCGGCAAGCCGGACAGTTTCATCTCATGAGAGTTACGTTAACCTCTGCCGTTCCCGAAAGAAGGCATCACCACCCATAGCTAGCCTGTCGATGCTCAGTATAAAGTTCCATTTCATTCATATCATACGTCATGAAAGCTGACTTCTGGTGTGAGGACATCATAGCTCATATTGAGGTTCTCATATCATCATTAGTATGAGGTGTAATATCCATACTTTAATTAGAGTGTCATAGAGAATGATCTCTTTAGTAACTCTATCGGTGAGTACGTTTTTGTAACAATACTTAGGCTCATTGAGATTGCTACCATATTTTACATTAGCCTTCATATAATATTTTCACCACATTAATTAATATGGGTCATTTTCTTTCATAATAAAAAAAAAATTACTCATCCCCTTTGAGTGAATGTTCAATTTCATCATATGCCAATGCCTTGCCATTGTGTGTCTTCACACTCGTACTTAACCCTTCTAGGATTTCATCATTTCATGCCTTCATTTCATAATTTCATTGTTCATTCATCATATGGCATGCACGTGGGCCCATTTCTAGTGTATCTACACTCATACTTAACCTTTCTAGAGTTTAATTATTTCATTACATACATCTTAGGTTCATTAGTTTCGAATCGTTAGGCTAGGTTATGGGTCTATACATACAAGCATGAGGCTTCATTCATAGTCGTTAAGTGATCATATCTCCTAGATTCGGATTACACGACTTATGCATCTTGTGTGTATACCAAGATCTCGATTCGATCTAAGTAGGTGGAATTATTCTTGAACATTAATTCGCGGTATATTTAGTTGTCAATATGAATTTAGGCAAGGAAACCTAAGTTGAACCCTTGGGAAAATACTACTTTTTCTTGACCTTATTTTTAGTTTTCATGACATTGGACCCTAGTGGGGAAAAAGCCCAACATCAAATATTCTATCGTTATTTTTTTCTCTCCTTGATTATCCTCTTATTTGACGCAAGGGTTGTAGGATCGAACCCTACAACCCCCTTTTTTAATTTTAATTTAAAATTTTGTATGCACAATTGCCTAGACGAAGAGGCTGTGGATCGAACCCCCACAACCTCTTTTTAATTTTAGTTCTTCATTTCGCTGGAATTGCGGGAGTGTGGGCGAATCCCCATAGCCTCCTTAATTATTGTTATTTAACATTTGTATTAGTTATGATAGGCCGTGAGGTTGTGGATCGAGCCCCCAAAACCTCACATTTTCTTATGACTTCTCCATTCTCCTTTCCAACCTGAAGGTCGGGGTTCGATATCCACGCCTCACATTTCTTTTCTTTAATTTCACTTCCCTTTCATTCGCTTGCATGGAGTCGGGTGTTAGATTCCTACGCCTCCCATTTTAGCTATTTAAATTGTTAATTCTCTTACTCACTTGCAACCCCATTCGATCCCCAACCCTTTTTCATTTCCTTTTTTTCTACTTGTGAAAATTTAAGGTATTATCGGGTGAGTTCAAAGGTTGAACCCTGGTGGCCTCACCCTTTAAAAACAATTTAATTTCAGATTTCCTATACACTTTAGATCTACGACGGTTTGTAGTGGCTAGAAAATAGTCATTTTATTAGCTATGTACCAATTTTTATTTCCAATTGTGAAATCTTTAGGAAGAAAAGTTCATGGGATCATTTATACCTTTTTGGGGTGTATTTCATGCATTCATTTAGGGACATCTTAGTGGTAGACTCATTGTTGTTTTAGCTGCACTTCACATAAAGATCAGTCACATAACCTCATAGCAAAATTAGGAATTACACATTTTGTACGTTATTTCAAAGACATCAAACTAATCACTGTTAAAACTTCAAAACGGATAGCAAAACAACAACGAACATAAAATAGTCACCCCCATCATTCTGGTTGACATCATGAACTGTTTGCTAATTTTTTTAACAAACAAATCACAAAGAACATTCATATTGCTTATTAACTACCGCATCATACATACAACATGATTATCTAAACATAATTTAGAGTGAAATCATAAGGAGACTAGAGGGACAAGGATGAGTTCAACATCTCAATGGAGAGCCCCTCAGTTTCATACTGTTGACCTTTATAGAAAGGAATTCTCTTGGAGAAAGGATTTCGATGATGGAGGAAAACCAAACCCTACCTGTTTGTGTGGGTCGTTCAACACTCATGGCTTTCCAGAATCACTCTTAAACATATGCCCAAGCCAAGTTTTTAACACAAAGTTTTTGACGGGAAGGACTCCTCTTCTTTGCCTACGTTTTGGGTATATGTTTGAATAGCTTTTAGCGTTGACAGTTCTTAACAAGAACCCCCCCCCCCCCCCCATGTAAAAAAGCTTAGTTGCTGATCAAATTCTTATATTTTTCTAGACAGATGAGAGAGAACGTGAAAGAGTTAGAGGAAAACGCAGAGAGAGATGAGTGTGAGGAAAGAGTTAAAGAGGGAAGTTGTTTTAGACTTATATAATTGACGTATTTCAATGGACTCCCCTACTACTACTTAAAATCTTATTTAATTAATTAAACATGAAAGGACAATTTTGCCCGGAATGACACTACCACTACACATCGTAATGCCAATCAGATCATAACATAATCAATATGCACAATCAAGTATTAGGAACAAAATATAGAGAGATAAGGAAACATAGACCTAAGAGTAGGAAATCTAACCTCAAGAGCTGAAAAGATGAGAGTAGCGGGATCTCATGTCGGCGTCAGCCTCCCACGTAGCATCCTCAACAAGATTATTTCTCCACAATACCTTCAATGTGGCAATCTCCTTGTTCCTCAGTCGCTTGACCTGTCTATCTAAGATCTCAACGGGTACCTCCTCCATAGACAAGCTTCATTCACACACGAAAATTCCAAAGTAGGAAATCGACTGTTATACCTAGGCACTTCTTCAAAATAAAGACAATGAAAGACTGGATGGAGAGAAGCGAGACCGCGCAATGAAATCACAGGCCACCTCCCCCACGTTTGTAGGATATAATGTGTCCCAACACTACCTTGGACTCAGCTTCCTTTTCTACCAAATTAATCACTCCTTTCTAGGTGATCTTCAAGTAAACCTGGTAACATCCTCAAATTCAGGGCGCTTTATGTTGTCTGCATATGAATTATGTTGGATGTTGTGTAGCAGTAGAAAACCAATTGTCCCTAATCCCTCTAACCTCTCTAAGGCCTCATGAAGATATCTGGACAAAAGATGGCTGAATCGCCATCCTCAACCAACCAACTGGAGATATACACATTCCTACAATACGTGCATCAATCAGTGCCTCTCAATGCTGGAGTTTAGCTATTATATACGAAGGAAACTCTATCAGAGGTAGATGGTCATCCCAAGCTACCTCTGAACTCAATCACACACCGCTCTCAACATGCTCCTCCAATGTTTTGAATGGTGCGGCTCTGCCTGCCCATAAGTTGAGGATGAAAGCCAGTGGATAAGCTCACCTGCGTGCCCAAGCCATTTCTGGAAAGATCTCATGAAATGTGAAGTAAACTTAGCTCCTCTACTTGAATGGTAGACAACGAATCCTGCCAACTAAACAATTCATCAATAGAAAGTCTCGCCTGATCCTCGGCTCTATAGCTCAGACTTGATAGGGATAAAGTGAGCAGAAATTAGTCAAATCTTCACACCCACAAACCCATATGGAGTATGCTGCCTCCCTAGTCCTGGGAGACCGACCACGAAGTCCATCATTAATGGCCTCCGCTTCCAAGTCCAGCTCTCAATGATCTGATGTCAGACCCACCATGTTAAACTGCTCTGACTTAACCTACTGACAAATTAGGACACTAGCCCAAATATTGCAATGTTCGTTCTTTTATGCCATCCCAACCATAGATCTTCTTAAGATCGGATATAGTTGTTGGTGGACCCTGGATGTATGGAATATCTCGGGCAAATGTATCAAAACGCATAAACCTTAGGAAATAGTTTTATGTGTAATGTCCAAGGGAACTTTAATGTTGTTCCTAATGAAACCTGAAGAAACACTGAGAATGGAATAAATCAAGGTAGCGGATGTCAGTCCTCTAGTCTTTTCCAAACTATTTGATCAAATGTCACCTCTGGAATTATATGGAAAGGATAAGTCAATCTATCATCTTGAGGCATGATAATCTGTAGACAATTAAACAAGAATTACCATTAGTAAGGGTTGGTATAAGCTACACAAACAACAAACATGTTTTCACCTTATTCAATTCAACATGTCAAAAACACTTAACATTAAAAAGAAAGGTGCATACTTAATAGACATTTCATTTGATTTCTTTTAATTTGCACTCTTGATTCAAAACTTGTATGGCTTAGGTTAAATCGAAACACATTAAAAGTATTTTAGTACAGAATTTGAAGGAGAACTTAGGAAGTTTAGTCAGTAGTGATATTTATAAATATTGTACTAGAAATTAATAGTACTGAGTGCTAACATAAAAACACTATATTGAATGACATGTATTTATCATAACATCATAAATTAATATGTATAAGCTATTAATAAGAACATCAAAATCGTGAGAAATGATTTTATCTTGCAAAGTTAAATATTCATATCCAAACCCATAATTACAGCTTAAACCATCAAGACTTGAATGAGAAATCAGATTGCTATAAATATTTAAAAAATGTTGACAATTGAATAAGGTGATATTCATTATTTAAGACTAAGTAAGCAATAAGTCAATATGTCAGTAATCTATGTTTTCTCAAGATAGCATTATTAGAATTTCACAAATATTTTACTTTTTCATAATAGAGTAATTATTTGAAAAACTACAATGCTAAGAGGAAGAAAGTTTAAAGTAACTTAATTTTTCTATTACCATTACACAATGAATTTAGATACACCCATGATCAGAGTATATTATAGCTCTTTAAATGCATTACGTCCCCCTTTGAAGAAACCATAACTAAAACAACAATAACAACAGTTATATTTTTTTTGCTTTAGGCCCCCAAAATAGAAAGGCCTGCTATTTTAGTAAAAATAAAATTATCTTAACTTGGTATAGAAAAACAAATTATAATGTTTTAATTTTTTCGGAACTCTTTTTCATGGATCAATTTTTAAATTTAACTTCCACATGGTATGTTTAAGACCACAAGATTAATTTTTTTTTTGTATACATACATACACACACACATATATACAAATATATATGTAAAATTATTTTTATCAAAAAGAAAGAAATAACTTGAATCTAACATTAAGAAAAAAAGTAATAAAATTTAGGCCTCCCAACCTTATTTTGGATTAGACCATACGTTAGCAAGAGCCGTCACTGCGTTTATTATCAATTGTGTACTAACTATGGTTTTATTAAAATGTTAAATTAAGAAAGGACATATGTGGAATGCACCCTGAGTAGTAATTGTTTTTCAGAATGAATTTGTTGTCATTTGCTTCCAATACTCTCTACTTAACCTAAACACCAAAAAAGGTGTATTTATTACATCTCAAAATAGCTCTAGGACGTATTAGGACATGTAAAGAAAATGTGTATTGTTAGAATTTCGACCATAGTTCAAGGGAGTAATTATGCCTTTTTTTCACAAAAATAAAACAAAATTAATATTTAAAAACATGACAATGTTTTTCCATAACTTTTTCTTTTTGGAATTCGTGCGTTCTAGGACTTAATAAGAATCATTCTCTTTCTTTTAGTTATATTCCTAACATGATGCATCGAATCTATCAAAAAAAATTGTTGTAGTTTATCAAATGCCCATTTTTTTAAAAATTTTTTTGCAATCTTAATGGTGGTTGTCAAAAATCTTATGTCGTAATCGTACATAAAAATTTGTGTCTATAACAAACAAAATAAGGGGTTTGGCTGCTTTGGGGCTCGTTTGACCTTGAAAGTGGTCCGTTTTGTCCGTGGTGATCAACAGAGTCAATAGATAAGGTCTTAACGGGAGTCTGTGTAAACTTTTGGCAAAATTCATCTCAGAATTCTGGATCAACAAAAAAAATGATAGATTATAGCACATGGAAATTGAGAAAATTGGGGGTTTGCTTGCTCTGGGGCTCGTTTAACCTTGAAATTGGGTCATTTTTTCCATGGTGATTAACTGACTACATTGATCTGGTCTTAATGGATTTAATGTAATTTTTTGGCAGAAATCATCTCGAAATTCCGAATCACCAAAAAAATAGTGGACTATAGCACCAAAAAATCAGAAAAATGGGGGGTTGGCTAGCTTTGGCTCGTTTGGCCTTTAAAATGGGTCGTTTTGGCCGTGGTGACCTATAATCTCCATACATAAGGTCTCTAAGGACGTTCGTGTAAATTTGTTAAAATCACCTCGGAATTCCAGATCACCAAAAAAAGATGGTACACTATAGAATACAAAAATCAGCAAAATCGGTGTTTTGCCTTATGTTGGGAGTTTTTAACCTTGAAAATAGGCCGTTTTGGCAGTTGTTTCCAATCAGATCAATGAATAAAGTCTTAACATATGTCTCTATAAATATTTGGCAAGAATAATCTCGGAATTTTGGATTACCAAAAAAATAATGGACTATAGCACACAAGAATAGGCAATATGGTGGGTTTGCATGCTCTAGAGCTAGTTTCACCTTGCAAATGGGTCGTTTTGGTCATGGTGACCAATTGGCTACATATATAAGGACTTAAGAAATGTTTGTGTAAATTTTTGTTAAAATCATCTCGGAATTTCGGAGCACCCAAAAAGATGGTAGATTATACAAATATCGGTAAAATAGGGAGTTTGCCTGCTCTTTGATCGTTTGATCTTGAAAATGGGCTATTCTGGACGTGGTAACCAACCGGCTCCATATATAAGGTCTTAACATACATCTGTAAATTATTGACAAAAATCATCTCGGAATTCTAGATCACCAAAAAATATGCTAGACTATAGCACACAAAATTTTGCAAAATGGGGTGTTTGCCTTCTCTGGGCTCGTTTGACCTTTAAATGGGTCATTTTTGTGGTGACCAACCGGCTCCATAGATAAGGTCATAATAGACATCAGCATAAATGTTTTCAAAAATCATCTCGGAATTCCAGATCACCAATAAAATAGGTGACTATAGCATAAGAAAATATGCAAAATAGGCGGTTTGCCAGCTCTAGGCTCATTTAACCTTGAAAATGGGCCGTTTTGGCAATAAAGACCACCCGACTCCATATATAAGGTCTTAACGGATGTCCATGGAACTTTTTTGCATAAATTATCTCGTATTTTTGGATCACCAAATAAGATAGTGGACTATAGCATACGAAAATAAGCAATGGGGTGTTTGCTTACTCTAGGGCTCGTTTGACCTTGAAAATGGACTATTTCGGCAGTGATTACCAACTGGTCTATAGATATGGTTTTAACAAACGTCACCAAAAAAGATGGTGGTCTATAGCATATGAAAATCGGCAAAATGGGGGGTTTGCGTGCTCTGAAGCTTGTTTCACATAAAAGTGGGTCTTACTGGTGGTGGTGACCAACCGACTCCATAGATAAAGTCTGAACGACATCTATCTAATTTTTTTCCAAAAATTATCTAGGAATTCCTGTTCAGCGAAAAGATGGTGGATTATATCACATGAAAATCGGCAAAATGGGGGATTTGCGTACTCTAGGACTCGTTTGACATTTAAAATGGGTTGTTTAAGCCATGATGACTAACCGGATCCATAGATAATGTCTTAACGCATCTTTTAAACTTTTGGCAATAAATTATCTTGGAAATATGGATCAGAAAATAATGATTGGCTATAGCACACGAAAATCGGCAAAATAGTGGATTTGCCTGCTTTGGGGCTCTTTTGACCTTCAAAATAGGTCATTTTTTGCCGTGGTGACCAATCAGATTCATATATAAGGTCTTAAATGATGTACATTTGAATTTTTGGCCAAAATTATAAGTGAAATCTAGAACACCAAAAAAGGTGGTGGACTATAGCACACAAAAAATGGCGAAATGGGGGTTTGCTTTCTCTGGGCTCGTTTTACCTTGAAAATAGGTCGTTTTGGCCGTGGTAACCAATCATCTCCATAGATAAGGTATTAAGGTACGTCAATGTAAAATTTGGCATAAATCATCTCGGAATTCTAGATCACCAAAAGAGATGGTGGATAATAGCACATGAAAATAGGCAAAATGGAGGGCTTGTCTGCTCTAGGCTCATTTGACCTTGAAATGCATAGTTTTGGCCGTGGTGATTAACCAACTCCAGAGAAAAGGTTATAATAGACGTCTGTGTAAATTTTTGCATAAATCATATCAGAATTCCAGAACAATAAAAATGATGGTGGACTATAGCACATGAAAATTTGCAATATGGGGGATTTGCCTGCTCTAGGGCTCGTTTGTCCTTGTAAATGGATCATTTTAGCAATGCTGACCAACTGCCTCCAAAGTTAAGGTCTTAATGGACGTCTGTGTAAATATTTGGCAAAAAACATCTCGAAATTCTGAATCACCAAAATAGATCGTGGCACACAAAATCCGGCAAAATAGGGGGGTTTTCCTGCTCTGGGAGGGCTCATTTGACCTTGAAAATGAGTCGTTTTGGTTGTGGTGACCAACCGGTTGTACAGGTAAGGTCTTAAACACATCCGTGTAAATGTTTGAAATAATCATCTCGGAATTCCAGATTATCAATAAAGATGGTGGGCTTTAGCACACAAAAATTGACAAAATGAGGGATTTGCCTACTCAAGGCTCGTTAGACCTTAAATTAGGTCATTTTGGTTGCGGTGTCCAATCATCTCTATATATCAGATCTTAACAGAGGCCCGTGTAAATTTTTTCCAAAAATCATCTCGGCATTTCGGATCACCAAAAAGAAGATGGATTATAGCACACAAAAATTATTAAAATAATGGGTTTGTGTGCTCTAGGCTCATTTTTCCTTGTAATGGGTTGTTTTAGCAGTGGTGACCAACCGACTCATATATAAGGTCTTAAATAACGTCCAGTTAAATTTTTGGCTAAATTCATCTTGGAATTTCAAATAAAAAAAGATGGTGGACTATAGCACACAAAAAACTGTCAAATGGGGGTTTGTGTGCTCCAGAGCTCGTTTAAACTTGAAAATGGGTTGTTTTTGCCGTGGTGACGAATCGATTCCGTAGATAAGGTCTTAACGGGTGTCCATATAAATTTTTAGCTAAAGCCATCTTGGAATTCCGGATCACCAAAAAATGGTGGGCTATAGAATATGAAAATCGACAAAATAGGGGTTTGCCTGCTCTAGGCTAGTTTAACATTGCAAATGGGCGGTTTTGGCCGTAGTTACCAACCGACTCCTAAGGTTTTAACAGACTTCAATGTAAATTTTTGGAAAAATCATCTCCGAATTTTGGATCACCAAAAAATATGGTATATAATAAGAACATGAAAATCTACAAAATGGGGAGAGGGGGGGGGGATTGCCTGCTCTTCGGCTCGTTTGGCGTTGAAAATGGTCCGTTTTGGGTGTGGTTACCAACCGGCTCCATAAATAAGCTTGTAGCGGAATTCCATGTAAACTTTTGGAAAAAATCATCTAAAAATTTTCGATACCAAAAAAAGATGGTGGACTATAACACACGAAAATCGACAAATTTGGGGATTGGACTACTCTAAGCTAGTTTTAACCTTTAAAATAGGTCTGTTTGGACATGGAGACCAACCGGATCCATAGATATGGTCTTAACGGATGTTTGTGTAAATTTTTTGCAAAAATCATCTTGAAATTCCAGATCACCAAAACAGAAAGTGGACTATAGCACATGAAAATCAACAAAATGGGGGGTTTGCGTGGTCTAAGGCTCGTTTGACCTTGAAAATAGGTTTTTTGGTAGTGGTGACCAACCTGATCATAAGTAAGATCTTAGTGGACAGCCGTGTAAATTTTTGGCAATACTTATCCCAGAATTCTTGATCAATAATAAAATATGTTCGACTATGCACTCGAAAATCAGCAAAATTGAGGGTTTGCCTGCTTTGGCTCGATTGACCTTTAAAATGGATCGATTTGTCTATGGTTACCAAGCGACTCCATTGATAAGGTCTTAATTGATGTCTGTGTAAGTTTTTAGTAAAAACCTCTTGGAATTCTGGATCACTAAAAAAGATGGTGAACATAGAACACAAAAATCGGTAAAATGGGGGAGTTACCTACTTTAGGGATCGTTTGACCTTGAAAAGGTCATTTTTGCCTTAAGGTGACCAACCGACTCGATCGATAAAGTCTTAAAAAATTTTGTGTAAATTTTAGGCAAAATCATCTCGGCATTCTGGAACACCAAAATAGATGGTTGACTATAGCGCACAAAAATCGGCAAAATAAGGGGTTTGCGTGCTCTAGATTATTTGACCTTGAAAAATTGTCCGTCTTTGCCGTGGTGACTAACCGGTTCCTTAGATAAGGTCTTAAAGAACATTCGTGTAAATGTTCATAAATAATCATCTCACGATTATGGATCACCAAAAAATATGATGGACTATAGCACACGAAAATCAGCAAAATGGGGGTTTACCTAGTTTGGGACTTGTCTGACCTTACTAATGGGTCATTTTAAACGTTGTGACCAAACGACTCCATAGACAAGGTTTTAAAAAATGTCCTTATAAATTTTTGGCAAAATCATCTAAGAATTGTGGATCACTAAAAAGATGGTAGACAATAGGGCATGAAATTCGGTAAAATACGGTGTTTGCAAACTTTTGGGATCGTTTGACCTTGAAAAAAGGTCATTTTGGTCGTGGTGACCAACCGACTCCATAGATAAGGTCTTAACAAACTCTATGCATATTTTTAGAAAAAATCATCTCAGAATTTTGGATCACCAAAATATATGGTGGATCATAGCATACAAAAATCGACAAAATTGGGGGGGGGGGGGGGGGGTGTTTGCATGCTTTGGGCTCATTTGACCTTGAAAAATGGTCCGTTTTGGACGTGGTGACTAACCGGTTCAATAGATAAGTTCTTAACCAACATGCGTGTAAAGGATCATAAACAATCATTTCGAAATTATGGATCACCAAAAAAGATGATGGACTATAGCACACAAAAATCAGGAAATAGGGGTTTACCTGCTATGGGGCTCGTTTGACCTTAAAAATGGGTCGCTTTGGCCATAGTAACCAGTCGTCTCCATAGATCAGGTCTTAACGAACGCCCGTGTAAATTTAATCAAACAAAATCTTGTAATTCTTGACCACCAAAATAGATGGTGGAATATATAATATGATAAATCGGATAAATGAGGGGTTTGCCTACTTTAGGCTCGTTTGACCTTTAAAATTTCTAATATTGGCCATAATGACCAACCGACTCCATATATAAGGTCTTAACAGATGTCCACATAATTTTTTTGGAAAAATCATATCAAAATTTTGGATCATAAATAAAATGGTTGACTATAGTACACGAAAATTGGCTAAATGGGGGGGGGGGGGTTGCTAGCTCTAGGGCTCTTTTGACTATGAAAATGGGCCATTTTGGCTGTCATGACCAACCTGATCTATATATAAGGACTAACTAATGGACCATCCTGTAATTTTATGCAAAAAATCCCATCCACGGAATTTCAAGATCACCAAAAAAAAGATGGTGGAAATATAGCACATTGAAAATTGCAAAATGGGGGTTTGCATGCTCTAGACTTGCTTGACCTTTAAAATTAACCGTTTTGGCCGTGGTTACCAATCAAGTCCATTTATAAGATCTTAACAGACGTCCGTGTAAATTTTTGGCAAAAATAATCTCAGAATTTTGGATCACCAAAAAAGATGGTGAAGTATTTCACACCAAAATTGGCAAAATGGGGGGTTTGACTGCTCTAGGCTCGTTTGACCTTTTAAATGAGTCGTCTTGGATCTGGTGACCAATCGACTCCATAGATAAGGTATTAGCTGACATCCGTTTCAAATTTTGGCAAATATATGCTCAGTATTCTGTATCACCAAATAATATTATGGACTATAGCACATGAAAATCGGCAAAATGAGGGGTTTGACTGCATAGGGCCTCCTTTGACCTTGGAAAATGGCGTTCAATTTGGTCTGTGGTGACAACGATTCAACTAGGGTAAGGTCTTAAAGGAAATCCACGGTATTTTTTGAGGACCAAATCATTTTGGAATATCATCACCCAAAGACATTTTGGAAGTAGTACATGAAAATCGCCCTCAAAATACGGCTTTGTGGGCCCTGCTCTTTGTGGCTCGTTTGACCTACAAAATGGGTTACCAACCGACTCCATAAAAAAGGTCTTCACGGAATTCTCTGTAATTTTTTGGAAAAAAACATCTCGGATTCCAGATCACCAAAAGAGATGGTAGACTGTATGCACATGAAAATCGGCGAAATGAGGGTCTTGCCTGATCTTGGGCTCGTTTGACCTTGAAAATGAGATGTTTTTATCGTGGCGACCAACCGACTTCATAGATAAGGTCTTAAGGAACATCAATGTAATTGTTTAGCAAAAATCTCGGATCAACAAAAAAAAGTGGAGTATAACACAAGAAAATCGGCTAAATGGGGGTTTGTCTGGTCTGAGCTCGTTTGACTTTGAAAATAGGCCATTTTTTCATTGTGAACAACAGGCCCCATATATAAGGTTTTAACGGATGTGCGCATAAATTTTTCGCAAAAATCATCTTGGAATTTTGTATCACCAAAAACAATTATGGACTATAGCACTCGAAAATTGGGAAAATAGAGGGTTTGCGTGCTTTGGGATCGTTTGACCTTTAAAATGGGATGTTTTGACCTTGGTAACCAAACGACTCCATAGATATTGTCTTAAACATTGTTCATTTAAATTTTAGGAAATTATCCCGCAAATTTGGATAACTAAAAAAGATGGTGGACATATAACACACAAAAATTGTCAAAATGGAAAGTTTACCTGCTTTTATAATCATTTGACCCTGAAAATTGGCCATTTTGGCCGTGGTGACCAACCAACTCCATAGATAAGGTCTTAACCTGACGTCTGTGTATTTTTTGGCAAAAATCATGGCGGAGTGCTGGATCACAAAAAATGATGGTGGACTATAACTAGTAAAATTTGCAAAATAGGGGGTATGTCTACTCTTGGCTCGTTTGACCTTGAAAATGGGCGTTTTAGCCGTGGTAACCTACTGGCTCCATATATAAGGTCTTAACGGATGTCTGTGCAAATTTTTTGTGAAAATAATCTTGGAATTTCCTTTAAGACCTTACCTATGGAATCGGTTGGTCACCACAACAAAATTGAAAATGGTGGAATATGTTACACGAAAATCGGCAAAAGGGGGAGTTTGTTTGCTCTAGGATCGTTTGACCTTGAAAATAGGACTTTATGGCCGTGGTGACAACCCGGATCTACAGATAAGCTTTGAATGGACATATGTGTAAATTTTTTGAAAAAATCATCTCAAATTTCTGAAACAAAAAGTTGGATAGTATGGGCACGAAAATCGATAAAATGGGGGATTTGCCTGCTCTAGGATCTTTTGACCTTGAAAATGAGTCATGTTTGTCGTGGTGACCAACCGGATCCATAGGTAAGGTTTTAACGGACATTCGTGTAAATTTTAGGCAAAATTCATCTTGGAATTCTGGATCACAAAAAAAGATGGTGGACTATAGCACACGAAATTTTGCTAAATGGGGATTAGTCTAGTCTTGGCTCGTTTGACCTTGAAAATGGGTAATTTTACTATTGTGATAAACCGGCTCCATATATAAGGTTGTAACAGACGTCTGTGTCAATTTTTTAAAAAATCATCTGGAGATTTTGTATCGCAAAAAAAAAATTCTGGACTACAGCACTCAAAAATTGAGAAAATAGGGGTTTTTCCTTCTCTAGGCTCGTTAAACAATCAAAATGGGTTGTTTTCACCGTGGTAACCAACCGAATCCATCGATAAGGTCTAAAACGACGTTCATATATTTTTTTGGAAATTATCTCGCTAATTCGGATCACCAAAAAAGATGGTAGACTATAGAATACAAAAACCGTCAAAATGGGGGTTTTACCTAGTTTGGAGCTCATTTGACTTTTAAAATGGGCAGTTTAGCCATGGTGACCAAGCAACTCCATACATAAGGTCTTAACGGACATCCATGTAAATATTTGACAAAAATCATCTCAGAATTCCGGATCACTAAAAAAGATGAAGGACAATAGCACAAAAAAATCGGCATAATAGGGGTTTGACTACTCTTGGGCTCGTTTGACCTTGAAAATGGGTCATTTTGGTTGTGGTGACCTACTGAATTCATATATATTGTTTTAAAGGACGTCTGTATCAATTTTGGAAAAAATCATCTCGGAATTTTTAACACAAAAAATGTGGTGGATTATCCCTCCCCCCTCTCTCTTTTTTTCCCCCCCTCCCAGCTGATCCTGAAAAACGGGTTTTGTTTATTAATAACTATAGGACTGGTGTTTTCCTTGTCGGGAGATTCGTTGCATTTTCTCCTGAAATGGTCGTTGTTTTGTCGGCGCTTTGCCCCATTGGTGTGTGGCCACACCTTTTTCGACTCAATTGACTACTACGTTCCCCCCCCCTTCGAAAAACATTGATGTTAACTTTTCGGCAAAATTTCATCTCGCCTACATTTTTGGACACACCACAACACAAATTGTGTGATATATTCACATACAAGCCCCCCCCCCCGTGGAATTAATGAGGGACTTGTTTGCTTTAGCTCGTTGCTCGTGAAAATGGGTTTTTTTGGCCGTTGTGATCAAAAGAATCCATAGATACGGTCCTAACAAATGTCCACGTATATTTTTGTAGAATTATCTCGGAATTCTGGATTACCAAAAAAAGTTGATAGATTGTAGTACTCGAAAATCGCAAAATAGAGGGTTTGCCTGCTTTGGGCCTTGCTTGACCTTTAAAATGGGTCATTTTTGCCATGGTGACCAACCAAATTCATAGATAAGGTCGTAACATACATCCGTGCAAAATTATAGCCAATACTCCTCTAGCAAATTCTGGGTCCCCCTGTCGACGACTTGTGCGATACCGCCCAAACCACTTGCCAAAATGGGGTTGCTACCTCTAGCCCGTTGGATTTCGCCTTCGCAGGGTCTGTTGCTCGTGGTGGACTGCGACGTCAGTACCGCATAACCCGGTTCCTTAATTAACGTGCGTGTTAAATCTCTTATAGCCACACATCCCCCCTCGGTTCTCCTCATGTAATCCTTACCTGTTTTCTTGATCAACCAGCATAAACTGATGGTACCTCCACACCCCATCACGACCCATTGATATACCTTGGAAAAATTCGCGGGATTCTCCTACCCCTCTAGGTTCGGCTTAATCCCTTTAAAATGGTATCATCTGCTTTAGACCACTCCTGTCCTCCGTTAGATAAGGTATGTCACAATCAAATGTCCCCGCGTTAATTTTTGGCCAAAAAATATCTGGGCTTTGAGATTACCACAAAAGGCATGTTGGACTTATTAGGCCATACGAAGAGCGTTAAAATTAGGGCTTTCCTTACATAGGGTAAAGGCCTGTCGAACAGGCTCAACCTACGTACCCAATGATGGGGCATCGATCAAACGATGGACCGTCTATCCTGGCCGTCGTTTGGTATGACAACAACTTACCCAGGGGTCTTTTGGCCTTTTCCCATTGTTTTTAAACCTTAAGATACGTCATTTTGACCCCAAATCATCATATTTAGTCCTGAAGTAGAAAAATAACACGAATTACCTTACGTCAAAAAAATAATCAAAAGTAATTAAAATTAGAGCAATAAGGGGAAAAAGCTCAAGACCCTGTAATAGTGCAACAATTGCGAGCAACAACGCTTTGGGTCCAAGCCTCGAAATTTGAATATTTTTCGTGATTCAGTCACCAGGGGTCTGTGGGATTTTACTAGGGGGTTATTTCACCCATGGGTCCCTAGTTTTCAATCAGTTCCTTTGGGGAATTTTTTATCTTTCCTTTTTTCCCTGATTTTAAAAACTTAGGGTTCTTTAGAATTTGCAGCAGAACATCATGAGGTAGTCCCCACAATATATGTTCCAAATGAAATTATCATGTTATTACTCAGATATCACTGAATTTAGAACCCTAGCTTTGTATTTCTTTAGTTTTTGGATTACACATGGCTAGGTCAATTATTCATTTATGCAATACACAGCTTTGTTTACTGCATCATTATCAGATTCAATGTTGCTTCCCAGTTTACATGTTAATTTGGAGTGATCAGTATTACAGGAAGAAAACTCAAAAAATCACCAGTTAACTATATAAATAACTGGTTATTATAGCAGTAATAACGAGTTGGAGGGGACAAGGGTTCAGTGTGTACCCAATCGCCAAGAAAAATACTAAGACAAGTAGGTGTTATGTCCCCTCGGGGGCAATTAATTTTAGTGATCACGTCAGCATGCATTATACCTTTTGGCAGGGTATAGGGGTCCTCGCATGGGACGTATACACTAGACTTGCACATTTAGCTCATGTGCTTTATTATCTGTTATAGTAGACTACCATAGTTCAGTAAGACTCTTTGTATTTACATTTTTTATCAGTATATTCACTATTCAATTCAGCATGGTATAAATTGGTCATTCATTCGGTGGCTTAAAATGTCAGTATATGATGTTTAGAGATCAATACTTTCTTTGGTGCTTGTTATAAGTTATGTTCTTTAAACTTACTGTAGCAACTATGCTAGTACCTTCAATAGTAATGCGCAATACCATTGCAACATATTCTTGTGATGTGGTTCAGATTCTCAACATCTAGATATGCATAAATTGATTTCCAAACTCCAGTTCAGCAGATTTAAGGTGAGTCCTCATTCTACGAGGACAACAGTGACGAGTTTTATTTCAGTGTTGTATTTTGTTCAATTTTTCTAGATTTAGATAGGGCGTTTCCAGTATTTCATAGGGCTTTATTTCAGAATAGTTAATTCAGCTTATTCTGGTTATGTAAATCATTGTATATTAAACTCATCAGTCTGTCATATTATATCAGTTTTAGCATATGGGTATTCCCCATCTGGTTCATTTAAATTAATGATTATCTCCGCATCAATTTATTAGTTTAGTATGCTCATGATCATGCCTGCAGGGTTAGCTTGGGATCACTTGTGGTCATAGGTTCCTTATCCGCGTCTCGGGAGTAGCTCAGGGCGTGACAAAACTTAGTATGAGAACAGTAGGTTTAAGTGTCATAGGATGTCTAAAATGCCGCACTAAGTAGGGTCCTTTTTCATGGGTGTGAAGTGCACCACATCTAATTAGAGAGAAGCTATGAAGTGTTTTTGGAAAAACTTCACTTTATTTGTATTCTTATCGTTCGTGATGTATGATCTTACTTCATTATAACTTGAAGTTCTACGTTTAGGATGATGCCTCCTCGTAGAGCTAACACGAGGAATGAGAATGCCAGAAATGCAAATGCAACTCCTCCATTCCCAGATCAAGAAGTCTCCAATGATGAGTTCAGAATTGCTATACAGATGTTGGATCAAAGTATGACTAATCAGAATAATCGAGTTCATTCTCATGTGAATGAAAATAGTGGATCTAGTAGCCAACAAGGTTCGTGACTTTGTTAGGATGACTCCGTCTGACTTCTTAGGGATCACAGACCTAATTGAGATCCTCAAAATTGGATTGGATGATATAAGAAAAATCTTTGAGGTTAATGCACGTCACTGGAAGATCGGGTTAAGTTTGGCATCATACTAGTTGAAAGATGTTGCTAATATTTGGTAATCAGTCGGAAGGAAATAGGGGTGCAAATAAGGATCTATCAGTTAGGTAGGATTGCTTAGTGAGGACTTTTTCTCAACAGGTTTTTCCAAATAGAGTTGAGAGAAGCAAAAGCCCAACAATTCATGAACTTACGGCAGGGTAATATGACAGTCCAAGAGTATGGACTCAAGCTTATCCAACTCTCCAGGTGTGATCTCACATGGTTTCTTACTCTAGGGCTCAGATGAATATGTTCTTATATGGAGTGTCAACTTTTTTGAAAACTGAGTGCAGAAATTCTATGTTACTTGGAGTAATATATATCGCTAGTATTATGACTCATGCTTAGTAGGTTGAGGGTAATAAGCTTAGGAAAACGGCTAAGGAGAATAAATATTCTAGGACTAGCAACTATGACTATTCTCAGCAGAAATTGGGTGGTGGAAATCGCTCGTAGAGTCACTAAAAGTTTAAGCTTTGCACCTATCAGCTAGGGTTCATCACCTCCAAGACACATGTATGCCCAGAAAGGTAGAGCCAAGTCTCTAAGTCTCAGGGGAAGTGTTTCAAGCAACCAAGAATTACCTACTTGCCTTAGTGAGGTAGAACCAACATCCAGGCGAGTCTTGCAGGAAAGGAAGGGGTTTGGTGTGTCGTCTGGTCACAAGTTGAGGGGATTGTCTTCTAAAGCATGGTCAAGGAGAGGTGGTAAAGGTGGTAATGGACAAGCTTACCTACACTTAACAGCACCAGCAAGTCTCCCAATTCAGCGGTAACTCATCTGTACAAGTGGGGTAAGCGCACATATAGGGGTATGATCGTCAGTCTCGCGAAGGGATCAATAAGGTTCTCCTATGTAGTCACTGTTTAAGTTACGAGTCTTTGACCATTGAGTTTAACATTGTTAGATAAAGAGACTACTCTTTTGTTTTGTAGTCTTACAGAGCATTCCAATTCAGGTAAGTACAGAACTCTCTCAGAACCTTTCTCAGTCTCTACTCAGTCGGGAACCAGTTATAGCTAGATGGAGTATACAAAAACACGTCCATCACAGTCTCTCAAAAAGTCAACTCAGCAGATCTTGTAGCGTTAAGAAATGGTAGACTTTGATGTCATTCTAGGCCATGGATTGGTTACCACTTCACTATTACACTTAGTCGATTTTAGCACTAGAGATTATTGTTTTTTCCAGTTTTCAGACGAACCAATTAGAATGGAAGGGTAGTAGCTGGGCGACTATGGGTCAATTTATTTTTACCTTAAGGCCTAGAAATATGATATCTAAGGGTTATATCTACCATCTAGTTTGGGTTTAAGGATTCTAGCCCTCAAAACGCCAACTCTGAGCCAGTTTCCGCTGTATATGAAGTCACTCCCGGAAAGAAAAAAAGATTTGGAACTGCTATCCTTTAGAGACGCAGCCGATTTCTATTCCTTCATACAGAAGGCTCATCGTTAGCTTTGAACGGGCAAAAAAAAAAGGAATGAATAGAGCAGTTGAAAGATCTTTTAGAAAGGGCTTCATAAGACCTAGTATTTTACCATGGGGCGGACTAGTGTTGTTCGTAAAGAAGAAAGATGGTTCTCTCTAAATGTGCATTGACTATATATGTTTAAACAAGGTCACAATCAAGAACAAGTATCCTATCACTAGGATTGATGACTTGTTTGACCAACTTCACGGTGCTAGCCACTTCTCAAAGATAGACCTCAAATCGGGTTATCATCAACTTAGAGCTAGAGCTAGTGACATTCTTAAAACAGCCTTCAGAATACAGTATGGTCATTACGAATTTGTAGTTATGTCATTTGGACTATGAAAAGCTCTTGCAACTTTTATGGATTTGATGAACACAGAGTTCAAACAGTACTTGGACTTGTTCATTATTGTCTTCATTGATGATATCCTCATTTACTCTAGGATTGAGGAAGAACATGTGAGTCATTTGAGAGATATTTTACAGAATCTTAAGGATCGCCAGTTATTCGCTATGTTTAAAAAATGTGAGTTTTGGTTGCAATCCATTTCTTTTCTTAGTCATGTTGTATCTAGCAAAGTGATCTGAGTGAATTCACAGAAGATAGAGGTAGTGAAGTAATATCCCTGACCTACCTCTGCTGTAGATATAAGAAGTTTCTTAGTCCTAGTAGGTTATTATAGAAGGTTCGTGGAAGGATTCTCCTCCATATCCTCACCATTGATTAGGTTGACTCAGAAGATGGTCAAGTTTAATTGGTCAGATGATTATGAGAAAAGCTTTGAGAATTGAAAACTAGATTGACTACAGCTTCTTTCTTGACTCTACCAAAGGTTTCAGATTGTTATGTGATCTATTGTGATGCATCCAGAGTTGGCCTAGGTTGTGTGTTGATGCAGCGAGGTAAGGTGATAGCTTATGCTTCCAGACAACTTAAGGTGCTAATGAAGAACTATCCAACTCATGACCTTGAGCTTGCAGCAGTGGTGTTTGCACTCAAGATCTGGAGAAACTATTTGTATGGTGTTCATGTAGAGTGTTCACCGATCATACGAGCCTTCATATGTGTTCACCTACATAAAGTTGGATCTTCGCCAGAGGAGATGACTTGAGTTCCTTAAGGATTATGATATGAGTGTGCATTATCATCCTGGTAAGGTGAATGTTGTATCCGATGCTCTTAGTAGATTATATATGGGTAGTGTATCCCATATTGAGAAAGAAAGGAAGGAGCTAGTGAAGGATGTTCACAGGCTTGCTCGCTAGGGAGTTTGCCTTATGAGCATATCAAAAAATGATGTAAATATATGAAAATAGGACAGAATCTTCTTTGGTAGTGGAGGCTAAGGAAAAGCAAGACAGTGATCCAGTTTTGCTTGAACTTAAGAATGCAATCCACAATCAGAGTGGAGGTTTTCTGCCAAGGGGGAGATGGTGTACTTGCTACCAGGGTAGATTGTGTGTTCCTGATGTGTGAGAGTTTAGAAAGCATATCCTTGCGGAAGCCCATAACTCCAGATATTCTATTTACCCAGGTGCCACTAAGATGTAGCACAATCTGTGGGAAGTCTATTGGTGGAATGGCATGTAGAGGGACATAGGAGATTTTTTGAGTAAGTGCTCCAATTGCCAGTAAGTCAAGGTAGAACATTAGAAACTAGGAGGTATAACTCAAGAGATTCGTATTCCTACTTGGAAGTGGGATGTGATCAATATGTATTTCACCACAGGGTTACCTCGTACTCACGGACAACAAGATTCCATTTGGGTGATAATGGATAAAATGACTAAGTCTTCTCGCATTTTGGCAGTTAAGACTGTTGGCAGAAGACTATGCCAAGTTTTACATTAATGTGATTGTGAGGTTACATGGGGTTCCTTTGTCTATAATATAAGATAGAGGTCCTCAATTTATCTCTCATTTCTGGAAGTCATTTCAGAAGGGTCTTGGTACTCAAGTTAACCTTAGCGCAGCATTTCATCCGCAGATTGATGGACATACAGAGCGTACCATTCAGAACCTAGAGGATATGTTGAGGGCTTGTGTGATCAATTTCAAACGTAATTGAGATGATGACTTTAGTCTTATTGAGTTTGCCTAAAACAATATCTACCATTCCAGCATTCAGTTGGCCTGAAAGTCTCACCTATGAAAGGGGTGATAAGATTTTTAAAGAAAGGGAAGCTCGGTCCAAGATATGTAGGCCATACAAGATCTTGAAAAAGGGTTGGCAAGGAGGCATATGAGGTAGAGTTGCCAGCAGACTTAGCAGTAGTGCATCCGGTGTTCCACATCTAACTCTTGCAGAAGTGTGTGGGTGACCCAACCTGTGTACTGCCATTAGATAGTGTGGCGGTGAAAGATAGTATTTCTTATGAGGATGTACCAATAGAGATTCTTGATCATCAGGTTAGAAAGTTGAGAAACAAAGAAGTCGCTTCAGTTTAGGTTTTGTGGAGGAGTCAATTTGTAGAGGGAGCTACTTGGTAAGCAGAAGCAGCCATGAAAGCCAAGTATCCTAACCTTTTTCCTTCCAATTCCACACCCGCTTGAGGTAATATTTCCTCTTCAGTTTTCCAGTCATTCATGCGTAAATTCAGTCTTAGAATCATGTTCCCTCAGTTTGTAGTTGCATTTTCAGCATATTTACATGTTCTCGGAAATCAATTCAGTCAGAAACTCAGTTCTCAATGTTTAGTAGTATAGTTTGCAACTCCTTCCCTCTATTTTAGCTAGTTTAGTCTTCATTCGAGGACGAATGTTCCCAAGGGGAGATAATGTAACACCCCGTATTAAAAAAATGCCAAAAACCAGCTTTATAGAAAAATCTGTAGGTGCAACAAACGGTTGCATAGACGGACCAAAGCTTGACCCATGGTCCGTCATGCACATCCGTCTATAGGGTCAGAAACTCCTAAAAATCTCAGCCTAGGAAAATTGGTTAAGTCTTGGTCGATGGACCTATGTTCTGTAGTTCAAAATATGATCCGTAGTCTATTACCATTGATTGAGACCCCCTTCACCAACTCTCTGACATGATCGACGGATGACTAGCACGGTCATAGGTGGATCTACGTTCCGTAGGTATGACCGGAGGTAGCAATTAGTAGATAGCTAAGGGGGGAAATGCAGTTGGGTCAACTTCAAATATTCATAACCGTTAGCACAAAATGAATTCGGTTTCCATAACCTACCCACAGATAGATAATTTAATAAGCTTTCCATAGCCCCCAACCTAGCTAAAATAAGACCTTCGAGTAAAGAGTTATGCTCATTTAAGTAAAGGTCTGTCGAAGAGGTCCAACCTACAGACCCCATCATAGGGCGTCGATCAAATGACGGACCATCTTTCCTGGCCGTCGTTTGGTCTGACACCAACTTACCCAGGGGTCTTTTGGTCTTTTCCCACTTCGTTTAAACCTTAATATACGTCGTTTTAACCATAAATCATCATATTTTAGTCAATTTAAGCCTAGAAACAAAACAAGAGCTTACCTAAGTCAAAATCATAAATCAAAAGTTAGAAAATAGAAGGAAGAAAGGAGAAAAATCTCAAGAACCCTAGTTGAAGAATGCAGTAAGAATTCCTTTGTTCCAGCCTCGAAATTTGAATATTTTTATGTGGATTTCATCACCAAGTATGTGGGATTTCACTAGTGGGTTTCTTTCACCCATTGAGTCCCTAGTTTTCAGTCAATTCTTGATTCTCTTATCATGATTAAACCTATGATTCCTAGAATTTATGTGGAACTTCATGATTTTATTAAAATATATGTTATAATCAAATTATCATGTCATAACTAAGATTATTGCATGAATTTCAGAACCCTAGCTTTGTATTTCTTTATTTCTTGAATAACATATTCTAGGTGAGATATTTCAAATATGCAATCATACATGCTTCAGTTTTAATGCATCATTATCAGATTGAATGTTGCATTCCCAGTTTGCATGTTAAGTTTTGAGCTATCCTGTATTTACAGAAAATTTAGAAATAATCAGTTAACTACATAAATCAATGGGATAACATAATCCCGAAAACTAGTGAAGCATACGTGCGCTACTTGTTCTCTTGACGTAGGTTTAGGTTCTCAGCATCCAGATCATGCATAGATCGATTTACCGATCTCGAGTTTAGCAGATTTAGTGTTGAGTCCTCATTCTCCGAGGAAAACAATCTTAAGTTTTATTTCATTCTTTTGTCATTTAGTTTTAGTTTTTGCTCGATTTAGTTGGGGTTTGTCCCAGTATTTCTACTCCAGTTTAGAGTCTTACTTCAGACGTAGTTAGTTTCAGCTTAGTGTTGGGTTTGTAACTTCATTGTATTAAACTCATCATTCATCATATTATATCAATTTTAGCATATGGGTTTTCCCCATCATTTCATTATAAATTATTAATTAGCTTTCGCATAAGCTTATTATCTTTTGTATACTAATGATCATGCCAGCAGGGTTAGCTTGGGATCACTTGTGGTCCTAAGTTCTGTGTCCGTGTATCGGGGCAGTTAGTATCTTGACAAACCGGCTCCGTAGATAAGGTTTTAACGGACGTCCTTATAATTTTTTGGCAAAGATCATCTCAGAATTTTGGATCACCAAAAAAGATGGTGGACTATAACACAGGAAAATCTGCACATGGGGAGATTTGCCTTCTTTGGGCTCGTTTGATCTTGAAAATGGCTATTTTGGCCAGGGTGACCATTCGGCTCCATAGATAAGGTCTTAATGGACGTCCATGTAATGTTTCAGTAAAAATCATCTCGAAAATCCAGATCACCAAAAAAGATGGTGGACTATAGCACCCAAAAATATTCAAAATGGGAGATTTACCTGCTCTAGGCCTGTTTGACATCTATCTTAATTTTTTGCAAAAGTCATCTCAAAATTCAGGATCACCAAAAAAAATGGTGGACAATAACAAATGAAAATTGGAAAAATGGGAGTTTGCCTGCTCTAGCCTCGTTTAACCTTGAAAATGAGCAATTTTGGCAATAGTGACCAATCAGATCCATAGAAAATGTCTTAATGGATGTCTGTGTAGTTTTTGGCAAAAATCATCTCGGATATCCAGAACATCAAAAAAGATGGTGGACTGTAGCACATGAAAATCGTCTAAATGGGGGTTTTCCTACAATAGGGCTCTTTTAACCTTGAAAATGATTCATTTCGCCATTGTGACCAATCCACTCCATAGGTAAGGTCTTAAGGGATGTTCGTGTTAGTTTTTTGCAATATCATCTTGAGATACCGGTTAACCAAAGGAGATGGTGGAGTATAGCACACAAAAATTTGTAAGATGATTGGTTTGCCTTCTCTGAAATCATTTGACTTTGAAAATGGGCTGTTTTTGCTGTGGTTACCAATCGGCTCGATAGATAAGGTCAGGAAAGGCTTTCGTGTTAATTTTGAAAAAAACATCTTACAATTTCAGATCACCAAAAAAGATCGTGCACTATAGCACATGAAAATCGGCAAATTGAGGGGTTTTTCCTAATTTGGGGCTTCTTTAACGTTGAAAATGGGTTGTTTTAGTCGTGGTGACCAATGGATCCACATATAAGGTTTTAACGGACGTCTGTGCAAATATTTGGCAAATATATTCTCGTAATTCTATATCACCAAAAAAGATGGAAGACTATAGCACATGAAACTTGGAATAATAGGGGGCTTACCTGCTCTGTGACTTTTTTGACATTGACAATAGGTCGTTTTGGCTGTGGCAACAAACCACATCCATATATAAGGTCTTGATGGACTTTCGTGTAAATTTTTGGAAAAAATCATCTCGGATTTCAGTACCCAAAAAAAATAGAGGACTATATCACACGAAAACCAGCAAAATGGGGGGTTTGCTCACTCTAGGGATTGTTTGACCTTGAAAATGAGTCATTTTGGTCGTACTGACAAACCGGCTCCACAGATAAGTTCTTAAAGGACGTCCGTATAAATTTTTGGCTAAAAACACCTCCAAATTTTGGATCACAAAAATATCATCAACTTATAGCACAGGAAAATCGGTAATAAGGGGTTTGCCTGTTTAAGGGATTGTTTGACTTTGAAGATGGGACGTTTGTGCTATGGGGACAAACCAAATCAATAGATAAAGTCTCAATGGGTGTCCCTGTAAATATTTGGCAAAAATGATCAAAGAATTCCGAATCACCAATAACGATAGTGGACTGTAGCATAGGAAAATTGGCTAAATATGGGGTTTGCCTACTCTAGGGATCGTTTGACCTTTAAAATGGGTTGTTTTGTCCATGATTACCAACCATTTCCATGGATAAGGTTTTACCAGACATCCTTCTAAATTTTTGGAAAAAATCGTCTTGGAATTTTGCATCAGCAATAAAGATGGTGGATTATAGCACACAAATCTGTCAGATAAGGGATTTGCCTGCTCTGGTCTTGTTTGACCTTAAAAATGGGTCGTTTTGGCCATGGCGACCAACCAGCTTCATATATAAGGTCCTAACGAACATGTGTATAAATTTATGGAAAAAATTATCTTTTAATTTTGGATCATCAAAAAAATGGTGGACTATAGCATATGAAAAGCTACAAAATTGTGGGTTTGCCTGCTCTAGGCCTCGTTTGACCTTGAAAATGGGCCGTTTTGGTTGTGGTTACGAACCAGCTCCATAGATAAGCTCTTCACAAACGTCCGTTGAAATTGTTGGCAAAAAATATCTTAGAATTCCGGATCACTAAACAGATGGGGGACTATAGCACACGAAAATATACTAAATAAGGGGTTTGCCTCCCTTGGAGATCGTTTAACATTGAATGTGGGACTTTTTGTTATTTTGACCAACCATCTCCATAGATAAGGTCTTAATGTGAGTTCGTAAAAATTTTAGCAAAATTCATCTCGGAATTCTGGATCACAAAAAAAGATGATGCACTATAGCAGACAAAAATAGACAAAAGGTGTTTTCCTGCGCAAGGGCTCATTTGACCTTTAAAATGAGACATTTTATCCTTTGTGACCAACCAGTCCATAGATAAGGTCTTAATAGACATCCATATAGATGTATAGAAAAAGTCATCTCATAATTTCGGGTCACCAAAATAGATGGTGGACTATAGGACACGAAAATCTGTAAAAAGGGTTTGTCTGCTCATGGGCTCGTCCAACCTTGAAAATGGGTTGTTTTGGTCGTGGTGAAAAATTGGCTCCATAGATAATGTCTTGATGGACGCCTTTGTATATTTTTGGCAAATATGATCTCAAGATTCTGCATCACCACAAAAGATAGTGGACTTAGCACACGAAAATCAGCAAAATGGGGAGTTTACCTGCTTTAGGGCTTGTTCGACCTTGAAAATTGGTTGTTTTAGCCGTTGTGACAGACCTGATCCATATATAAGGTCTTAGCTAATGAAAAATATCATCCCAAAATTTCATATCACCAAACAACTTGTGGACTAGCACACGAAAATCGGCAAAATTGAGGGTTTGCCTGCTTTGGGGCTCATTTGACCTTGAAAATGGATTATTTTACCGTTGTGACCAACCGAATCCGTAGATACGGTTATAGTAGACGTCCATTTATATTTTTGACTAAAATGATCTCGAAATTCAGGATCACCAAAAAAGATGGTAGACTATAGCACATGAAAATAGGAAAAATGTGGGTTTTGACTGCTCTAGGTTTTTTAGACCTTTAAAATGATCCATTTAGGCCTTGGTGACCAACCAGTCCATAGATAAGGTCTTAAAAAATGTTCATATAAATGTTCAGAAAAAATCATCTTGGTATTTCAAATCACCAAAAAAGATGGTGGAATATAGCACACGAAAATAGAAAAAATGGGGGGAGAGTTTGTCTGCTATGAGGCTCATTTGACCTTCAAAATGGGTCGTTTTGTTTGTAATGACTAACTGTCTCTATAAATAAGGTCTTAACGGATGTCCTAAATGTTTGGCAAAAGTCATCTCGGAATTCCAGATCACTAAAAAAGGTGGTGGGCTATTGCACATAAAAGTTGGCAAAATGGGGTGTTTGCCTTCTCTTGGGATCGTTTGACCTTGAAAATTGGATGTTTTTGTCCTGGTTACCAAGCGGCTCCATATTTAAGGTAATAAAGGAGTTCAATATAAATTTTTGGCAAAAATCATCTCTGAATTCCGGATCACCAAATAAGATGGTGGACTATAGCACACGAAAATGACGGGTTTGACTACTCTAGGGCTTATTTTACCTTTAAAATGGGTTGTGTTTGGTTGTGGTAACCAACCTGTTCTATAGATAAGGTATTAACGGACTTCCATGTTAAATTTTTGGAAAAAATCATCTCAGTATTCCGAATACCCAAAAAAGATGGTGGACTATAGCATAGGAAAATCGGTAAAATAGGGGGTTTGTCTACTTTAAGGCTTTTTTGACTTTCAAAATTAGCCGTTTTGGCCGTGGTGACCAACCAGCTCCATAGATAAGGTCTTAACGAACGTCCGTGTAAGTTTTGTCAAAAACCATCTCGAAATTCTGGATTAATAAAAAAGATGGTGGATTATAGTACACAAAAATTGGGAAAATGGGGGTTTTGCTTACTCTGGCTCGTTTGACCTTTAAAATAAACCATTTTGGTTGTGGTGATAAAATGTCTCCATACATAAAGTCTTTCTAGACGTATTTATAAATTTTTAGCAAAAATCATCTTCGAATTTTTGATCGACTTAAAAGATGGTGGGGCTGTTGCACACGAAAATCGGTAAAATAGGGGGTTTGCCTATTGTAAGGCTCGTTTGACTTTAAAATAGACTGTTTTAGTCGTGGTGACCAACCGTCTCCATTGATAACGCTTTAATAGAAGTCCGTGTAATCTTTTGGCAAATTTATTCTCAAAATTTTGTATTATAAAAAAATATGGTGCATTATATAACACACGAGAATCTGCAAAATTGTTAGGGGAGGGTTGCCTGCTCTGGGGCTTGTTCAACCTTGAAAATAGGTTGTTTTTGTCGTGGTAACCAACCAATTCCACATATAAGGTCTTAACGGAGTTTCGTATAATTTTTTGGGAAAAAATCATCTCAAAATTTTTTATCACCAAAAAAAATAGCAGATTATAGCACATGAAATTCGACAAAATGGCGGGTTTGTCTGCTTTGGGTTCTTTTGAACTTGTTTATGGGTTGTTTTGTTTGTGGTCACCACCCGGATCCATAGATAATGTCTTAATAGATTTGACAAAAATCATCTCAGAATTCTGGTTCACCAAAAAAGATGGTGGACTTATAGAGCACAAAAATCGGTTAAATGGGGGTTTATCAGCTCTAGGCTTGTTTGACCTTGAAGAAGGTCGTTTTGCCATTGTGACCAACCGGCTCCATATATAAGGTTTAAATAGATGTTTGCGTAAATTTTTTGCAAAAATCATCTCGAAAATTTGTATCACCAAAAAAATTATGAATTATAGCATTCGAAAATCAGGAAAATAGGGGGTTTGTATGCTATGGGGTTCGTTTGACCTTGGAAATAGATTTTTTGACCCTGGTAACCACCGACTACATAAATAAGGTCTTAACCGACGTCCATGTAAATTTTTGGTAATAATTTCGCAAATCCGGATCACTAAAAAAGATGGTGGACTATATCACACAAAAATTAGATAAATTGGGGGGTTACATGCTTTTGGGCTCATTTGACTTTAAAAATGGGCTGTTTTTGCCATAGTGACCAACCAACTCCTTACATAATTTTTGTCAGACATCAGTGTAAATTTTACGCAAAAAATCATCTTGGAATTATGGATCACCAAAAAAATGGTGGATTATAGCACGCAATAATTGGGAAAATGGGGGTTTGTCTGCTCTTGGGCTCGTTTGACCTTTAAAATGGGTTGTATTGGTCGTAGTGACCTACCGACTGCATAGATAAGGTCTTAACGGATGTCCATGCAAATTTTTTGTTAAAATCATCTTAGAATTTGGATCACAAAAAAACATGGTGGACAATAGCATAAGAAATCGGTAAAATGGGAGATTTGCCTGCTCTGGGCTTTTTGACCTTGAAAATGGACATTTTTGGACGTGGTGACCAACCATCTCCATACATAATGTCTTAATGGACGTCTGTTTAAATTTTTTGCGAAAATAATCTAAGAAATCATAATCACCAAAAAAGATGGTGGACTATAGAACAAGAAAATCGGCAAAACGGGGGATTTGTTTGCTTTGGGTTCATTTGATCGTGAAAATGGGTTGTTTTTGCCGTGGTGAGCAACCAACTCCATAGATAAGGTATTAACGGATGTCGATGTGAAATTTGGCAATAGTAATCTCGGAATTTTGGATCACCAAAAAAGATGTTAGACTATAGCACACAAAAATCGACAAAAATGGGGGATTGCCTGCTCTTGGACTCGTTTGACATATAAAATGGGTCATTTTAGCTATAGACCAACAAGTTCCATAGATAATCTCTTAATAGACGTCACTATAATTTTTTAGTCAAAATTCTGAATCACTAAAGAAGATGATGGACTATAGAACACGAAAATCAGCAAAATAGGGGGTTTACCTCTTCTGGGCTCGTTTTACCTTGAAAGAGGTTGTTTTGGCCATAGTGACCATCCGACTTCATATATAAGGTCTTAAAATACATCCTTGTAATTTTTTTGTAAAAATCATCTCGGATTATCACCATAAAAGATCGTCGACCATAGCACACGAAAATCGGCAAAAAGGGGGATTTGCCTACTCTGGGGCTCGTTTGACCTTGAAAAAGGGTTGTTTAATCCGAGGTGGCCAACAGACTCCATAGATTAGGTTTTATAAGACATTCGTGTAAATTTTAGCAAATATCATTTTGAAATACTGGATAACCAAAGGAAATGGTGGACTATAGCACATGAAAATCAGCCAGATGATGGCTTTGCCTACCCTAGGCTCGTTTAACCTTGAAAATAGACCTTTTTGCCGTGTTGATCATCC
This sequence comes from Solanum habrochaites, assembly GCA_027704765.1. NCBI lineage: Eukaryota > Viridiplantae > Streptophyta > Magnoliopsida > Solanales > Solanaceae > Solanum > Solanum habrochaites. The sequence goes on along the minus strand of JAKWJA010002493.1, from coordinate 35,431,722 downwards.
GACTCCATAGATAATATCTTAACGTACATCCCTGTATATTTTAGGCAAGAACCATCTCAAAATTCCTGATCAACAAAAGAGATGGTGGATTATAGAACACGAAAATTGGCAAAGTTGGTGGTTTGCTTGCTCTAGGATCGTTTGACCTTTAAAATGGAATGTTTTGGCTATGTTGACCAATTGTTTCCATAAATAAGGTCTCTACAGACTTTGGTGTATGTTTTTTGCAAAAATTATTTTGAAATTTGAGATCACCAAAAAAGATAGTGGACTCGAAAATCGGAAAAAATGGGTATTTCGCCTGCTTTGGCTCTTTTGACCATCAAGGTGGGCCCTTTTATCTTTTGTCACCAATCGGCTCCATCGATAAGGTATTAACGGACTCCCGTGTATATTTTTCACAAAAATCATCTAGAAATTTTGTATCACCTAAAAATTATTGGAGTATAGCACACGAAAAATTGAAAATGGGGGGTTTGCCTTCTATGGGGATAGTTTGACCTTTAAAATTGGTCGTTTTTTCCGTGGTGACCAATAATATCCGTTGATAAGGTTTTAAAAGTTGTCTCCGTAAATTTTTGGCAAAAATCATCTCAGAATTTTGGATCACCAAAAAAGATGGTGGAGTACAGCAAATGACAATCGACAAAATGAGGGGGTTTTCCTTGCTTTTGGATCGTCTGACATTAAATATTGGTCGTTTTGGCTGTGGTAACCAACCGGCTCCATATATAAGGTCTTAATGGACGTCCATGTAATTTTTGGAAAAAATCATCTCAGAATTCTACATCATCAAAAAAGATGGTGGTTTATAGCACAAGGAATTCTAGGGCTCGTTTGACCTATAAAATGGCCATTTTAGCTTTGATGACAAACCATTTCCATAGATAAGGTATTATTATATGACCGTGTAAATTATTGTGAAAAATCATCTCGAAATTCAGGATCACCAAAGAAAATGATGGACTATAGCACACGATTATCCGCAAAATAGGGGATTTGCCTGCTCTAGGCTCGTTTGACATTGAAAATGGGTAGGTTTGGACATAATGACCAACCGTATTTATAGATAAGGTCTTAACTGACATCCTTGTAATTGTTTTGCAAATATCATCTCGGATTATCACCATAAAGGATGGTCAACAATAGAACACAAAATTGGCAAAAAAGGGGGATTAGTCTACTCTAGGGCTCATTTGACCTTGAAAAAGGGTTGTTTTCTCTCCATAGATAAGGTTAATCGTAAGTTTGTATAAATATTTAGCAAATATCATCTGAACTTTTTTTGATAACCAAAAGAGATGGTGGACTATAACACATGAAAATCAGCTAGATGATGGGTTTGACTGCTTTAGGATCGTTTAACCTTGAAAATAGTACATTAGACTGTGGTGATCAACCATCTCCATAGAAAAGGTCATAACATATGTCCCGTGTAAATTTCTGGAAAAAATCATCTCGGAATTCCTGATCAATAAAAAAGATCGTGGACTATAGCACACGAAAATTGGCAAAGTGTGTTGTTTGCTTGCTCTAGGCTCGTTTGACCTTTAAAATGGGTTTTTTGGCCGTGTTGACGAACATCCATAAATAAGGTCTTTATAGACGTTTATGTATGTTTTTTGCCAAAATCATTTCAAAATTCCACATCACCGAAAAGATGGTGGATTATAGAACACGAAAATTGGCAAAATGAGGATTCTGCCTTCTTTGGGCTTGCTCGACCATGAATCTGGGTCGGTTTGGCTTTGGTGACCAATCGGCTCTACAGTTAGGTCTTAACAGACTCCCGTGTAAATTATTCACAAAAATCATCTAGGAATTTTGTATCACCGAAATAATGGAGGACTATAGCAGAAGATAATTGGCAAAATGGGGGGTTTTGCAGCTATGGGGCTCGTTTGACCTTGTAAATTGGTCGTTTTTGTCCAGTGACCAATCTTGTCCATTGATAAGGTCTTAACAGACGTTTGTGTAAATATATATCAAAAATCATCTCAAAATTTTGGATCACCAAACAAGATGGTGTAGTATACCACACAAAAATCGACAAAATGGGATATTTAACTGCTCTCGACTTGCTTGACCTTTAAAATGGGCCATTTTAACCGTGGTGAACAATCAAGTACATATATAAGGTCTTAACGGACGTCCGTGTAAATCTTTGGAAAAATCATCTTGGAATTCTGGATTACCAAAAAAGATGGTGGACTATAGCATACAAAATCATCTGTGAGTTTGCCGCTTTATGGCTTGTTTGACCTTCAAAATTTGGCCATTTTGGCCGTGGTGACAAATCGGTTCAATATATAAGGTCTTACCAGACGTCTGTCTAACTATTTAGAAAAAATCATAACAGAATTCTTGATCACCAAAAAAGATGGTGAACTATTAAACATGAATATCGACAAATTGGGGGTTATATGCTTTGGCGCTTATTTGACCTTGAAAATGGTCCATTTTGGTCGTGGAGACCAATAGCCCCATAAATAAGGTCTTAACGGACATCCATGTAAATTTTTGGCAAAAATCATTGAGGAATTCTGAATCACCAAAAAAGATGGTGGATTATAGCATACAAAAAATTGCCAAGTGGTGTTTGCCAGAAATGGGCACGTTTGACCTTGAAAATGGGCCGTTTTGGCAGTGGTGATCAACTTGTTTCACAAATAAGGTCTTAACAGATGTCCACGTAAATTTTTGGTAAAAAATATTTAGGAATTCCGGATCACCAAAAAAGGTGGTGGACAATAACCAACAAAAATTGGCAAAATATGGAGTTTGCGAGCAATGGGCTTGTTTTACATTGAAAATGGGTTGTTTTGGCCGTGGTGACAAACTGGATGCATAAATAAGGTATTAAAGGATGTCAGAATAATTTTTTTTAAAACATCAATTTGAAATTTCGGATCACCATAAAAGATGGACTATAGCACACAAAAATCGGCAAAATAGGGGGTTTGCATTGTTTTGGGATGGTTTGACATTGAATGTTGGCCGTTTTTTTTGGGGTGACCAACCGGATCCATAGATAAGGTCTTAACGGACATCCATGTAATTTTTGGCAAAAATCATCTCAGAATTCTGCATTACCAAAAAAGATGGTGGACTATAGCACACGAAAATCAGCAAAATGGGGAATTTGCATGCTTTGGGCTCGTTAGACATTTAAAATGAGTTGTTTTGTCCATGGTGACCAATCGACTCCATATTTAAGGACTTAACGGACGTCCATGTAAATTTATGGTAAAAATCATTTCGGAATCCAAATCACAAAAAATTAGTGGACTTTGCCACATGAAAATCGGCAAAATAGGGGGGGTTTGCCTGCTCTTGACTCGTTTGACCTTGAAAATAGGCCATTTTTATCATGGTGATCAACCGGCTCCATATATAAGGTCTGAATGGATGTCCGCATAGATTTTTTGCAAAAACGATCTCGAATTTCTGAATCAACAAAAAAATGATGGAGTATAGCACATGAAAATCGGTAAAATGGGGGATTTCCCTTCTCAAAGGCTCGTTTGACCTTGAAAATGGGTTGCTTTGCCGTGGTGACCAACCAGATCCATAGATATGGTTTTAATGGACGTCCGTATAATTTTTTAGCGGAAATTATCTTGAAATTTTTGGTCACAAAAAAAGATAGTGGACTACAACACATAAAAATTGAAAAATGGGAGGTTTGACTGCTCTAGGCTCATTTGACCTTGAAAATTGGTCGTTTTGGCCGTGTTGACCAACCGGCTCCATAGATAAGGTTAACAGACGTCCGTGAAAATTTTTAGGAAAAATAACCTCAGAATTCTGGATCACCAAAAAAGATGGTGGAATATTGCACACAAAAATTGGTAAAATAGGGGGTTTGCCTGTTCTAGGGCTAGTTTGACCTTGAAAATGAACCATTTTGGTTGTGGTGACAACACCTATCCATAGGTAAGGTCTTAACAGACATCTGTGTAAATTTTTGGAAAAAATCATCCAGGAATTTTGGATCACCAAAAATGATGGTCGACTATAGTAGACAAAAACTAGTAAAAATAGGGGGTTTGCCTGCTCTGGGCTCGTTTGACCTTGAAAATGAATTGTTTTGGTTTTGATGACAAACTAACTCCACCGATAAGGTCTTAATGTACGTCTCTGTAATTTTTAGGAAAATTCATCTCGGAATTCTGGATCACAGAAAAAATATGGGGGAATGTAGCACACAAATTGGCAAAATTATGGGTTTGCCTATTGTGGGCTCGTTTGACCTTTAAAATATGTCATTTTGGTCGTGGTGAACAACGAACTCCATATATAAGGTCTTTATGTACGTCCTTGTAAATTTTTAGAAAAATTCACGTCGGATATCAAGATCACAAAAAAAGAAGGTGTACTATAGCACACGAAAAACAACAAATCGGTTTGCTTGCTCTAGGATCGTTTGACCTTTAAATGGGCCATTTTCGCTATGGTGACAAACTGGTTCCGTAGATAAGGTCTTAACAGAAGTCTTTGTAAACATTTAGACAAAATCATCTCGGAATTCTTGATCACCAAAAAAGATGGTGGACTATAGCACATGAAAATCAACAACATTGGGGTTTATCTGCTTTTTTACTCATTTGACCTTGAAAATGGGTCGTTTTTTATCGTGGAGACCAACCGGCTGCACAAATAAGGTCTTAACGAACGTGTGTCTAAATTTTTGTCAAAAATCATCAAGGAAATCAGGATCTCCAAAAAAGATGATGGACTGTAACATAAAAAAATTTCAAAATGGGGAGTTTGCCTACAATGGGCTCATTTGACCTTTAAAATGGGTCATTTTGCCATTTGACAAACCAGATCCATAAATAAGGTTTTAACGGTCGTTCATATAAATTTTATGCAAAAATCATCTAGGAATTTTGTATCACCAAAAAAAATGGTGGACAATAACACACGAAAATTGGCAAAATAGGGGGTTTGCCTACTCTGAGGCTCGTTTAACCTTGAAAATGGGTTGTTTTGGCTGTGCTAACCAACCGACTCCATAGTTAACGCCTTAATGAACGTTCTTGTAAATTTATTGTAAAAATCATATCGGAATTCTTGATCACCAAAAAAAATGGTGGACTATAGGACACGAAATTCGGCAAAATGGGGGTTTGCCTGCCTTGGGCTCGTTTGACCTTGAAAATGGGTTGTTTTGTCAATGGTGAAAAACTGACTCATGTATAAGGTCTTAACGAAATTCCATATAAATTTTTGGCAAAAATCATCTCAAATTTTTGGATCACCAGATAAGATGGTGGACTGCAGCAAACGAAGATCAGCAAAATGGGGGATTTGCCTTCTCTAGGATCGTTTGACCTTTACAATAAGCCTCTTTAGATGTGGTTACCAATAATCTCCATATATAAGGATTTAACAGACGTTCATATGAATTTTCGACAAAAATCATCTAAAAGTTACGAATCACTAAGAAGACATAAAGTCACTGTTGAAGTTGTCCCGGATTTTCATAATGACCTCCTAACTTTGCGACTTTCCTATTACCCCACTAAACAATTTTGAATAGATATTATTATATTATTTTCTAATCCGCCAAAATTTTTAGAAGAAAGCGAGTTCACACACCAATTATTACATGAAACACGTTGATTTAATTAAAAATATAATTTTTTATCTTTTTAAATTTTTCATGTATCTTTTTATTTTTCTCTCTCTCTCTCTCCTCCTCTCCTCTCGTACTTTTTTATTTTAATTTTGATTATATAGGAAATTTCAATTTTATAGTTCCAAGATCACCTTTATTTCTGCTTTTTAAACACCTCTCACCCTCCATGTAAAATTCAAAACAACTTCCATTTTTTCTTACAAAATTCATACTATTATTGAGACTTTATTGAATTTTTTATAAGAAAAATCAGTCGTCTTTTAAAGAAAATTTAAGATTCTTAAGGTATCATCAACTACTCATTTTCATATAAATTCAAAATTAGAAATGATAATTCAAAAGAATCATTTAATTTCTCAAAAATTAAAAGAACTTATTTGAAATTTAATTAAAAAGTATATGCTAATTCCTAATCATAGTCAAATCTAATGAGTTTACCGAATTGCTCAAAATGTAAGAAAATATTTAGATTAAATGTTAATTAAAGAGAGTAAAGCTAAGAGTAATAAAAAAAAAAGAGGTGATGTTGTGGTAAAAATTGTGACATTGAAAGTAAGAAGCTTCAATTTTAATGAGATTGAAAATGAATTTTCGGAAAAAGGACCGAAGAACGAAAGGACCCAAAAAAAAAAGGGGAAAAAGTAAAATACTAAGAATAATTATAGTAAAATACTCATAAAATAAAATTATATCGTTATTGTAGGTTGCTCCTCTTTGGAAAGAGTGCACACCACTCTATATGTCAGATGGACGAAAAGTGATGCTAAAGTATATCGATAAAAATTGTTTAGTTGGGTAAACAGGCTGTTGACACGTTTAAGGATCTTTTGAAAATTCGGAATCACTCAGCGGGTGACTTTATTCGTGTTCAACGAACAGATGAACAAACTATAACCACATGAAATCGGCAAATGGGGGGTTTGCCTGCTCTGGCTCGTTGACATTGAAAATGGGTTGTGGTGGCCAAATAAAACAAGTGGTAGACATAGAGAAGGGACCGAAGGACTTTGTCCAATAACTTTGCTCAGACATTAATGTGTTAGTAACTTAAACAACACCTCTGTAAATTATTTGCCAACATTATCGTGATTTCGAATTACTCCAACAGATGGTGAATTATACGCCATGAACATCGGCCAAAAATGGGGGGTTTAGCTACTCTGAGCGCGTTGACCTTCAAATGGCATTTTTTACGTCGGTGGACCAACCGGACTCCAATAGTTTATGGTTCTTAACGAAACATTATGTAACTTTTGGAAAAATCATCTCGAGTATCGGTAACCAAAACAGAGATGGTGAATATAACACTGAGGAAAATTTGGTAAGTATGGGTTGCCCTAATTCGGGGGTCGTATGACCTTTTAAAATGGGCCGTCTTGGCTTTGGTGACGAACCGGCTCCATAGGTAAGGTCTTAACAAACGTTCTTTAAAATTTTGGGAAAATAATATCAGAATTCTTAATCACTAAAAAAGATGGTGGACTATAGAACACGAAAATTAGCTAAATGGGGGGTTTGCCTGCTCTTGGCTCTTTTGACTTTGTAAATGTTTTTTTCCACCGTGGTGACCAACCGGCTCCATAGATAAGGTTTTAAAGGATGTCCGTATAAATTTTTGTCAAAAATAATGTAGGAATTTCGTATCACCAAAAAATATGGTGGACTATAGCACACGAAATCGACAAAATGGGGGATTTGTTTGCTTTGGGCTCGTTTGATCTTGAAAATGGGTTGTTTTGGACGTGGTGACCAACCGACTTCTAGATGAGGTATTCAAAAAGACGTTCAATGCTAATTTTTGCAAACAAATCATCTCAGAAGTTGGATCCATCAAAAAGATGGTGGATATAGCAAAACGAAAATAACAGAAGGGAGGGGTTTTGCTGTCTACGACTCGTTGACCTTTAAAATAGGTCTTTTAGATGTTGTGACAAACCATCTCCATAGATTAGGTCTTCATAGACGACCGCGTAAATATTTGTCAAAAATAATCTTGAAATTCCGGATCACCAAAGAAGATGATGGACTATAGCACACAAAAATCGAGAAAATAGGGGGTTTACCTGCTCTCGGCTCGTTTGACCTTGAAAATGTGTTGTTTTAGCCATAGAGACCAACCGGCTTCATAGATAAGGTCCTAACAGAAACCCTTGTAAATTTTTTGCAAAAATCATCTCGAAATATTCCCATAAAAGATGGCCGACTATAGCACAAGAAAATCGGCAAAAAAGGGGATTAGCCTACTCTGGATCGTTTGACATTAAAAAAGGATCATTATTCTCCGTGGTGACCAACTGACTCCATAAAATAATGTTTAATCGGTATCGTTATGTAAATTTTGGGCAAATATACATTCAAAAATACGGATAAACCAAAGAGAGAGGGATATACCATATGAAAATCGGCTAGATGATGGGTTTGCCTACTCTAGGCTTGTTAAACCTTGAAAATGGGCCGTTTTGGCCGTGGTGAGAAGTGTTTCCTGATATAAGGTTCGTAGTACGAACGCCATGTAAATTTAGCAAACCTCATCTAAGAATTTCCTGCTAACAAAAAAAGATGGTGATCTATGGCATACGAAAATTGGCAAATTGGGTGATTTGCTTTCTCTGGGCTTGTTTAACCTTGAAAATGGATTGTTTTGGTCGTGTTGACCAACCGGCTCTATAGATAAGGTCTTTACAAACGTCAGTATATTTGTTTTTGCAAAAATCATTTTGAAATTCCAGATCACCAAAGAAGATGGTGGACTATACACGAAAATTGGCAAATTGGAGGATTTGCCTTCTCTAGGCTCGTTTGACCTTGAAAATAGACCATTTTTGCTTTAGCGATAAATCGGCTCCATTGATAAGGTTTTAACAGACTCCAGTGTAAATTTTTTTGCAAAAATCATCTAGGAATTTTGTATCACCAAAAAAATGGTGGACTATAGCAGATGAATTGGGAAAACGGGAGGATTTGCCTGAGTATGGGGTCGTTTGACCTTGGAACATTGGCCGTTTTTGCCTATGGGCCCCTCCCCCCTCCGTTCCCCTCCTCCGTTTCCGCACGTCCTTGTCCCTTTTTGGCCCGCTCCTTCTCGGCCTTCCGTCCCCACCCCGCGGTGGCGTCTCGCCCCCCCGCTGGCGCTTTGGTCCCCTGGCTTTGGTGCTGCGCGCGTTTTTCACTTCCCCTGGGCATTCTGACCGCTGGCTACAAAAGACCCCCCCCTCCCTGAACGATTCGGTCCCCGGTCACCGCCGGAACTGGACCTTTTGGCCCCCAACAGTCCTGGGACTTTGGCTCCCCAACCCGATGGTTGGTTCTCGTCCTTGCCACTTGGCCAACATGGCCGGGTCCTGCATGTTGCTGGCCCCTTTCTTTGCCCTTCCCCTCGAGTGCCACCTTTGTCGTGGATGACCACCCGGTCACCCCGCTGCTGAGCGTCCGGTCCGCAGACCATAACCCGCCGCCCACCCGTCGCCCCTGTCCCTGTTTCAGACCTATCCATCATCCGGTTGACTTGCACTCGACCCCCAACCCGGCGGGAGCGGGGCCTACCCGCCAATGCGCCACGCCCCCCCGCCCCTCGACCCTGCCCTCTAACCGACTAGGAGCACACAATCACACGGGGGCTGCGGTTTCCCCATGCTTCCGGGCTCGAGCGGGACCTTTGCACCGGCTCGATTTCATCAAATTGCAGGTGCCCACCACCCGCCTCCCCCCCCACCACGACCACCACGTTCCTGCCCTGCCCGTCCTCTCGATTTCGCCCCCCCTCCTCTCGGCATTTTGGATCACCCCACCCGCTGTTGCCACCCATAGCGCCCCCAACCTTGCTTGCAACAATGGCGACCCGAGATTCACACAACAAGGGGTCCGTTTGCCCCTTGCCCCTGGGGTCCCCGTTTGGCCCGCTGGTGATCCCTCGTTCTCCCCCCCTACCGTTCTTCATGGACGTACCATAATTTTTGGTAATAAAACATTTAGTAATTCCGAATCACCCAAACGGTGGTGGCACTATCACACATCACGGATTGTCAAATTGGGTTGATGAAAGCCTTGTAGGCCTTGTGTGGTGATGTCACTTATGGTGGCCGTCGTTTCTGTATTGTCTATTATATGTGGACCATGGCCTGAGGACAATTGATGCATTTCATGACATGATGGGGTAGATACAACTACACCCTTGACGTGCTGCTAGTCTTCTAGTTTAGTGTTAAAGTCTATGTCTGTTGTTGACATATTGTATGAGAAAGAAGCCGAGATTTCTCAAAACTCCAATAACCTTCTACCGAAATGATGGAGTACAAGCTTTGAAATAACCATCCTTTTGTAACATCTCTTAACGACATGAGTGAGTGAGATTTCGTTAAGATAGAAACATTCGAGTAACTCTAGTAGGTAATTTTAATGGATCACCGACCAGTCTCATACTATTTAGTTTAGAGCGCTACATTTTAGGGTTACAACAATGGTGTCGCTGCTGCTGATTGCGATTCTATTTGAGACAGTCGGTTGGAGTTACTATCGTTGGAGTAATATTGTTGGTTTGGGTTGTTGTTGGTGGATTGCAGGTCTAATACATGATGAGTGAATGATATTCACTACTGGTCAAAATGACATGGGTGATTTCGAATGACGGACGTCGAATATTGTTCAGACTATGGGAGACGGCCGGATACCTGCATAACCGGGATTATAAATGTTTCATATATAATGGATTGTAGCTGCAATCGCTCCAACCTAAGTGGAAGTTGGGAGGTTCAGGCTATGAGGGACCGGCCACGAACAGTTTGAATTTTGGGGAGGCGTGTAGACTATTTGTGTTTAAAGCATCTCACACGCTTACACGAGTTGAGTTATCCCTTCTCTTTGATGGTGAAGATCAAAGATACAAAATGATTGCTGAAATTGCCAAATGACTCTATCACTTCTTGGTCCCGTAACAAATAAAATTATATCTTTAAGGTGCAAATAGGTAAACTGTAGCTATGAAAGATAATTATGTTTTTTCTCTTTTCCATATATAAAAATTTCCCTACTATGAATATCCATATTGTCCGTGACTTGACTTCAAGAATAATCAAGTAACATCACAAACTAAGAGTCCAACATAATTACCCTCGCTCACAATTTAAAAAGAAAATGAGGATGGTGTTATACGTTAGGTATTTTCTATTAAACTAATTTTTGCACGACCCACTAGTGTGGTACCTCTAATATATTGAGTATATAAGTTCACGCACATTCCATCTGCCTATTGAAGTGCTATATTTGACGTAGCACATATTAATGTTGATCCGTTCATATGGTCAATAAAGCACAAGTTATTGTCACATGGAAAATACTCAAATACCCCCCTTTTTGTAATTGGTACTTGCGCTGGAATGCTTAATGTGACTTTCTCCTTTGGCTCTAAGTACTAAAATTTTTTCATTGTGCTCTTAATTTCTTTTGGTACAATTAAAAAATAGTCAGTGTAATTGTGAACAAACTTTAACAAAAACGAACAACCTTAATTTACACAAAATCGAATCATAGTTCGTGGAAGTGTTTAGTTTCCAAACATATAATAAAGATTCTTTTTTTTAAGATAAACTTTCTAATGTCATTACTGATTTAATTATAAAAGTTAGCAAAACGTAAATTTTTTAATTAATAAAATATAGAAACTATTTGTAATTAAACTTTAAATTTAAAACCTTCCACTTTTCACATGAAAAATAATTTTAACATCAAATAAATTATTGTGAAAAAGCAATAAAATGAACATGTCATCATACTACTGAAAAAAGAATAATAAATTAATTAATGTAAATAAAACATATTGTTAATTGTGAAAATTTTTAATTCAACAGAATAAAAAAGTATTATAAAGTGAAACGGGGTTAGATAACTAAACAATAAGTATTTTATAACCAGGGATGGCTCTATTAAGGGCCGGGGTGCCACACGCCACCCACTAGCTCAGATGAAACTTATTACATATCGCCATATATATATATATATATAATATATATTATATATAGATATAACAGATTTATATTAAAAAAAAAGGGAAAACTTGCCCCCATTGTGAAACAAAATTAATTCGTTGTGCCAGTGGGTGGCAGAAGGTCACCAGTTCTTGTGTAGGCCCGGGATCAAACATCCTGACTGGCTAAAGGTGCCCACACTAACTCCTTTTTGTCTAATTGTTATTGATTTATTATTAAGTTTTAATAAATAATTATTTTCTATTAATTTACTTTAGTAATTTGTGATCTTTTTTGCTTTTTTATAGGTTAATATTTATTTAAGGATATAAACGTTAAAAGAAAAGTCGTGTTTTTCTCTGTCGTCTTCGCCCCCAAATATCAACCTCTCGATTCAATATTTTCTTCGTCTATATTTACGTTCATCAACTCGATACTGTTATAATCGATGAAATTTAATTTGTTCACTTCATGTCTCTCCAATCGAATGTGGGGCGCGAATTGTAGATTAATCTATATATAACACTATATAATGTCATCTTCTATTGTTTATATTTTGTTGTTTGACTAGGCGTTATCCACCGGTATGACAAATTAATGGCATTCAACTCTTAAACTGATTTGATCGATGCATTTACTTGGCACCCACAGACTCTAATCCTAGATCTGCCTCTGGTTAATCGCATAGGAATCCCTACTACGAAAACTGCCCAAGTACCCCCTAGGCTAGATGCCGAATCTCCGAGCCACTTCTTCACTTATTTTACAGGTCCATTACCCCCCCCCCTTTTTTTGTCACTGTTGCCCCCCCTTTTTCGTTCAGTGGCATCCCACTAATTTCCCGGGTCTCCGCTGTGTGGGTCCTCGCGTGTAGTATTGTCCCGGTCCGCGACACGGTGTATCCCATTCCCCACCCTTCCCCCGTCCGGGGGGGTCTTCGCCCTTAGCCTTCGTCAGCGTGCTTTGCGCTTTGGTCCTCGTGTCGGAGGGTCCTTGTGGCCTTTTCCCCCTCCCCCATCCTCTTTTTGTTGTATTATCGTCCCTCCTTCCCTGGTTCCTCTTTACTACTTTTTTCCTCTCCCTACCGCCCTGCCGCTTAAATCTTTCCTTTCCCTGCTGGATTCCTCTTCCCTCCCCTTTCATTTTATCCCACGACCGTCCGCACACCGTCGATATTCCTCCTTATAGTTGCTCACCTACTTCTTTTCCTAGGACATACCCTCCCTTCCACCATTGTCCTTGCCCTCCCACACTGCCTATCTTTCCTTTGGATTTGCCTACTTGACTCCTCCCTCATGTCACTGTCCGCCCGTCTTTGGTCCTCCTGTTGTTCTCCATTTCTTTTTATCCGCTTCTATTCTCCCTTGCTCCCTCAGTTCCTTCCCCTTTGCCTCCCCCGTTATCTTTACGTACTACTCCCCGCATAATCATCTCTCCCCTTCGCTCATTCTCTCCCCCTCCCTCCATGGCAGCCCTTTCCACCCCCCGTTTGCTTTTCAGTTCATTGCCCTCTCTTCCTTTGATTTCTCAACTTTCAATTTTCCCCTCTCCTCGCCCCGTATTTTGCTCACCCGTGCGAGATTCGCCCGTACTACCCCGGTGCCCCCCCCCCCTCCCCTTTCCCACTTCTGCCCCCCCCCCCCAACGTTTGTAATGACCACTCTCCCCTATGATATCCGTATTTATTCCTTTCCGTATGACCCTTTAAGTGCCACCCCGGTTGGCGTTCTTTTTTTTTAGATCGTCCTTACGCTCTTTATCTCTTTTCCCGACCAATCGAACAGACCCCCGACTTCTTCCTCAGTTCAATCCAGTTCACTCCCCCCTTACCTCTCTAATTTATAACATGAAGCCGAAACTCCCTTTATCCTACCCAACTGAACAAAACAAGTCACCCCAGCTCGTTCCTTCGCAAGCTGATCCCACGGACGTACGACACTTTGTTCTGCCACGTTCCCACGCTATCCAATACAGCAACGCAAATGTAATTATACAATGCAACACTACTGCTACAACCAATCGAACCAATCTAGCATTTAACATAGCATCTTTCAAATCTAACTTTCCTCCACCCACTGCTATTTAGAAGTTATAAGTGAATAGCTAGTGATATCTGGCTTGGGGAGGCAAAGTTTGCGAGTAGAAGAGCAAACGCCTAAGAGTTTGCAGAAAAATATAGAAAGCGCCCAGGTTGCATTTCACAATCCAGAAAATGCATAGTTTTCCACATGGATGGCTGTAGGAGGTAACCGAGTCGTTGTGGACGGATAAAGTTCATTGCAAACGAAGCGCTCGACGGGGACTTTTTGGTTCAGCAGCATACCCACACTGCAGTGCCCAACCTCATCAATCTCACTAGCAAAATTGAGGGAAGATCTCATCAAGTGACTTTTAACACAGCAAGTTCAGAGAATGCTATCGTCTTGGTCAGGTCAATGAAAGAGTGTGGACTCTCAATTTCTTACGAAATGATGAAACATCTCAGACATTCTCTAGATGTTGTGTCTGAGAAGCAGCTTAAAAATGGATCTATATGAACACCAGGTTCAAGTTTTCGTATAGGAAGAACTATCTCATGGAATCCTGCTACTTGGGGTCGAAAAACAGGTTCAGAACAAGATGGTGCGGGATGTCTGATTATTTTTCGAAATGCATTTAGGTCCGCACAGAAAAAAAAAGCCTAGTCGCTTCAAATGCCCTAGGTGGATGCCATAGATCTTCAAACCAGCCCAAGAAGAATGAGACAGTGTGACCTGTTTATGAGACACGACGTACCAGCAGATGACGCTCTTGCACCGAGGCAACAACGACGAAAAGTTGGCTGTTCTCAACCAATGATGAGTTTACAAGAAATCTGTGTCTAGGATGGGAATGAAACAATGTCCCATGATCGGAATTTTTCATGAGAAAGCAGCTGGATGTACCTTTTGAAATTGATGAAACAATTCAAGGTGTGTGTTGGACCTCAATTTACCCCGTACCACATTTTGATGGATCTTTGTCTAGAACATGAAACATAGAACGAGAGATTATGTAAGTGTTGTCAAAGGAGAAGAAAAGAGGAAGCTTCAATTAACCATATAATAATTGGATTGAAGTATTAGTTAAATGGGAGCCCTGATCCTCCTATTTACTACGGACAAACAAAGATTGCAGCCTCAATAGTTAGTCCATCAATGAACAATATAAATAAAGTTACATGTTTCCAGAATTCTATAAAATTCTTTAGACGGAAAAAACAGTGTTACGTTAGACCTATGTAGAACAATAGTAAAGGAACCTTACGGACTAGAAACTCTCTTCATTACAGGGTGAAACAATGTCTGACTCATCAGAGGCGTCTATGTGAGGTATAAGCCTACATAAATACTTCAAGCTTCATGACCTCATCCTCTTGAATTTTTTGAGTCACAAATCACTATGGTAGTGCCTTGACTAGCTGTTGTTCCGGGATTGCAGGAGAGTAGTGATCTGCTTCAGGTCTAATTGAAAAATATTGTACAAGGACAGTGCTTCACTGACAAACATAAATAAGTATCTAATATTACTATTAAGTTAAGGTGGAAGAGAGCACTGGAGTTAATTAGATATACAAGACAAACCTGAGAAGTGACTCTCTGTTAAGTCCATTTATTCAAATCATCTACTTTCACATAGTTGATCCATTTGAGAGTCGGTGTAATCACAGATATTCCCTGTTGGACAAACATCTTAATTTCAAGGAAGTCATCAATCGACAAAGGGAAATAAGGTCATGATTCTTCTCCTTGTTCTTCCTCTTTGGTGATAAGCGTCTGTCTCATTGATTGAAAATCTTCTCGTCTTAGTATCGGAGATTCAAAGCCACCTCTTGCACTGATGGGGACATCAATTTTCCACAATCTGATACTCGTTTAGTATTTGATGTGGCGAAAGTGGATGGTGGGAGAGCATAGAGCACTTAGGCAGTTAGGCAATGATATATCGCCTTTTCAGGTTGGGACACGACACCTGCAAATGTTAAAAACCTTGTAGAGCACTTATGCAGTTTCTTTAAGTGACAAATAGACATAAGTCTAAGATTCACTCTTGTTATTTCACTAGCTAAAACATAAAGAGAGCAGTAATTAATTATAAAACAAGAGGTCAAGCCAACTCTTTAGAATTTAAATATCGCTCATTGAGATCATTACTTTCACTTCATCATCACCTTCCCATGGGACCCTTTTAAGTGCACTCTCAAGGGTTCCTTTTGGATCTGACACACGCCACACATATTTGGGGAGGGGCGGGGGACACCACTCCTCCCTGTCCTAAAATGCATGCATGCACAGTTCTCCTCTGAGGATGTCTTCTTCATGCTTGCTTCAAGTGCATGCCAGAGCCCGCTCATGCCTTGGCATTAACTTTCTCGCTACGAATTAGACATCATTCATATAATCCCTTTTAGGGGTGGAGTTTTGCAATAGTGTGGTCTCTAATAACGATAGTATTAATAATAGTATAAATAATATTAGTATTTATGTGTACTATCCGAGCCTATAGTATTAGTACTCCTTACATCCTAATCCTATTAGATTAAGTCCCTTCAGATATCCCCTATATATGATCTCCTGTATTCCCTTATTAGGTTAACACTTTCATATAATCAAATATTCTTTTATGTATCAAGAGCAGCAACCTGATTTCTTTTCTCTAGGTTTTCTTTTTCTCTCATTAGGGCACCGATCGTCCCTCTCTTCTTTGGGCGGGCGGCAGCAGACAAGGGTCGGATCCTCCGATTCATCTTCTGGCCGTTAAAATCCTTCCATGGCATATTATGCCCTGATCCCAAAATACCATTATCAGACATTAAATTACCCCAACATGGAAAATCACGTTCTTACAGCCCTTGAGGCAATTATCCTCAAATGGCGATTGGAAGACAAGAACCGCCGCGGCAGTCATCACCGCCACAGACAATAAAAAAAACAATCCGGCCAATGCCGACTGGGAAAGCAGTGGATGCCAGAATCCGATTCAGTTTGATTGTCGGTCATCTCTCCCACGGTTCAGAAAACACGTCCGATCCTAACATGCTTCAGCCTGTGGAACGGCCCTCGCAACACGCTTATGAATCCATTTCCCCTCTTCATATTTTTCAATTTGACGTGATGTATCCCCACAATACCAAAGGCACGAAAACTTTGCGGAGTTTTAGACGAGGTCCCACCATCATCCACAAGCCCTAGACACGGATGAAGAAACATTCTCGAAAAAATCTCGTCATCGTGGTGGGTCGGGGCTCCCATCAGCTTACTCCTCATAACGGCGTGTTAGGTTCGATCAGCCAAAGCCCGTTTGACCTGGATACTCTCTCTCGTGGCTTAAAAGTGAAGAAATCAACAGGGATCTGGAGAGAAAATTTTCTCGAGAAGAGCACGCTGTATGGAGCCGGCCACCGCCCTCACCGCAAGCCAGAAACGATCGCGGGGGGGGCGTGGCTGGCTGTTCCGGCGGGGAGCAAGCCGCGGCGGTAGGGCAGAAACAAGCAGAGGCTGACTTGGGCAGCGGAGGTCGGCAGGGAAGGCGTCCGCAGTACCCTGTCAGCAGCCACGGCCAGCACAACATCCTTCACTCTTCGGCAGCGGCGGGCGGGCACGTACGAGGGGTCGTCCAACTTGTCAAATTTGTCAGAAAACAGGAACACGTGTTCGTTGATGCTGGTTGTTCGTATGAGGAGAGCCGAAATAGTGATAAACGTGCCAATATGATCTCAAGCGGCCCTTCTGCTGAATGGCTGTGGATACTGGGGCCAAACATGCACGTTACCTTCGGATCTAGCCAAGCTTAACGCTCCAAATCATATTCATGGCTCCAATGAATGGTATTACTGTTGGCAAACGTTGAGTCACTTAATATTTCTCACACTGCACGGTGTACCATTAAACCCATACGGCTATCTTTCACCTAGGTACACCTTTACCTCCGGTTCCCTTCTATTAAAAACCATATCTCTTTAAGTTCACCAATTCACAAAAGGACAATATGCGTCATCTTGTTCACTCTAATGTTTTCAGATCCTAGGACAATTAATACTACCAAGAGGGGATTTTTCAGGGGGCCCCCTATGTGAGCATGTCTGTACATTCTTCTGCACAAGTTAGGCTGCCCACCCAGTTTCAGAAGCATTCGGTGGCTCCGGTGGCTCTTTCGGCTGATGGCCACAGTCTGTTGTGCACATCGTCTGGTCACCCGTTTCATACCTCAAATAATATAAATTCTTAAGTATAATTAGGTTTTCTTCCATCATTGTAAACAAGTGTGACTCCTGTTAATTGCTAAATCTCATAAATGTACCTTTTACTTTAGCTGAGAAAGCGTACAACTGTACCTGTCAACTTATTCATCTGACCTATGGGCGGTCCTCCTAATGATGTCCTTTCATGTGGTGGTTTTCGCTTATTATCTTTGTTTTATGGTGGATTTTACAAAATAACACTGATTTGTGACCCACTTAAAACACAAATCCACAGGCATACACCACTTTTGTAATTTATGAAAAAATCGGTCAAAACACAATTCAAATTCTCATGTTTAAACTCTTGTCGAAAGAGTGACCAATGGAAAGGATATAGTAAATCACTCTTTGGCCAGTTTCTGCAATCCTTGGGAAATATAATCAAACACATCCCTTGTCCTACACTCCCGAACAGAATAGGGGGGTGAGCGTAAGCATCCCATCTCATTGAACGGGGTTACTCTTTTACATCAATTCACTCCTGTCTCTTTTGGGTAGAAGCTCTAGCACGCAAGCGACATCATAACAGAATGGCCAGTCACACCCTCTCCAACAAATTACCCTCAGTTCAACTCCTTTACCAAGAACGTCCCAATGTATTATAACCACCTCGCGGTCTTGGGGTGTCTTGATCTACCCTTGGGACACCCTACATATTACTAAAAAATTTACAACGATTCCCGCCTGTATTTTTTTGTGCCTATATCCTACCTCCTAACGGTATCGGTTGTCGCCCACCAAACTCATAAAGTCTACATAATCTCCATATGTCAATTGTGTTCGGAAAATGAGTTTCCATAGAGTTAGTTGCTTCCACAAATACATTAATCATTGGTCCTTCCTTTTCCAACATACTCACAAGGTCCCTCCACCTTACCCCACACTCACCCCTACCAAACCACCCTCATCACCCTTCGACCGTCACCCACCAATTGTACACCGCAACCACCACCCACACTAACAACCAACCCGAACACCCATACCCACAACATCTCAAGGGCCACGATCCGGTTTTGGCGTCCTTCCCGGCCACCCCCGAATCACACCGCCGTTGCACCCCCAATACTTATCCCATGTTAACCCGTGGCAAGCCGGTCTCTTTAAACCCACAACCTTTAATGCTACATACTACCGAATTACACCCCTTCCGGAAGTTGAACCAACAACATACTCTGTGCCTAAAAAAAATGCTTATTGGCGTCATGTATGGCGCAAGTTTTAAGGCCCTTTTGACTGATTAGATAGAAAACTTGGGTTTTGATACCTAAGCCCCGGGCGACCCAGTGGTTTGGAACTGGGTGTACAAATTCAACACAAGTAGAGGGCAGTATTTCCGCGACATTCAGTCATGTTATTCGGCAGGAAACCATTTCGACCTGGTATTGTACTCGCGTGCCGCAACAATTGGTCTCATCAATCAGTTTGGAGTTTCTAAGATTTTCTTCATGGCATGCTGATGAAACTTCTACAGGACGCAAACACCGGGGTTTTTTGTTGAATCCCGCTTCTCAACATGTTTGCAAAAATCCAGAAAGTCTCTGTATTGGCTAAAAGCAAGCCCCCGTGCTTGGTACACAGCCTGAAATCGTTCCTCCAGGGACTCGGCTTCACGTGTTGCGTAACATTGGAAAGAGTCTATGTTTACTCGACATTCAGCACCACGGACAGTCATTCTTTCTTTTGTCTATTGTAGATTGATCTCATTTTACGGCTATACTGCCAACTCTCATTCAGGAGGCAACGAGTATGCAACTACGTCAAAATGAAGGACCTTGGCCCCGGTTACCTTATTTTTATGGGAATGGAGGTTTCGCGGACAGGCCCGGCTGTATTCTTCTATCAGTCTTCCAAAATTATGCTCGAGATCATGGTTGTGCAGAAAGTTGGAATGGAAAAAGGCACCAGTCAACCAACACTATGGCAGTCTCTTAGTCTACGAATGGAGCCGACACCCCCTTTGCCGATTATCACCCACATCCGCAGCTATTGGGGCCCCTACAGTATCTTAGCCATTACCTGTTCCTACAGCCAGTTTGCTGTAAACCGAGTTTGCGCAGCGCATGCATCAACCAAGTGAAACAGGATTACATTGTCTAAAAGCATTTCAGGTAAATTTTTGGCACTCTTCGAAGGTGTATTTTGGGTGGTTTATCATTGACCCGGGGACTGGAGGCGTCAGGGTTTCTCCTTTTTCGGGGCCGAACCTGATCTCCTGGTGTACAAAAAAAACAACCAAGGTCTCTCGGTCCTCGACTGAAGTGAATACCGCGCCCTTTCTTTCTTGCTCGCTGAGACATGTGGGTCTACATATATTCTTTGCGATGCCGCGCCACTCACATGTTCCTTTTCTAATTGTGACACCCAAATCAACCCTCGTGTGTGGCAAGAATTCCGTTGTCCTACACAACCAGAATGAAGCATGTTGATACCGATTGTCCTGTGTTCGCGATTGAAGTTAAGGCCGGGCACCAGAATGTGCAGTATGTACCACTGAAGAACAACATGCTCTATTCTCACCAAGACTCTCCCGAGCGACAGCACGGAGTACCTCAGTTCCAAGCTCGTTCGCTTCCGCTCAGCTCAGCTTGAGAAGGGATAATAACAGATAGTATTAAATAAATAGTATTAAATAATATTTGTATTTTAGTGTGTACTAATCTTAATACTATTAGGATTAGTACTCCTTAATCCTAGTCCTATTAGGATTAGTACTCCTTCTTATATCCCATATATATATCTCCCATGTATTCCCTTATTAGGTTAACACTTTAATACAATCAATATTCATTCAGTATCAATCCTAAATCTCATGACCATTTTTAGCAATATGGATTTGTGAGCACTCACTGCAGGCAAAAATCAGTAACTTAGTTGACCAAGAAATGGCACTGGAAGATCGATGCTACTTAGATACAGTTGGTCACACAAACAAATATTGATGTTTTCAGATACATCCAACTTCTACTTTCCAAAGATGTACAAAAAATACAATTAAATACTGTAACTGCACGATTTCAGTTAGATTAACAGATCTCGCGATTTTACACAAAAACGGCAATGTATGCAATACCGGTACAGAAAACCTTAGCATTTAATACGCTTTCTTGAGATCATCGTACTTTCATTCTCATCACTTCCCATGGTCTTTTGGATTGTGAACAGGCCAACCATAATTAGGGGGAAACAGCTTCATTCCACTGTCATCTTGGATGCGAAGTTCTACAACGCTGGCATGAATTCTGTTTAATGCTTAATGCTGCGTGCAAAAAGGATATACTATGACAGACTCGATAGGAATCACCACAGCATCAATCGATCACTTTATCGGATGGAGGGTGAGCTTCTGTGACTATTTTGGTTGAACCCTGAATCTGCATGAACATTTTACCAACATGAATTTGTGCGCATTCAGTGGCAGGAGAAACGTGAAAAAAAAAAACTTTAGCTGACAAAAGAAATGGCCCTGAAATATGGACACTACTTAGGTCAGTATCCAATACCATCCAACTGATTTCAAACACATACATACATATACAATCCATCAGTTCCGGGAAGAAAACACAAATATAATGTATAATTGATCAAACATACAAACATAGACACAAACAGGAGGGACACTTATTATACGTATCGTATCTGTAGTTGTGTCATTTCCAAATAATATGAAACAAAACTTATCAGCCGTCTTTTACAAAACACGGGCACGAATAGCAGAAGTTAATATCAATTATATTCATTTATGCAAATTTGAACTGTTTAAAACTATGAAGAGATTGAAGGAACATGAAAAGTTGGTTTGTGATAGGTGTTTGTTGAATGCTTTCGATAGATAAACATCCCAGCAACATAAATGTTTGTTCAACTGATCATTCTGAGTAAAACTTCAAGTTCACTTACACAATGAGGATAAATATCCTTTGAAGATATTACCCAAGATAGACATTACGCGGAGGCAGAAAGTTCTCCGTCATCTTCAGCAGTTGAGCAGAATGTTCAACCCTGATATGGAAGCAATCTAACAGAGGACTGATAGATGCTTGAAAATCTGAACATGCAGACCTAGTTGGCCTAACACAACTGCTCGAGTACATCTGAGACAAAAAGATCTCTAATAATTTAGTATTATAGATAATGTGGTGTTACAACACATTCATTTCAATGGACAAAAGATCAAGAGAATTAAAATTTTCAAAATTTTTACTTATGTAAAAGATGCTTTTTCAACTGTTACTCTACTAGCAATAGTGAAATCTTTCTCATGACAATACATGCACAGTAGCACAAAAATATTACAGTAAATAATTCTTTCCTCTTAAGGTAACAAAAGAGGTTCTCAAATACATTTTGTACAGTGCCTACACACAATAAGCAGAAGAGTTGATAGACACCTATAACGGATTCCAATAACCTGCAACATACAACATCAAGGTCGATAATCAGATCTATGTTAACTGTAATCACACTGTCATAAATCTAGATGGTTTTAAGACGGGCTATTAGAAAACAATCATACAAAAGATATTATATGGAAGCTTAAAAGCTGTTAGATTTAATTAAAGAAAGGGAAATGACATAAATATAATTACCATAGAAGAGCTAAGAAATATAAAGTTAGTTTCTGCTCCCACAATAATGTATTTTACTGACCACCATGATTTGCGCTGGAAGACGAAGCGCATGTACCCGTGCTATCTTCAAAAGTATTTGAATCATGGATAGTGCTGCCATCAGCCAATATTATTCCTCCAATATTAGGATTCAGACAGGTTGAAGTAGAGCTAGTTACACCAACCTCAAACTTATCACCAATGCTCAAATTTGGATCAACAAAATTCCACGCCAATTCCCAATTCATTTGCCTAACTTAAATCCAAAAATTTCATTTCCAATTTCAGTTAAATTCCAAATTTTAACCCTACCCCTAAATGCTGTTTGATCCAAAATCATTTCCATCTCTTGCCATGAATAGAAGAGGAGGTAGATCACAAAGTAAACAATGTTTAAATCAACTATCCACTGATTTTCTCGATAATAATACCAAGGAGCAATATGCCTAGGTGTATTCATCTTAATCAGGCAAAATTAGCAAAACTCGAGTGAAAAGCTCTAAATTTACTTATAGAAATATTGATTCTAAAGTGGTTAAAAGTAGGAATTCAAGAAAGAAACTTGTTTCAGATGAGATTATTGTATAAACAAAGAGTCAAATTTTGAGGCTTTAGTTGCGTTAGCACCTGGATTTCTGTCCGACTCGTTAAAGGATGAAGAAACTACAATTGGTTTTGTTAGTGTAGTTGGCAGGATATATAAGTATAACTATATTTTGATTAGACATCACATTATTACGAAATGGCATGAAAATATGTCGATTTTTTTGAAAAAGGATGTGTTTATTGATGTTATAACTGAACGATGTAGTGAGTTATTAAATTCTGCATGTAACTACTTGTTATTGACCGGATATGTTAATTTTGGGGTGGCGTTGTCAATTAATAACAAGATTTCAACTAGGACAAGTAAGGGAAGAGTGATTGTTATCGGGGTAGGTCTTGTTGGCATGGCAGTTGCAAGTCAACTAATAATATTTGAGTTTGAGGTAATTGTTTTGGAGGGACGAAAGCGTGCAGGTTGAAGGGTGTATACGAAAAAAATGGAAAGACGGAATAAAGTAGCAGTTATTGACTTCGGAGGGAGTGTTTCAACAGATACATTAGGGAATCCACTTGGTCAATTTACTTGACAGATGTCGTATCTATCATGTTGATAGAAAGCCGGTAGACTAGTATTTGGATAAAAAAGTGGAGGCTGATTATAATGAACTTTTGAACAAGGCAAGCAATGTTAGGCAAGAATTATCTCCGATTATTTCTCCTGGAGAGGCATTGGAGACTTGGCGAAAGGATTTTAGTGTTGCAATGAATAATGAGGAGATGAGATTGTTTAATTGACATCTGGCAAATTTGGAATATGTAAATGCAGGTTTGCTTTCAAATCTTTCCTTAGTTTTGAAAGCAAACCTGCATTTGCATATTCAAAATTTGCTAAATGCCAATTAAACAAGCTCATCTCCTCATCAATCATCGCAACACTAAAATCCTTTTGCAAAGTCTCCAATGCCTCTCCAAAAGAAATAATCGGATATAAATTTTTCCTAACCTTGCTTGCCTTGTCCAACGGTTCATTATAAGCCGTCTCCATTTTTTTATCCAAATACTCGTCTACGGGCTTTCCGTCACCACTATAGAGTGGACATTGGTCTCTCAATGTGTGAAGTGTATATGACAATTGTCAACCTAACAGACCAACTGGATTCCCTAATTTACCATACTTGTCAAAACACTCCCTCCTAAGTCAGCAACTGTTATTTTATTCTCTCCTTCCATCTTTTTTGTATACACTCTTCCACCTGCACGCTTTCGTCCCTCCAAAACAATCATCACAAATTCAAATAACATCAGTTGCCTTGCAGTAGTAATATGCAGAGTCTAATAACCCACTATATTGTTCATGTATAATATCAACAAACATATCCTTTGTCAGCCAAATCGATACATTTTCACGTCATTTCGTGATAACGTGATTCCTATTTAAAATATAGTCATGCCTTCTATCCCTCCAACTACACTAACAACTCCAACTTCAAATTCTTCATCCTTTAATGAGTTAGGCAGATCCATCCATTAACGCAACTAAAGCCTCAGAATTTGAATCTTTATTTATACAAATAATT
Source organism: Solanum habrochaites (assembly GCA_027704765.1). Classification (NCBI taxonomy): domain Eukaryota; kingdom Viridiplantae; phylum Streptophyta; class Magnoliopsida; order Solanales; family Solanaceae; genus Solanum; species Solanum habrochaites. Next base: position 35,407,129 of record JAKWJA010002493.1, on the reverse strand, counting down.
TCATCTTAAACTACTTTCTTCTCGAATTCATACTTTTCACCACTTTAGACTCAACATTTCTATGAGCAAAATTTGAACTTCTTCTTGAGTTTTGCTAATTTTACTTGACAAAGATGTAGACACTAATGTAAATTGTTCCTCGTTAGTATTACTGAGAAAATCACTCGATACCTGATTTAAACATTATTTACTTTCTGATCTACCTTCTTTTCTTTTCATTGCAAGAGATGGAAATGATTCAGGATCAAACTCGATTTAGGGGTAGGGTTAGAATTTGGAACTAAACTGAAAATGGAAGTGAAATCAAGAGTTTGAGTTTGATAAATGAATTGAGATATGAACAAGGATTTTGTTGACAGGTTCTTTTCCTTTCTGTAATGGATTTACCAATAGAGAAGACAATGACAGCACTGGAGAAGATTAAAGTGGATGATCGGAGAAGATGGATTTGGGTTTTATGGATTTTTTTTCCACTATTTTTTTGGTTTCTAAGAACTGACGCTTCACGGCCGAAAGATGGTGATTTTAGTTCTTGAAAATGGAGGAGGAAACGAGATGAATTGTGAAGAACAAAGTGGCAAATATATATATGCATGGCATTTAATGTATTTTTGACTTTCGTTAAATTCATCAAAATTATTTTAGTTTAGTTTTTATGACATCCTTGCAATTTTCATTTAATAAAAAATACCTTTTAAATTTATAAAATATGACCAAAAAAATCCTTTTATTTATTTTTCGTCCTTCTCAAACATTCTAGTAAATTCAATTTTAGATTTGATATATTTAAAGTTTCAAATTTCACACTAGGGACTATTTCCCCTTCTGTATGATAAAAAAATAAAAAGGTAAATTCTTAAATTTGAGACCGCCAAATTGCTAAACTTAGTTACTTTAATTAACCTACATATACATCCTCTGAATCATTTACATTAAAAATAGCCACAATATATATATACACACACACACACTAGGTAATCTATCCGCGCTTCGCGCAGGCTTAACTTAGGTTTTAAAATTTTTTTAATAACCATGATAATAAGGAAAACATAAATTTAGTTTTATAATGCTGACATTCAAAAGAAAAATTTAAAAACCAAATGTATTAAAAATAACTATTTGGGAAGATACAATAAAAAGGTTTAATCCAACATAAAAGCAAAAGAATTACTATTAAAGAGACATGAACATATTTCTAGCAAAAAATTAATGCAAATATGTGTTAATTCTATTAAAGATGAACCTTGAAAATATGTCTAATGAGAAGTTTCTGGTGCTTCAAAAATTTGATCGAGATTTAGTAGCATATTCGTTTGATCTAATTCACACCATGTTTTTTTAAGCTGTATATCTTCTTCCTAATATTCATTATTGGTTTAGTTGATATCTTTTTTTCACACAAACCATGTAATTTCTCCTTTACATTTTCATTGTTGATGAGTATTCAAGCAACTATTTTTGAACAAATAATTTTCCTAAGATATATGTTGTGAACTCTTTCATACGGTTAATAGGAAATTCTAAGTTAACATAACTAATGTATGAGTGAAAGGGTTATAAACCCATTATAGAACACAATATTTCAATTCAACCAACTCCCGCATTTAATTTCAAGTATTTATGGTGGATCATAATAAAATAACATAACATATGATTGAATACCTCCAATACTAAACGATATAAAAGAATTATTAGTGTAATCTTATGGGGAATTTCAAAATATTTATTATCTTTTCTCTCTAATATGTATATGTAATAAGCAACATGTACTGTATTTTTCCAATGTTGTAATGCTTATAAAGATATTTCATTATGATCATGGCTAATAAGTTCATCAATATAATTGTATGAAAATCTTAAAACCTTTATGAATTTATAGGTCCCTTCCATCTAATAAGAGAACCATCACGATATAATTAAAAGGGATGGATTAAATAAAACGAAAGTATGTGTCTTGTTTTCTCATAATATTAAAAGTAAAAACTATAAGCCTATCATGAACAAATCTAGGTCAATCAATAGCATATGTATAGTTTATAAGCTCAGGGCAACCATTAGTTGGACATCATCCTGCAATAAAAATTAGATGTACTCAAAATATCTTTCTTTATGAAAAAACTAAATGAACTAAATGTTACCAAATCGTTAAAAATCATTTCTTTAATACTGTAGACCACAAATTAGAAGACACCTGGGAGACATTTGCTCAGATGTAATAAGAAAATCTAGTACATGTATTTGTTATATAGAACATATGCAATATTATCGGGTGTATAACTACTTTGTAGAAAATTATATTTCCTATCAAGTATTATCAAATATATAGAAAAAACTATGCTATCAACAATGCAATGACTGTTAATTAATGGATAAGCATGATTAAAAATAAAACCAGCCTTAATAACCAAACCACCGATCTTTCTTAAGAAATATAATGTCATACATAGGTCTCATGATGAAATTTTGAAAGTGTAACTGCAATCTTAAAAGAATTTCTTCCTTCATCCTTTTGACATGAGTCTGCTACTCATATTTCCTTTACTACTCATTCTCTTTGCTTAGTTGCATGTTGAGCCAATAAAGTTTTTTCATGTCTTTCCTTGCTACTTTTAATCAATCAAGAAAAGAGGATTGAGAAGTGGCTTGGAAAATAAGATAACAATAGATAAGAAAAATCTTACGATAACTAATGTTAACGTTATTTATACACTCTATCATATACTATTCTTAAATACTCTACCAAAAGACCTTGGTACCTACACCTAAGGTTATTTTATCTTCCGATGGACGTAAAATACGCAATGTCAATTTTAAGATGATTAAACAAATATTATTCAAGGGTAATGCTTAAAAATCCACGGTCAAATGTTTTCATTCGAATGTTGTTAAGAAAATTGAAAAGTAGAAACTTATATACATTTAACAAAATTGCAATTTAATAAAATACAATAACCAAGAAATTTATTTGACTCTAAATCTTAAGACGGATCTGAACAAATATAATTTACATGGTGTAATTCCATTTTATCGTTGATATCAATCAATCTTCTATGCAGACAACCCTCTCCTTTAATTTATGACTATACCAAATTATGTTATATGTCACGACCGGAATCAAGACCCCAGATGAGACCGACGTCGTTGACCTCCCTGAGGTCGCACACAAGCCTACTAAGTCGTTTTTACATTACATAGGTTAATTTTTAGTTAAGCGAAAATTTTGGAAAAAAATTTTTTTTTTCTTAAATACTTATTGGTTCACCATAACCATCTAACATTACGAAGATAAGCAACTGAAAAGAAATATTCAATTCTTATTAAGTGTATAATTTCCAAAATGCACCATACATATCTGATAATAACAGGAAGAAACACTAGTGGAACATGCTCCATTAGCTCAACTCTAAAACTAAGCAGAATATAAAACAGTAGCATCCTCAAAAAAGCTAGGACCTACAAATCGGATCAATATTGAACATCCGGATAACTACAGTGATGATCTCGTAGCTTATGTCAACTCTGCACTTGCCACCTAAAATAAAAAGTTTGTATAAGGGGTTAGTAACCCACTTGTACAAGTATGGGATATGAAGCACAAACGAAGGACCTGCATGAGAAAGAATAAACTCTTTCCTATCTAACACATGAATTTCGGAAGGCAAAAGTCAGCTGGACTTGCCAAATTGATGTTTAGGAAAGTTTTCCACATTTGGATTTGGACAGTCATTGAGCTTCAAGATTTGGAATCGGGAGTTATGGACATGAGAAATAATATATATCATCGACTTTTCACATTTTTCATTCACACAACACATAACATTTATACATATCCAAAATTATATAGCAGACATCACAATTTTTTGCAATGAGCCATAACATCTTAATATCATCCATTCATATGTTTTGGAAAACTTGGAATCATGGCTTAACATCATACATCCCAGAATAATGGCTCAACAGATGTGACCCTCAACTAGGGATTCTTCATTCCAAACATAAGAGTCTGCTGCTTCGTCTTTCATACGTCCTCCATTTCCTTTCATTCATATACCTGTGTAAACACCAACTATACCTAGGATGTAGTTTATGACTTTCATTAGGTTCGCTATGCAATGACCAAGAATGATCCAATGTCATTTCTTGAATCTAACTCACCTTTTGATTATCATATCCCTACACCTTTGGTATCATTCATTTCATTATGTACTTCATTTGAGGTTGGCCTCATTCATTCATTGGGAACTTTAACTTTAACCGACATAGATTATGTGAGAATCATGAAATCCAGTGTCTCCCTCACACCGAAAAGAGGTGGAATCACCGGCCAAAGTGACCCAAAACATGCTAGCGTACATGGAAATTTAACCCCGCCAGATCCCTATATTGGCTGTATAGGTTCGAAGACTAGGAGAAGTAAGGATACCCATACCCGACAAGCCGGACGGTCTCATCTTATGAGAGTTACGTTAACCTCCGCCCTTCCCGAAAGAAGGCATCACCGCTCAAGCTAGCCTATCGGTGCTCATTATAAAGTTCCATTTCATTCATATCATACGTCATGGAAGCTGACTTCTAGTATGAGGACATCATAGCTCATTAGATGTTTTCTCATATGATCATAAGTATTAAGAGTGTTAATCTCAATACTTTCATTAGGGTGTTCATGAATACTGATCTCTTCATTAACTTTACACTCTCATCGGTGAGTACATTTTGGTAACAATTACATAGGTTCATTTGAGATTGCTCCCCTATTTTACATTAGCCACGTTTCATGTTTTCACCACATTCATTAAGATTAGCTCATTTGCTCTTCATAATTACTCACACCCTTTTTACGTGAATGTTCATTTCATCATATGCCAATGCACTTGGCCATTTAGTGTGTTTCACACTCTTACTAAACCCTTATAGGGTTTCATCATTTCATTGGTTCATTTATCATTCATTGTTCATTTCGTCATATGCTAATGCACTTGGACATTAAGTGCATCTTACACTCATACTTAACCCTTTTATAGTTTCATCATTTCATTACATACATCTTAGGTTCACTTCGTCTTAATCGTATGCTAGAGTTATGGGTCTATACATACAATCCATGAGGTTTCATTCATTGTTCGTTAAGTGACTCATATCTTTCTAAGGTTGGGTAGTACAAGACTTATGCATCTTGTTTGTATGCCAAGATATAGATTTCGATCTAATTAGCTGGCATTATTCTTGGAAAATTTAATTCACGTCTGATTTATTTGTCAATACGAAATTCGGGCAAGGGAACCTAAGTTCGAACCCCTTGGACAATACTTACATTTTTCCTCGACTTTATTTTAAGTTTTTCATGAAATTGGGACCCTAGATCGAGCCCCAACATCAATATTCGATCTTTAATTTTTTTTCTCCTTGGATTCTCCTCTTATTTGACCGAAGGGTTTTGGGATCGAACCCCTACAACACCTTTTTATTTTTCATTTAAAATATGTATTGTTCAATTCTCCTAGACAAATAGGTTGTGGGATCGAACCCCCACCGCCTCTTTTTAATTTAGTCTTCATTTCACTGTAATTGGGAGGTTCTGGGTTCGAACCCCCACAACCTCCTTAATTTATTGTTATTTAATATTTGCCTTAGTTATGCATAGGCAGTGAGGTTGTGGGATCGAGCCCCCAAAACCTCACTTTATTTTCTTATTTCATTCTCCCATTCTCCTTTCCAGCCTTGTGGTCGTGGGTTTGATTCCCACGCCTCACATTTCTTTTATTTTAATTTCACTTCCCTTCATTCGCTGCATGGAGGACGTGGGTTCGATCACCACGCCTCCCATTTAGTTATTTAAATTGTTAATCTCTCCTCACTCACCTGCAAACCCCATTTCGAATCCCCCCAACCCCTATGTCCTATTCCTTTTTTTTTTCTACTTGCGAAATTAAGGTATTATATGGGTGAGGTCACAGGTTCGAACCCTGGTGGCCTTACCCGTTTAAAAACAATTAAATTTCCTGATTTCCCTTCTACACTTTAGCCTAAACAAAGATTGTAGTTGTTGGTGGAAAATTAGTCATTTTATTAGCTTATCTTCACCAATATTTCCACTTGTAATATTAGAAAAGTTCATGGATCATTTAATACCTTTTTGGGGTGTATTTCATGCATTCGTTTACGCATTCTTAGGTGTAGATTCATTGTTGTTTTAGTTGTAATTCCACTTAAAATCAGTCACATACACCTCATATGAACATTACAAATTACACATTTTATGTACGTTAATTTCTTCCATCAAACTAATCACTTTAAGACTTCAAAACGGATAGCAACAACAACAAACATTTACATATTGCACACATCATTCTTAGTTGACATCATTGAACATGCTTGCTAATTTTTTTAAACACAAAAATCACAAAGAACATCATATTTTGTCACTTAACTACTAGCAATCATACCTACAACATGATTCTAACCTAATTTAGGTTGAAATCAGAAGGAGACTAGGGACAAGGAGTGCAACATTCAAGGGGACAACCCTAGTTTCATACGTTGACCTTTATATAAAGAAATTCCTCTTGGAGAAAGGATTCTGAGAGAGAAAACCCATACATGTTCCTGGTGTTGATCAACCCTCCAGTTGCTGTCAAGAATCACTCTTTAAAACCCACGCCCAAGCCAAGTTTTTAACACAAAGTTTTTGACGGAAGACTCCTCTCTTTCCCTAACGTTTTTGGTTATGTTTGAATAAGCTTTGTAATGTGAAAGTTCTTCAAGTGTTAAGAAAGCTTAGTTGCTGATCAGTTCTTGTATTTTTCTAGCAGAGAGAACGTGAAAGAGTTGAGAAAACGTAAGAGTTGAGAAAACGTGAGAGAGATAAGCGTGAGAAAGAGTTAGAAGAGGTGAAGTAGTTTTAGACTTATATAATGACTTAGTCAATTTAGGACTCTCCTTACTACTTAATATCTTATTTAATTAATTATACGTGAAAGGACCATTTTGCCGTTAAAATTTCATATTCTAAATAATAAATAAATCACCTTAAGTATTTATCCTATTTATTATTAGGGTTGTTATATTATATCAATATAATTTATAGTAATGAATGGAACACAAAAAGATAATATTAAAATAGAGTGATTTTATACACCTTATTTGCGACAAATATCACACTCTATGTCTCTGTTGGCTCCACTAAAATAATCTGGAAGTAAGACACTTAAAACATCATATGCTAGTGCACAATAATCTTATTCACAAGATTTGTTTTCTTAAAAAGAGCTTTTAAATTACTTAAATTAAAAATGTTCCACATACAGATGATTATTCCATTGTAATCTCACAGGTGAGGTATGATAAGGATAGTGTGAACACAGAGCCTACACCTACTTTGGAGGATAGGAAGGTTGTTTTCGATATACAATCATTTCAAATCAATAAAAGGAGTGAAGAAATCAAGACAAAATACTACACTTGTCCATACAAATCAAATTAATTGCAGTCGAAGTGTAAGAAAAATGGAAAATGCAGAACTATATGATTACTCACATGATTTCGGAATGCCAACAATCTCGATCCCTTAAGGACTTGCCTCACTTGCAATCAGTTTCGTCGCTTTGCATGTACTTATTCTTTATCGGTTTTGCATTCAAAGACTATGCAATTATGATTAAGTTTCACAATTCTCATATTATAAGTTACTATCAAACAAAATTTGCAGCGTACAAATGACCATGACAAAATAAAAGTTAAAATATATAGAAGTTCAAATATAAAAATTTAAAGGTCTACTGAATAACAATTACCACCTATGTAAAACTTAAAAGGTATTAGAGGAAAGTCCAATATTTATAAACAACAAAGGGTAGCGTGAACAAATGATTATTCTATATCGCCAGAAAGGTTACAACTCTTTGGTAAATATGCAATCCTTCAAAAAGGTCAAAACATTTCATCAAAGTCACAACTGTTCATAAAAGTGACAACTCTTCATAAAACTCATAACTTTTTTATAAAAATCACAACTTTTAAGAAAGGTTATAAATCTTTGGAAAATCTACAACTCTTCAGAAGTGTTACAAACTTTAATAAAAGGCAAAGCTTTTCATAAAAGTGACAACTCTTCATAGAAGTCACAATTTTTCATAAAATTCACAACTTTTCATAAAAGGAGAAGGCTAGTTTTGACAAAAATAAATTGAAAGGGAATCATGGTTTGTGGTTGCGCCACGTAGGCGGGCTGATGGTTCTCTTAATATATATATATATATATGAAGATGATATGATGATATATGGTATGATATATACTTATCTTGAGTCAAGGGTCTATAAAAAACAATGTCTCTATTTCATTATTTTAAGGTAGGTGGAACTAGACTGAATTTGACAACAATAACGACGCTCTGCGTAGGAATTCAATTACCAATAATAGTTTGGTCCTATATACCTAAGGTATGCAGGAGAGTTGCAACTTGCAATTCGAATAGAGGACGGGTTTTGAGAGTTAGGTTTTTTTGTTGTTATAGTATAACAATGTCGGGTAAAAAAGTCAACCGTGAATCTAATTGGGCATTAGTATAAAGCCCATTTGAAGGGACAACATATGAAAAGGCCCATATTCAACTTGGACTATGTTTCCATCAAGGGTGTGTTTGGTACGAGGGATAATGTTTTTCTTTTCGGTGTTTTCCACACCTATAAATTGGAGCATGGGGATGAACTGCAACATCTAAATGTGGAACCAGTTCAAACTGATTGCACAAAATTAGTCTATCTAGTCTGAGCCCAGCTTGACTTGATGAAGTTCATTTTCTCACACATCCGTAATGATATTTCTGAAGGAATTAAAATGGTGTATTTTGTTTATTTTGACCCTCGTCGTGTAATTGTATGTGAGAAGGTTAGCCTTTTTTTTAACATCAAAGGTAAACTTCTTATGGATTTAGTTTGGCATGCATTTCTCATTAACAATTGTACGCAATCCGGACAGATTCTCGAGGAAGAAAAAATTCATCAGGTTTTCGAAGAGAGTTTGGAAAATATATTGAGTTGATTTGGAAAAGATTTTCCAAAACATGCAGCTTCTTCTGTTATAAGGCATCCTGTCATATACACAGCATGTCTTTTCTCTTTCTAAAACAAAGAAACTATTATTATTTTTACCTTCTCTCTGCATCTAAGATCTTTTATTTCTCTGTTCTGAACTTTTTAATTCTTTGCCTTTGTAGTGAATAACTGTTCAATGAGATTGTCATCAACAGAAAAATTTTCAAAGCAATACAGGATCAGAACTTTGAAGTTGTCGTCCAGGTTGATTTATTTTCTCTCCAATTTTTTAACAGCAAATTCTAGGTGACTTCATTATCGATCTTTCATGTCCTATCATAATATTCAGTGACTCATCTTCTTTCCTCAGTCTTATGTTTCATTATTTGTCATTTGCAGTGTGATTGCACGTTCTACGTCAAAAAGCAACTTCCATGAAGCAATATTACACCGAAATGCAGACCATGGTTAGTCAATAATTTTACATGTGCATGTCTTAGTTTTGCTATATCAATAATTGACTTCTTTATTACATTTTATATTATATGCAGAACCAAACAGTCTCCGAATTGAAGGATTTTGTCAAAAAGCTTAACTCATTGCCGGAAATGACAATAAGAGTTATTTGTAATGTTTGATTCTACAACGATCATAATGGTTTTAACAAATTTATAACATTATTGTTTTTGTGTTCAAGAGACACATAAATCTTGGTCAGCATTTAACTATGTTTACATCCAAACCTTCATTCCTTGCCCGACTTGATCTTGAGAAAACTCTTGTCGAGGCTGAAAGCTATAATATGTGAATAAAATGAAACTTTTCATTCTAATGATTGATGACTTTGGTAGTTTTAGACCATATCCACCTTCAACTCTCTCTTAAATATTCGACGTTACTCAGAAGTCTCTATTGCACCAAGTGCTTGGCCTAAAATGTTGGAGAATTGTAAATGCAAGGGTCTGCTCCATTTTTCCTTTCACCAGTATTTTCTTTTTATTATGTGGTAAAGAAACATGATTATTATTCAATCAGTAGGCAAACAAGCATATACAGCTGCAGTTCACTCTTGGCCAGTCCACATCAAACCACCTAGAGACAAAATGATGAATTTTTCTCAACAAATGCTACTCTGAATGCAGAAAATAACCCTGTAGAGAAAAATGCCTGCAATACCGTCAACTCATATCTTGCACAGTAATCTACAATTGTCTTGCCATCTTCAGAATTCGTGAGAAATATATTGTTACTATTGAATTTGTTGAAATTTTGATTATATCGTCTCCTTGCTTTTCATGAAATATGATAAGAAAAAAGTGATATATATGAGCTGGAAGTGCAAGAGAGGGGAAGGGGTCTTGCTTTACCCTTTTAGTCAAATGTTCGAAAGTTGAATTCACAAGTATTAAATACTTTCGATTTTTAAATATTTTGACTGAACATCCTGACTTCAAATATGTGGTTCAAGACGCTTTTAATGTTGATATCCAAGGTAATAGTACGTGGAAACTTAAACTTCTTAGCAAAACTTTCATTCAGTGGTCTAAAACTACTATTGTTACTGTGCATGATAAGGTGAAATAATGGCAAGAAAAACTACATCTTTAGAATCAATATATTTACAATGATAGGGATGATGCTAGATCTGAAATGCACCATGTGCATGCTCAATATGTAGGAAATATAGAAGGAGAATACTATGTTTAGAGAATGCTCAAATTTTATATAGGTTACTTAAGGCCACTTGAGATGATTATAATCATCAACTACATCTCTATTTATACTAGTAATTAAGTAAATCAAAGGTCTTGCACAAATAACTAAATACATATTTCACAATTTCCTAGATACATGTATTATGGATTTCTAAAAAGACTTCTTAAAAAACTAAGAGACAATATTGAAATACTGAACATCAAGGTGTGAAGTGAATGCAGTAATTCCAACATAATATACCATGTGGTTGAAATATAAGCAATCCATACCAAGACAAAAATCTAACATTAGATGGATTGGATAAGGGGATTCTAATAGCAAATATATTCATGCCACTATCAATGACAAGAGAAGGAGATTGACAATACATAGAATAAAAATCAAGATAGTCACTGGTGACCAACAAATATATGATAAGGCTATAGATCAGTTTCAGAATAATCTTACTCAATTAGATGGACAAACCAACCCCTTAGGTATGGAATTCATTGAACAACTTATTACCCAAAATGAGAATGATGATCTCACAAAAATTCCTGATAAAGAGGAAATTCATAATATAGTTCTTGAGATAGATTTAGGGGAATTATCTTTTAACGTGTTAATGAGTGATATATTTTCACTTATTTTGGGTAATTTGATTGTTATAACCATTTGGAGCCATTATACACTAGGAGTGTTATCACCAGTATGATCATTACCAAAAGTGCTCTTTTCGTTAAGAGAGCTGAAATTCTTTTTAAAATGTTAAACTATTTGAATACTAATAAACTTTTTAAAGGTTTATAATGATAAGAAAAGGGCCCTCAAGTTATGATTTATCTTATGCTGACAATATTATCCTTCTTATCTTCAGGTAATCAAAATTTCTTGAAATTAATCAAGAACCAACTTTAAATTTATGAAGCAGGCTATGGACCGAAGATTAATGAGGAAAAAATTTGTTTCATGATTGTTGCAAGGAATATTACGGATGAGATAGATAGAATAATGGGATTATTGGCTATACATATAAGCAATTTCATATAACATATTTGGCTTTCCCCTTGTACATCGGAAAAACTTTGATTTCTAGTTTCAGTTATATGATATCTAAAATTAATAAAGGAACTACAATATGGACAAAAAAGCTCCTCTCCATTGGGGGACGAGCTATATCGATTAAGCATGTCTTACGATATCAGTCCTTAAATAGGTTGAAAGACCACTGAGTAGATTCTATTGGACAACTACTGATGAAGAACAAAGATACCACTAGTGTTCATGGAAATATTTATGCTTCCGATTGATGAAGGTGGTTCTAGGTTCAGGACTATGATGGATATCATTAATGCTTAACTATGAAACCTAACTATTGCAAAAACATTTACCCGGTTAACAGGAAATGGATGTGGGGGAACTCTCCTTGTTGGAAGAAAATTAACCAAGTCAAAAAATGAACCGAAACCTAAGTTGCGCAGACTCTTAACTTTCGACTGGCACCCAAGTCGTATCCTACAAAAACATACTATTTTGGAGAATCCGACACAACCATTGACTTTTTTAAAGACTCCGAGCAACATGGCCTAAGACAACATGTTATGGAAGGTTAACTTTGGAAATGAAAGCTTATGGTGGGACTATTGAACCGGTATGGACGTTATTTCATATATTATTACTACTGATGACAATCCTCAACTATAACAAGTCAAAGATATTATTATAAATGGTCAGCTTGGATAAATTGGAAGACTTCACTTCTTACACGCCATTGTTGTCAGATCCCCGTGGATGAGACAAGCATCATTACTTTTGTACCAGTGAATTAACTACTAGCATATGGATTTCTTTTGGTGATCCTTTCTGCATTCCTTGTGGTCCTGGATTTATTGTATGTTTCTTTTCTAGATTGTGCTCTATGAAACCTCTTCATTCATTGCATCAAGAATTTCTTAAAATTTCACCTATCCTTATTTGCTGGGAACTATGTGTGTGGTGAAGTGTAGCTCTAAGAAATTTCCTATGCTAGGTCGCCGGTGGAGGCATCAAATTATTTCCCATGTTAGATGATGTTGGAAAACATACTACAATATTGATATTAGATTGGAATTATAAAGTAATAAATTATTTATCACAAACATTGTGTCGTGGTAAGCCACTGTCTTGAAAGCGATTTCGACTCGACTTCGGTGCAAATCGTTGTAGTCGGTCGCTCCACAGGGTTCCACGGTAACTTTCAAAAACGTGCACTCGTGTCTGAATGTTTGAAGTTGCACAGAAACAATTGCCTAGAATTCAATAATAGGAAGAAGGATTATTCAATATAATAAAAGAAATTGTTGAGGGAGATAGTAAATGAAATAAAGGACTTGATTTCCTTTTCTGTGTTTAGCTCCGAAATGATACTCCTTAAACAGGAAAATCATTTACGTTTCATCCATAAAAAAAATTTAACAAACTACCGTATAATCAATGTAATGAAACGTTACTCTTACTTTAATGATAAATTTGTCTTAATACAAAAGTAACTTCAAGTCTTTTGAATATTTTCTTACGAAGTTAAGAAAATTATTATTGAGATCAATGTAAACCATTAATGAGGAACAAACTTTCCTATTTCACATATGCTAATGACTTAGCAATTTTCACATAGATTAACTATGGAAAGTTAAAAGATGTAACTTATCCTTTGCATTAAAAGAAAAAAATATTATCCACAATCACCTACCAAGCAAAGATAAAGAATAAGAGTAATTAAGATGCAAAAGAAAGGAACATGTACTTAAGTGTCAATATCTTTCGATTTGAATTCACACATATTGAAATAAGGCTACACCACATATCCACAATGTGAAGTACTGTTGAACTAAATGGACATAAGTGGAGACCCCCACAACACAATACCATATCCTTGAATTTTTATGCAAACTCCGCGATATAACAAAGTGCTTTATGGTCATGCACACATACCTTAGGTCTTATGAGCATAACAAATAAAGACAGTATAAGAAGTCTTAGAACCAATAGTAACGCGTTTAAAATCAGTTAGACCAACCTTAGGCAAACACCCCCACACTTTCAAAAATTCCTCATAAAATGCAAAAGGCTAGGACTTCATAGATTATATAGATGATAGTGGCACGGTAGATGCCGGTTTTACTGGTCATAGATTTACCTGGTGTAATACTAGGGAATAATGGAAAAGAATCCGGAAGAGACTTGATAGAGTTTTCATTAATCATTATTGGGCTACCAACTTTTTGAGAAATAGTACAGAACACCTATGCTAGTCAAATGTTCGAAAGTTGAATTCACAAGTATTAAATACATTAGATTCTTAAATGTTTTAATTGAACATCCTAATTTCAAATATGTGGTTCAAGACGCTCTAAATGTTGATATCCAGGGTAATAGTACGTGTAAACTTAAACTTCTTAGCAAAACTTTCAGTCAGTGGTCTAAAACTACTATTTTTACTGTGCATGACAAGGTGAAATAATGGCAAGAAAAACTACAACATCTTTAGAATGAATATATTGATAATGATAGGGATGATGCTAGATCTGAAATTCACCATGTGCAAGCTCAATATGTAGGAAATATAAAAGGAAAATACTATGTTTAGAAAATACTCAAATTTTATATAGGCTACTTAAGGCCACTTGAGATGATTATAATCATCAACTACATCTCTATTTATACTAGTAATTAAGGAAATCAAAGGTCTTGCATAAATAACTAAATACATATATCAAAATTTACTAGACACATGTTTTATGGAATTTTAAAAAGACTTCTTGAAAAAACTAATAGACAATATTAGAATACTAATAATCAAGCTGTGAAGTGAATGCATTAATTCCAACACAATATACCATGTGGTTGAAATATAATTAATCCATTCTTAGACAAAAATTTAACATTTGATGGATTGGATAAGGGGATTCTAATAGCAAATTTTTTCATGCCACTATGAATGACAAGAGAAGGAGATTGACAATACATAGAATAATAAATAAAGTTAGTCACTGGTGACCAACAAATATATGATGAGGCTATACATCAGTTTTTGAATAATCTTACTAAATCATATGGACAAACCAACCCCTAAGGTATGGAATTCATTGAGAAACTTATTACCCAAAATGAGAATGATGATCTCACAAAAACTCTTGATGAAGAGGAAATTCATAATACAGTTCTTGAGATCGATTTAGGGGAATTTTCTTTTTAACGTGTTAATGAGTAGATATATTCACTCGTTTGGGATAATTTGATTGTTATAACCAGTTGGAGACATTATATACTTAGAGTGTTATCACCAGTTGGAGCATTACCAAAAGTTCTCTTTTCGGTAAGAGAGCTGAAATTCTTTTTAAAATGCAAAACTATTGGAATAGTAATCAACTCTTCAAAGGTTTTATAATGATAAGACTAGTCCCTCAAGTTAATGATTTAGCTTATGCTAATGATATTCTCCTTCTTTTCTTCAGGTAATCAAAATTCCATGATACTAATCAAGAACCAACTTCAAATTTATGAAGCAGGCTATGGACCGAAGATTGATGAGGAAAAAAGTTATTTCATGATTGTTGCAAGGAATATTACGGATGAGAAAGATAGAATAAAGAGGATTATTGTCTATACACATAAGAAATTTCTTATAACATATTTGGGTTTCCCCTTGTACATCAGAAATACTTTGATTTCTAGTTTCACTGATATGATATCTAAAATTAATAAAGGAGCTACAATATGGACAAAAAAGCTTTTCTCCATTGGGGGACGAGCTATATCGATTAAACATGTCTTACAATATCAGTCCTTATATAGGTTGAAAGACCATTGAGTAGATTCTATTGGAGAACTACTGATGGGGAACAAATATACCACTGGTGTTCATGGAAATATTTATGCTTTCCGGTTGATAAAGGTGGTGCTTGGTTCAGGGCTATGATGGATATCATTAATGCTTAACTATGAAAGCTAACTATTGCAAAAATATTTACCTGGTTTACAGGAAATGGATTTGGGGGCACTCTCTGTGTTGGAAGAAAATTAATCAAGTAAAAAAACGAACTGAAGACCTATGTTGCGCAGACTCTTCATTTTTGAGTCTCACCCGTGTCGTATTCTACCAAAATACACTATCTTTGGAGAATCTGACACAACCACTAATTTTCTGATGATTCCGAGCAACATAGCCGAATACAACATGTTATGGAAGGTTAACTTTGGAAATGAAAGCTTATGGTGGGACAACTGGACCGGTATGGGGGCTATTGCATATACTACTACTATTGATGACAGTCATCAACTATAACCAGTCAAAGATATTATTTTGAATGGTCATCTTCGATAAATAGGAAGACTTCTCTTCTTGCATGCTATTATTCTCAAATCCCCGTGGATGAGACAAGCTTCATTACTTTTGTACCAGTGAATTAACTAGTAGCAAATGGATTTCCTTTGGTGATCCTTTCTGCATTCCTTGTGGTCCTAGATTTATTGTATGTTTCTTTTCTCGGTGGTGTTCTATGAAACCTCTTCAATCAATGCATCAACAAATTCTTAAAATTTCACCTATCCTTATTTGTTGGGAACCATGTTTGAGGTTCAAGTATGGCTCTATGTAATTTCCTATGCTAGGTCGACGGTCGAGGCATCAAATTATTTCCCATATTAGATGATGTTGGAAAAAATACTACAATATTGATTTAATATTGGAATTATAATGTAATAAATAACTTATCACAAACATTGTGTCGTGGCCAGCCACTATCCTGAAAGTGATTTCGGCTCGACTTCGGTGCAAATCGTTGTAGTCGCTCGCTCCCCAGGGTTCAACAGTTACGTTCAAAAACGTGCACTTGTGTCTAGAAGTTTAAAGTTGCACAAAACAATTTCCTGGAAATCCACAATAGAAAGAAGGATTATTCAAGATAATAAAAGAAATTGTTGGGGGATATAGTAAATGAAAGAAAAGACTTGATTTTCCTTCTCTGTGTTTAGGTCCCAAATGATACTCCTTAAACAGGAAAGTCATTTACGTTTCATCCATAAGAAACATGTAGAAAACTACCGTATAATCAATGTAATGAAACATAATTCTTACTTTATGGATGAATTTGTCATAATACAAAAGTAACTTCAAGTCTTTAGACTATTTTCTTACGAAGTTAAGAAAATGACAATTGAGATAAATGTAAACCATTAATGAGGAACTAATATTCCTATTAACATATGTGAATGACTTAGCAACGTTCACATAGATTAATTATGAAAAATTAAAAGATGTTACTTATCCTTTGCATTAAAATAAAGGAATATTATCAAAAATCACCAACTAATGCAAAGATAAAGAATAAGAATAATTAATGTGCAAAAGAAAGGAACAAGTACTTAAGTGTCAATATCTTTCGATTTGAATTGACACATAGTGAAATAAGGCAACACCACATATCCACAAAGTGAAGTACTCTTGAACTAAATGGACATAAGTAGAAATCCCCACAACATAATACCATATCCCTGATTTTTTATGCAAACTCCGTGATACAACAAAGTGCTTTTATGGTCATGCACACATACGTTGGGTCTTATGAGCATAACAAATAAACACAGTATCTGAAGTCTTAGAACCAATAGTTACGCGTTTAAAATCAGGTAGACCAACCTTAGCCAAACATCCCCGCACTTTCAAAAATTCCTTATAGAATGCAGAAAAGTTGGGACTTCATAGATTATATAAATGATTGTTGCATGGTAGATATCGGTTTTACTAGTCTTTGATTTACTTGATGTAATGCTAGGGAAAAATCGAAAAGAATCTGGAGGAGACTTTATAGAGTTTTCATCAATCATTATTGGGCTGCCAACTTTTTGAGAAATCCTGTAGAACACCTATGCTAGTCAAATGTTCAAAAGTTGAATTCACAAGTATTAAATACTTTCGATTCTTAAATGTTTTGATTGAGAATCCTGACTTCAAATATGTGGTACAAGATGCTCTGAATGTTGATATCCAGGATAATAGTATGTAGAAACTTAAACTTCTTAGCAAAACATTCAGTCAATGGCCTAAAATTACTATTGTTACTGCGCATGACAAGGTGAAATAATGGCAAGAAAAACTACAACATCTTTAGAATGAATATATTGATAATGATAGGGATGATGCTAGAACTGAAATGCACCATGTGCATGCTGAATATGTAGGAAATATAGATGGAGAATATTATGTTTAGAGAATGCTCAAATTTTATATAGGATACTAAGACCACTTGAGATGATTATATTCATCAACTACATCTCTATTTATACTAGTAATTAATTAAATCAAAGGTCTTGCATAAATAACTAAATACATATATCACATTTTACTTGATACATATATTATAAAATTCTAAAAAGACTTCTTAAAAAACTAAGAGACAATATTGAAATACTAAACATCAAGGTGTGAAGTGAATGCATAATTTTAA
Organism: Solanum habrochaites; assembly: GCA_027704765.1. Classification (NCBI taxonomy): domain Eukaryota; kingdom Viridiplantae; phylum Streptophyta; class Magnoliopsida; order Solanales; family Solanaceae; genus Solanum; species Solanum habrochaites. The sequence continues at coordinate 35,388,920 of JAKWJA010002493.1, read as the reverse complement.
CACAATATACCATGTGGTTGAAATATAAGCAATCAATACTTAGACAAAATTCTAACATAAGATGGATTGGAGAAGGGGATTCTAATAGCAAATATTTTCATGCCACTATCAATAACAAGAGAAGGAGATTGACAATACATAGAATATAAAAATCAAGATATTCACTGGTGACCAATAAATAATTGATGAGTCTATACTTCAGTTTCAGAATAATCTTACTAAATCAGATAGACAAACCAACCCCTTAAGTATGGAATTTATTGAGCAACTTATTACCCAAAATGAGAATGATGATCTCACAAAAACTCTTGATGAAGAAGAAATTCATAATACAGTTCTTAAGATCGATTTAGTGGAATTTTCTTATTCACGTGTTAATGAGTGATATATTTTAACTCATTTGGGTTAATTTAATTGTTATAACCAGTTGGAGCCATTATACAGTAGGAGTGTTATCATTAGTTTGAGCATTACCAAAAGTGATCTTTTCGTTAGATATTCTTTTTAAAATGCTAAAATATTTGAATACTAATCAACTTTTTAAAAGTATTATAATAATAAGACTAGGCCTTCAAGTTAATGATCTATCTTATGCTGACGATGTTCTCCTTCTTTTCTCGAGGTAATCAAAATTCCTTGAAACTAATCAAGAACCAACTTCAAATTTATGAAGCAGGTCGTGGACCGAAGATTAATGAGGAAAAAGTTTGTTTCATGATTGTTGCAAGGAATATTATGGATGAGATAGATAGAATAAAAAAGATTATTGGTTGTAAACATAAGCAAAATCTTATAACATATTTGGGTTTCCCCTTGTACATCGGAAAAACATTGATTTCTAGTTTCAATGATACGATATCTAAAATTAATGAAGGAACTACAATATGAACAAAAAAGCTTCTGTCCATTGGGGGACGAGCTATATCGATTAAGAATGTCTTATAATATCAGTCCTTAAATAGGTTGAAAGACCACTTAGTATATTCTATTGGACAACTACTGATGGGGAACAAAGATACCACTGGTGTTCATGGAAATATTTATGCTTTCCGATTTATGAAGGTTCTACTGGGTTCAGGGCTATGATGGATATCATTAATGCTTAACTATGAAAGCTATCTATTGCAAAAATATTTACCCGATTAACACGAAATGGATGTGGGGGCACTCTTTGTGTTGGAAGAAAATTAATCAAGTAAAAAAATGAACCGAAGACCGAAGTTGTGCAGACTCTTCACTTTTGAGTCGCACCCATGTAGTATTCTACAAAAATACACTATTTTTGGAGAGTCCGACACACCCGTTGACTTTTTTGAAGACTCCGAGCAACATAGCCAAAGACAACATGTTATGGAAGTTTAACATTGGAAATTAATGCTTATGGTGCGACAATTGGACCGGTATGGGGGATATTTCATATATTATTACTATTGATGACAGTCCTCAACTATAACCTGTCAAAGATATTATTATGAATGGTCAGCTTGGATTAATTGGAAGGCTTCTCTTCTTACATGCCATTATCGTCAAATCCCTATGGATGAGACAAGCATCATTACTTTTGTACCAGTGAATTAACTACTAGCATATGGATTTCTTTAGGTGATTCATTCAGCATTCATTGTGGTCCTGGATTTATTGTATGTTTCTTTCACGGTGGTGCTTTATGAAACCTCTTCATTCAGTGCATCAACAAATTCTTAAAATTCCACCTATCCTTATTTGTTGGGAACTATGTGTGTGGTAAAGTATGGCTCTAAGTAATTTCCTATGCTAGGTCGTCGGTTGAGGCATCATATTATTTCCCATATATATTATGTTTGAAAAAATACTACAATATTGATATTAGTTTGGAATTATAAAGTAATAAGTAACCAATCACAAACATTGTGTCGTGGTAAGCCAGTGTCTTGAAAGCAATTTCGGCTCGACTTTGGTGCAGATCATTGTAGTCAGTCACTCCCAAGGGTTCCACCATTACTTTCAAACACGTACACTCGTCGCTGAACGTCTGAAGTTGCAAAAAAACAATTGCCTAGTAATCCATAATAGAAAGAAGGATTATTCAACATAATAAAAGAAATTGTTGACGGAGATAGTAAATGAAAGAAGGGACTTGATTTTCCTTCTCTGTGTTTAGCTCCCAAATGATACTCCTTAAACAGGAAAATCATTTACGTTTCATCCATAAACAAAAATGTAACAAAATACCACATAATCAATGTAATGAAACGTAACTCTTACTTTAATTATAAATTTTTCATAATACAAAAGTAACTTCAAGTCTTCTGAATATTTTCTTACGAAGTTAAAAAAATGACAATTGAGATAAATGTGAACCATTAATGAGGAACTAACATTCCTATTTAACATATGCTAATAGCTTAGCAACGTTCACATAGATTAATTATGAAAAATTAAAAGATGTTACTTATCCTTTGCATTAAAAGAAAGGAATATTATCCACAATCACCTACTAATGCAAAGATAAAGAATGAGAATAATTAATGTTCAAAAGAAAGGAACATGTACTTAAGTGTCAATATCTTTTGATTTGAATGGACACATAGTTAAATAAGGCAACACCACATATCCACAAAGTGAAGTACTATTGAACTAAATGGACATAAGTGGAGACCCCCACAACACAATACCATATCCTTATTTTTTTATGCAAACTCCGCGATACAACAGAGTGATTTTATGTTCATGCACACATACCTTGGGTCTTATGAGCATAACAAATAAATACAGTATCAGAAGTCTTAGAACCAATAGTTACGCATTTAAAATCAGGTAGACCAACCTTATCCAAACACCCACACACTTTAAAAAAATTCAAGTTAGGAGCAAACCCTTTCCACAACTCATATGAGGTCTTTTCTAACTTCTTATGCGAGACTCTATTAAGAATATAACATGTAGACAAGACTTCTTCTCCCCACATATTGTCAGATAGGCCAGAGCATAAAAACATAGTGTCCATCATTTCTTTAAGGGTTCTATTTTTACGTTCGGCTACACCTTTTTTTGGGGGGAGTATATGGAGCACTAACATATGTATAATAACATTTTTCTCTCAAAAATCTTCTAGAGTTTTAATACTATATTTACTACCCCTATTAGATCTAAATCTCTTAATTTTCCTGTCTAATTGATTTTCTACCTGTGCTTTGAATTTCTAAAACATGCTTTCAGCCTCATCTTTAGACTTAAAAAGATATACCTTAGTATATGTAGAAAAGTCATCAACAAAAGAATGTGATACATTTTTCCATCTTTGCTAACAGTGTTCTTTAAATATGTTAAATCTAAATGTATTAGGTCAAGTATTTCAGTATTCCTACTAATAACATATTTGAAAGGTTTCTTGGCATGCTTTGCTTCTATATACATAAGACATTTAGAGAAGTCATCAGTTTTTATCATATGAATTAATTCCATATTCCCATGTCTTTGAATATAAGTAATATTAAAATGGCCTAGTCTACGATGCCACAAATTAAAAGATTCAACAATATAAGCAGAATTTGAAATACTTCCATCATTGACAATCTCTTGAACAATGTTAAATACCAATAATCCTTCTCTAAGATATCACTTCCCAACAAAGTCAACTCCATGAGAATAATTATTTTATTAGGTTCAAAAACAAGTTCAAGGCATACTTTGTTGAGAAGTGCTCTCGAAACTAAAGTTCTACACAGGGAGCGAATATACAAAAATTGTTCAAGAATAATGTCTTTCAAGAAGTTAATTTAACTAAAACTTTTCCTCTACCCATCACTACAGCGGTAGTAGAGTTACCCATATATACACACTCTCAATTAGTGGACTCCTCAAAGTCATGGATTAACTCTTTATTGGCACAGAAATGCATTGTGGCGCCTGTGTCTAGCACCTAGTTAGTTTTGTTTGCCACCAGATTTTCTTGAACGAATACAGCAGCAATTACTTCATTACCCTCTGGAAGTTTAGCTTGGACATCACTTTTTCCTTACTGCTTAGAGTCTTTCCATTTTCTTTGATAGCACCTGGCAGCCCTGTGACCAACTTTTCCACAAACAAAACAAGGGCCCTTAAATTTTTGAATTTGACACTCGAGCTTGTTGAATTGATTTTTGTTCTTCTTCATATGTTCCTTCTTTTAAAACTTTCCTTTTTTGTCGTTTAATCTGTCTTCCACAATAGTACCATAAGATTAAAAAGATAAGCTTTAGAAGAATTTAGAGAAAGTTCTTCCATCTTATGTTTGAGACGGTTTGCCTCTTCAATCCTCATATGACTAATAAGTTCTTGGAGGGTTAATTTTTTTTTATTATATGTGTTAATTGATTTCTATAATCACTCGAAGATTGTGAGAATTTTCCAAACAGAACATTATAAATATTAAATACACTGGGGGAATATACATAAACATAGAAACTTCACATGAAACCATCCTCTAAGACAACCCCAAAGTTACACTTAGTGCAATGTGAAAGTAGCATCCCATAATACTACTTCCACTTAGTGCTCCTCACGAATCACCCTAGACTAGATAAATCATATCCATAACTTCATTCACATAACTTTCATCAACATTAGAGATAAGAATCTCATGCTTCATGCACATAGACATAGAATCAACATACTTCATAAGCATTAAACATAAAGTCACATTACTTCATTAAACATAGACATATATTATCATGCTTCTTTTCATCATATAATAACTCATTCATACATTTCATAAATTAACACACCAAGACTCCCTCCAAAGGCCTACTTGTGCAATGGATAGATTGTGTTCCATTGCACCACCTACCCTAACTAGTACACCCTTAAGAAGACTTAGTTCATAACATTCATTTGTGGGGGTTAGCTTTAACCAACATAGACCATAGAAGGTAGACATGGAATACTGGTATTAAACCCTACCGAATGAGAGATCTCTACTTGCCTAAGGTAGGGTCATTCTTGAGCCTTTACATGGGGTTACCAATAGCTACTCCTATGCGGGCGCATAGTTAAGGGATAAGGAGATTGCTTCTAAGTGACTCATTGATCTTCTAGCGAGGAGCACTCATCTCAAGAGGTACATTTGATACATCATCTCTACTCACGAAGTGTACCCACCCATTCTTCAAATCCTCTCGGTGCTAAGAATAACTCCCCCATGGAGTCTTAAACATTCATTTACTATGGGTTAAGGGATAATTATTTATCACCACATCTCAACTCACTATGGGTACTTATCCATAGAGGTTACTTTTGAACATCACATTTAAACTCACGAAGGGTATTCAACCTCAAACCTATTTTAAAAACTCTTGGGAATAATGAGGTTGCTACAAACACTTCATCTCAACTCACGATGAGTCTCTACCCTACAAATCCCCACTTACATTTATTAACTTCATTCTTTCATTCATAGTGTGTGTACATGTGAGCACACCTTTCACATAGTTACCATATTCATAACTTGACTTCTAAACATGCTCATACCCACATTCATCATACTTCACACACTATCATGCCTCACATAAACATATAATTCATTTAGACCTAACATCTTCAAGATACATACTTTCAACATCCTAAAGAACACCATGCATAAACATAAAAATCATCAACTCACTTCACATGCTATGCCTTCAAGGCAATAAATCAAAATAAACATATATATTCACATACTTCAAGTAAACACCGCCACCTAAGGTGGACCATACACCTCAAGATCATTTCATAACAACAACTAATCAAGATTACAACAACTCACCCTTCATCCAGGCCCTTACCACCTCTTCTCAATATCACCAACAATTTATCATAATAAAGCATTTTAAGGCATAAGGTAATAGAAGTATCACATAAAGAAAATCATAGTTCTAATATTATCTAAACATGAGCATTAAAACCACTTCAGAAGCCAAAAGTTGAGAAATCTAATGAGCATGGGTTTATTGAGTTTTTAACCTTAAAATCATCACATAACAATTAATAATATCATATTACACTCATTAAAACGTTTTCATGCAAGACCCATGCTTAGAATAAAAAATATAAGAGTTTGGAGTTTCAAAACGCTTTTTGAAAAGTCTTAGAATGGGATCCTTGAATGGAAGAAAAGTCAAGGATGAAATATCGTACCTTAATATTAAGAAACCTACGATATTTGGTGAAGAAAGTGTCCAAGACCTTGAACCCTAGGTCAACCTTGAGTTCTAGATCCAATGGAGTTTGAGAGAGGTTTTGAGAAAGAAGAACTTTTGAGGGTTTTGAAAATTTGACTTCTAATTGAGGGTTTGGGATTTTTGATGGGGTAATGAGTGTATAATGACCTAAAATTATTATATTAAACACCCCCAAAATATCCAAAACACCCCTACATTAAAAGGACCTTTTTAGACAAGTAAAACTTAACTTTCATTTTTGGAATTATCATCGGGGAACAAGTCCACATCGCGGAGCTATTCCCACAAGTTCTTGAAAATGAATTTTTGGACAGTGGGGTACGTGATGTTTCACAGTGAGGACTAAACTTTTGTCCTAAGCTGGACCAGGTCCGCGACGCGCACATATTTCACCTATGTGCAAAACTTTGGTGCCTTTGGGAGCTTGCTTGGGCAATGTTTGGGTCCTCCTTAGGGTACCTTATGGTGGTCCCCGTAGAGTCGTACCCGGACTATTTGACCCTAAATATTTCCTCTATATCCTCTTATCATTTCCACTGATTTTTGACTCCATACAGCACACTAAACACATACAAACATACAAGGTCACACTAGCACACACACAAGGCTAGTTTCCAAACGTCTCGGTCGTCCTTTGACGTTTGACTTCCAAACTTTACAAACTGACTTATAATGATAACATAAACTATTTCAACACATTACTAAATCATGAACACATGTGGACCTCTAGTTTGATCTATTTTATTTTGAGGGTCGTTACAGATATAATCCAAGAGTAGCTTTTAAAATAATACTTAGGCAAAACGGAAACTTCAAGTTTTTACAAATGAAATGAAAGACCAATTAACACTAATAATGTCTATATGTGAAGCCTCTAAAGTAAAAGATTATTGTTGGGACAGGACCCCCAATCATCCTAACAACTTAATATTAAAGCAACTAACGATAAGCTAAAGATGTCCTCCGGAATGAAGGGAGGCTCACTAACTACCTCTCTAAGCTGCTCACTGGATCAACGATGCACTGAATACAGATCCCAGTTACCTGCGTATGCATCATGATACGATGCAGGCCAACTGTCATCAGTATATTAAATGTACAATTATGCGAGTTGGAATGCTAAAAGAAAACTTAAGCTGGAAAAAAAGTAAGAAGAAACACTTACCTTGGCTCTGTTCAACTCATGAATAACTACTCCTTTCAATATAGTGCAATTTAAAGTAATGTGCAATATGAAGAAATCTAACTGAAAATATGCAAAAAACAATGAATGTGTACAAGGATACAAATAATATCTGTAATTTATGTAAATAATAGATATCTGATGTATATGAAAATGCAATAACTTCTTTGGGAGATTCTCTAGCCGACAACCATCACGTAAGAGCTATAGTGATGATACAACGTTACTCCACCCACGCTACCCGGCCATCCTAACCTTGCTAGAGTGTCCATTATTGTACTGTGAAAAGGGTTCATCTGAAAAGTATGAACTTTTTCTACCCATAATGGCTACATGGTTTTCAGAGAGACTTGATTAATATGAACTCGCATCTCCACATGAGTGGTCAATACTACTCCCACAAATATATTGGCTCTTATGTTTCTAAACATACTGATTTTGTGGTTTGAGATTAGTGCTCAAAACTTAGCTTTAATAGATCTCTTGCAAACCATAGTTTCCATGCCTTCTTTATTTCCATAAAGATAGATTCTATCTGAAAACACCTGAAGGTCATTACTTGTTTGTAAATGTGAAAATTTGTCAACTCTTAGGGATAATTAGGGCACCTTAGAACTTTGAGTATAAACTTAACTCTTTATGTTGAGTAAACTTGTAACTTGAGAAGCTAAAAAAAGTTTAAAAAAATATTTCGTAAGGAACCTCTTGAGAAATTTAGAAATCAATTTGTCTTGCTTCTTAACTTTTTAGACGTGGATGGGGAATGCGCTGGGAAAGGGTGAGCATGAAAGGGGGGTGAATTGGAGTACGGATTTCTATCTTCAATGGAGAATGATCTCATGGTTAGGGATGATTTAGGATGTTTAGATGTACTTTGGGTGTTGGAATCAACACAGAAAATTAGGGTACATGAACTTTGAAAAACTAGTCCGAAAGGTAGGAAAAAAAACAATGGGGTCTTTTTAAAACCAAAGTACTTTGATGCTCTAAGAAGGAGCAGGAAGGATAGAAACCAGAAAGAGATTGAAGGAAAGAATATGGTTTTGAGGCTATTTGGACGCATTGGGTCATGAGGGAAGAGGACGAATCCATAAAGCTTGTAGCCCAGCAAGGGGAAAAATAGCAGAATAGGACACAGGCAGTGATAGCGTGGATCTTACTTACAACTGGGAGTGCAAGCGATAGATCCTCTCAAGGCGCTTGGAAGCCTTGTCAGATGTGGGGGATTTTCTGACTTTTGTTCTCTGATTTTCAACTCGGAACCTTCTAAGCTTTCATATATCTTTCCCCTAACACTTAGTATCAATAAAATTCTTAATGCCCAATAGTTTAGACTCGTAAAACTGCTCAAAAACACGAGTCAAAACAACTAAAGGCATAATACAACTAACCTACAGGAATTCAACAATTTTAGTCAAGCGAATAAGTAACAAATAACACACAGCGAATGAAAATAACAACAAACAGGGAAGATAAACTCTTAAAAAGCGTAATGCCCTACAAGAACCCCTAATCCTTCTCCCGTAATACACCCTACAGACCATGTAACAATCGAAGCTCTATTCCGCGCAGTCTGAATGTTCGACGTATTCTACTCCCCCCTTCCCAGCGCTGGGACCTTCTGTCCCCCTGTCTCCTAACACTTTACCACACATCTCATACGCCTACTACACTTCCACACCAGACGGCCCCCCCTGTCTCCCAAACTTTCTCTACACATGTCCAATCACTCCCCCTCTCTAAGTCATTGGGCGTCCCCCTGCCTCATCCGTGTAAGAGGATGCTATACCAAAAAAAAAAGACCCGACCTTTCTGATCAGCAACATGATGTAACGGGAGAGACAAGAAAAAAGAAAAAAGTTAAACCCGCGATCTGATTATACATGATACGTTATTGATGGGAGTCTTGCACCTGGTGATCCTTTCCTCCGTTTCTTCTTCTCATTTTCTCCCAAGCCCTAAGCATACATAAATTTTTAAACTGACTTAAGGCTTAGTTTTACGCATTTAGAAGAATATGAAAAACAGCGGGGAAAAAAAGAGAGGATAAATAGGAAGGGGGAAAAAGAAAAAGGCGAAAAGGGGAAAGAAGCTCGCCTCGAAGGGGTAATCTTAAATGCTGGCACCCGTCCTAATGCACACCGATAACGAATACCCCCGAGATACTGTAATAAACAGGCTATGTACAACAGAACAGAGATAGCGAGGAGAGAATAGCACCGTGAATAACATGCCCCTGAAGCGAGTCAGCTCAAACTAAGACCCTTAAGTTCGAAACTATATAACATAAAGAGCCGCCGTTGCCGCGTAAACCCGCGACCCCTCGGCATACTACCCTGCACACCCCCCTTCTCCCCTTCGCCATACCATCTCCAGTCTCATCCACCACAACGTGCATCAACCAACTCTAATCTTCTATCACCCCGCGCCCCCTTTACCCCTCCATCTCCCCCCTATCCTCATCAATCTCCCTAACCCGTTATACCGTTCCCCTACCCTCATTCTTTACCCTTCCTCGGGCTCCCCCAAATAACCCATTCTGCCTGCCTTGAGCCCCCTCCGCCACTCCTCCCACTACATCCCCTTATTCCTTAGAAACGTAAATGCAGTCCTCATCCTACTCGTCTTCCCACTTCTCTTGACACTCGTCCTCTGCGACTACCTCGAATTACACCCCATTGTTTCACTCCCACCATTCTTACCCCCCTGCAAACCGTCGCCCCGGATCGTCACCTAAATCCCCCGTTCTCCTCCTTTCGACCTTTAAACCCCTCTCCCCTACCTCCACTCTTAGCGCCCCCAAATGACCCTCGTTCTATCCTTCACCCCCTACAGTCCCCTTTTTCCTCCTCACCAGACACCCCTTTGCAATCCACCCACCTTCTCTCCATAACCCCCTGCCAGCGGACACGATATACCAACCTACGTCAATGACCCTTATCTTATCCTCCACTCATACCTTCTTCTTCCCCTCAAGACCGTTGTACTTCTGTTCCTGCCGTCCAACTCCCATGCCCCCCCCTATCTGCGCTCCTATACATTTTCATCTTTCAGTCCTTTCTCCCTTCCCGGAATCGCTCCTAGCTCTATGATTCGCTTCTGCACTATCCAGTTTCTTCCCAATTTCCCTTCGCCAGCTTTACATCTATATGGTGGGGAAGGGAAGAGGAAAACGTCAACTACAGATGATGGTGAAATGAAAAGTCCCCTCAATGAAGCAACAGTGTCACGTACTAAGAATTCCTAAGTAGAAATGAGACCATTGAAAATCGAACAATACTACTGTACACTAGGAAATTTTCCATTTTGTTTCACTATTGATTCCAAAAAATAATTTCGAGCATGACGGAGGGGGAATGCGGGGATTCTTTGTCCGAAAGTCTTCCACCCTCTTTACGATGAAAATGGACTGAGTGAAGTTGTCGCTTTGGACTTTGAAGATATTCGCGACTGGGATGTTTTTAGGTTGTTGGTGGAGGCGCGCTCACTGAAAGGAGGATGGGGGGATGGGCATGAGGTAGGAGGAGGAAAGGCGGGAGAGCAGAGCCAGAAAAAGGGGGGGAGCAATGGTAATGTGCTATAGTTAGACTAAAATATTTAAAAGAGAAGAACTAATACAAATAATTAAACTTACAAAAATGAGTTTGATGTTGGGGCTTGACTAATTTGACTTATGTTTCCGTGTGTAAATTATTCATATTGAATCCAATCAATAACAACTTGGATTGGCTCTTGCTCCATTTGTGTGTTTAACTATTATGATTGACTAAAATGTGATCCAATTGCTAATTAACATCAATAACAACGCATGCGATTAAATAGAAGAAAAGAAAAAACAATGAGGAAAAATATGCACTATACAAGAAAAAATAATAAAAAACTAGCAAATAGTTATTCTCTTTTGGCTGAGTCGCAACTTACAAAGCATTGACGATAATCTAGAAAGAGCCAGAAGGGGAAAAAAGAGAATACCTATCCCTCCCTTTCCGCCATTTTTGCTATTAACTTCTCGCACGCTACCTATTCCTCCTATCTACACGGTCCTCTGTCTCTTTTCATACACAACAGTCACTGCCATCTTGTGCTCATACTACTCATCCTATCCCTCTAGGTGGCCAAATAGACGGGGGGGCTCAAAATTCTTAGGCGGGTGAAAATGGGTTAACATAAACGAGTATTATTCAATCCGCTCAGATTTGTATGGGTTAAAAATGTGTTTGCGGTAATAAATGGGCCGAGGTAAAGTAAAGTGTGGAGTTAACGTAGTAGTAATACTTCTTTACCCATATTTCATGAATAATAGCAATGTTATTTAAGGAATTCAATCTGGAGCAGATGTGTTAGTCCTGTTTTAGAGAAAATTGTGTTCATGATTCATGTTAAGCTTTATTGTACGCATAAAAAATCTATAAATTTTCATATTACAATAAATTGATTGTAATAACAATAATAACTATTTTTAATTTCAAAGTAGTAAGTGAATAGTTGCATTTTAGATTAAAAACAGGTTAATGCACTTTAAGCAATGCCAAATAAATAATTAAGATAGTAAATAAAATGTAATCATAATAAACATAAGAAATGTAACATTAACTTATTTTTTGGATGGTCAGGCTTTTAACTTTTTTAATAGAGAAGAGGAAAAATAGTTAGTTCTATAGAGTAACATAAAAAGAAGAGAAGTTACCACAGGTTCTATAAGATCCTGATTTGGAGTGAATATAAAAGTAGCAGTTGAAACTATTTGGTTAATTCATATTTTACCCATATTTCTATGGGTCAAATATGGTATCAACCCATAATTACCCATGTTAAAAATCACTCACCAAACCCATTAAAATATGGGCGGTTTGGGCGAGTCAACAAAATATGGGCGGTTTATGCAAGTCAACAAAATATAGGCGGTTTGGGCGAGTCAACAAAATTTGGGCACATTTTGCCGACACTATAGTTACAACCAAATTGTAGATAGTCGTGTCTATTTTCTATTTTTCTATCATATAAAAAGATTAGCTATAAATAGCTATTATTTTAAGCATTCACTACTATATTACTAATATGATAATTACATATCATAAATTAGTTGTACCATATAATTTTTATTTTATTTAATAATTAAATAAATTGCATCATTACATTAGATTACTTGATGGGTAACAAAAACAACAACATTTCCATGGAATCCTATAAATTGGTCCTTTTATGTTAATTAGTGTTAATACATCCAATCGATTCAATCACAAAAGTTATAGTATCATAAGATAGGGCAAAGGAAAAATTGATTTCATTTTCTTCATCATTCATGCTCGTTCAAAAACCCGGTATGTATAAATGTTAATTTATTTATTGGCATAAATGCTTATGTTTTTACATTTCGTATCAGAGCCTGAAGCTAGAACTAATGATTTTCACATAACTCTTTCTTGTTATGAGAGACGGACCCACATTCATATGTGTGGGTGCATATACACGTATCTATGACAAAAAGAAAGAAATAATTAACTACTCACTCTTAATGAATGTAGAGTTATCATTGTGCTGCTGGTACAAGCTAGCAAGGAATCACCCACATAAATATGGTTTGAATCTAGCTAAAGCCATTATTTCTTTTTAAGTTTATTGGTGCACCTGAAGTCTTCAATTCTTAGGTTCGTTTTTGCTTGTTATAGACACAAATATTTATGTTCTATTACGACATAAGATTTTAGACAACCACCATTAAGATTGAAGAAAGAAAAAATTGTTGAAATGGACATTTAATAAACTACAAGAATATTTTTTTTTGAAAGATTTAATACATAATGTTAGGAATCTAACAAAAAGAAATAATGATTCTTATTTAGTCCTAGAACACACTAATTCCAAAAGGAAAAAGTTATTGAAAAATATTGTCAAGTATTTAAATATTATTATTTTTTTAAAAAAAAGGCATAAGTACTCCCTAGAACTATGGTTTAAATTTTAAGGACACACATTTTCTTTACATGTCCTAATACCTACTAGAACTATTTTGAAATGTAATAAATAAACTTTTTTGATTTTGAGATTGCGTAGAGAATGTTGAAAGCTAATGACAAGTGAAAATATGAAGAAAAAAAACATATGTCCTTCTGAAATGAACATTTTACCATGAGTTAGTACACCATAACTAATAAATAAACTCAGTGTCGGCTCAATCTAATTAGTGGTCTAATGCCAAAAATAGGTTCGAGGCCAAAATTTTAATTACTTTTTTTTAACGTGAGATTCAAGTTATGTATTTATATATATACACACACACATACCATAATATTGTTTTTAATCTGGTCGGTCGAAAAACACACCTGGGGATGTTCAATTGAAAAATGGATGCATGTAAAAAAAGAGTTTCGAAACAAAAAAATAAAGCCTGCTTTGTGTGAACAAAAAGCTTCCGATCTTTTAGTGTGCACGAAAAATAGGGCATTTCGCTTTTTGAGGGCCTTCAGGGCTTATGCCGCATATTTAAAGACCATTGCGGCCCCCCTCTGCCGCCACCCTCCTTACCCCAACACTCACCACAATACAGATTTTCCCAAAAAACAAGACATATCGTCTACTATGTTGCGGGTTTTTGGTTTTTTTATCTCGCTCATTGTGTGATTGTAGCCACTGTAGACACCGTCCTTTTACCCCCGCCTTTCACACGTACCCCCCAAGTTTTAGAGCATAAAATATTTTAGCCATCTAAATTAAATCTATTTGCTTATTGTCCTTCGTTGCTTTAAAAGATATACGACTACACCACAGAAAGCGCAGGTGGAGGAGCGAAGTGGAGGTGGCGGGGGAAAAAAGAAAAAAGAAAGAGAAGAAGAAGAAGAAGATAGAGAGAGAGGGGGGGGGGGTGGGGGGGGGGAGCGAGAGAGGAGAAGCGAGAGAGAGAGGAGAGAGAGGAGGTAGAGGGAGAAGAGAGAGAAGAGAGAGAAGAGAGGAGAGAGAGAGGAGAGAGATAGAGGAGACGAGAGATATCGATTAGAGGATATATGATAGAGGACAGAGAGTATTTAAAGAAAGAAGATGGCAGGTGGGTTTTGGGGTTAATTACCCCATTGAGAGGTATTTATTTATGGATCTCAAAACAATTAATAATTAGATGGTTATCATTGTATAGAGATTTCATAATAAAAAATAGTAGATATAAAAAATAAGAATAAAAAATACCCATACCCCACTTTACACTTCACACCACCAAGACACACACTACTATACTATATACTTTTTTTCCCGCATCGAAAAAGAGATTAAAAAAAAAAAAAGGAGGAGTTAGAGTTGGATCACCAAAAAGAAAAAAAAGAAGATACAAGAAGGAAGACGAACAAAAAACGTGAAAGAAAAACTACAAAAAAAAAGAAAGAGACGTTCTCCCACAAACAAAAACAAAAGCCAGTAAAATAGATTCACATATTGGCTTTGACTCAAAGACAAAAGTTGAAGTTGAGGTTTACTTTCGCTGGTTCCTTCTCTCGAATTGTTTTCATTGGGGGACTTTTCGCAAAAGGGTGACCATTTAATTTATTTTTTTTTTAACATAATGTAAATCCTGTATACAAGCATGATTGCAATATATGAAGTTGTTAGAATTTTCACCATGTTGTTTTTAATCGTTATGTTTTTGTAGAAGTTTGTTCACCTCTTTCATATCAACTTTATGTTAGATCCCTTCTATAGTTATATTTTGTGGTGAAATTGCTTATAACAAATCGTAGTTATTTCATATTAACTACCTCGAGTTATTTCATGCTTAGCTAAAATTATTGTCCAAGTTCTGTTCGTATTTTTCAGGTTTGTTTTTCATGCTAATTATGTGTAGTGTATTATGATTTATGATAATGCGTAGTTATCCAAATTTTTTATATTCATGGCTCTTACTATTTGAATGAAGTCTTTTGTTTGATTGTGTTAGAAATATATTGAATTATTTTGTATATTATATTATGTGTTGTTTTCTTACATTATTATTTTTATATTATTAAAAAAATAATAATAATAAAACTTGTTAGGTAGGATAAGGAGAGGATAATAAATTGAAAGAAAAAAAGATAATGGAAAAAAGAATAACACATAAAAAATGGAATAAGAAAAGAGGTAGAATACGTTGAATAACAGAAAAAGAAAAGTAATAGCGATGTGAACACCATATGAATTAGAAAAGAAATAATAGAAAAAAATATAATAAAAAAAAATAAATTAAACGAATGGAGGACATGTACATGAAAAAAAATTTGAATAAAAAATACTGCAATAATGAAAAAGAAACAAAAGTATAGATGTAACAATGTTTTAGTATAATCAATTAAAAAAAACACAAAGTATTTTTTTTCGTTAAAAAAAGGGGTGAAGATTATATGCGGTAAGAAAAGGACAAAGAGAAACATAAATTTAAAAACCAAAAAAATATAAAATAAGGAAAGTTAAAACAAAAAAAACAGTGAAAAATTTACAAAATAAATACAATAATAAAAAAGGAAGAGAAATTAGAAACAGCAAAATGTTGACAGGGAGTAATAAAAAATAATACTGTATAAAACTTGACTGCTTCTAAAATTTGATGGTTTTAAATATGTTATAAATAAAATAAAAAAACTGAGGTAAATACATTGTCTTAATAATATAATATTCATAAATTAGTTTAATAAAAAAGTCCATAACAGTGACCGTGCTAGAAACCCACGGGGGACTAGAGGGATGCATAATTACTCTTCCTCTCGGTCAATAGAATTCCTTACCCGAACTGGTTCGAAGGACCAACTAAAGATGTCATTTCCTTTGATTAGGGATTAACAAAAGGTGACTTGGAAACACCGTAAACTCAGTTATAAGTGGCGATCTGAAAAAAAAAACTAAAATAATACCCCTCCTAATGAATAACGTCACTTAAATTGGAAAAACCCTTACGCAGCCGCGCGAAAAAGGGGTGTGACATCTCTGGCGACTCCGCTGGATGGAGATAGAATTCGAGCTTGTTTGTTAACATTAGAATTCTACAGACGTTATATTTTTTACGTTACATATCTACTTGTGGATATGTGTTTAAATGACATAAATGTTATTTGCTGCTTATTTCGCCTTTTGATTATAGTGAATTATAATATAATTATCTTTTGCGCGCATCCATCTGAGTTCTGAGATACTTTATTCGGGATGCGATTACGCTCACGAGCCATGAGATACCAGAGATCGGCAACGCTGCCTGGGAAGGATTCTATAGTAACACATGTCTTAGGAGGGGGAAGGACTACAGGGAGGCCAGTAAAGCCCTGCTACGGTAAGCTGTCCCTTCCGATAGAGTAGGTCCGCTTGTTTTTATGGCAGTCTAGACACCTTTCCGAGTTAGTTGTTTACCTAGTAAAACAAGCCTCAACAATGACTATCCCTATAGGATCTTGGGATTTTGATTTATCGCGTAATGCCCAATAATGTTGATATTAATGGGGAGATCGACAAAGGGTCGAGTTTGTTTAGGAGATGTATTCCTGCTTGAGCAATCATTTACATATTTGTGTTATTTGTTGCGCATTATGGGGAAACGATATACAAAATGTTGATCGGGGACTTTAGATGAATGAATTATAATGAAAAAGTAATTATAACGAAAAATACCAAATTTAAAAGTTTTGACGTAATCCTTTTATAAACATAGTTTTTCTTCAAAATTCATATTCGTTTACAAATAGAAAATCTATTTAACCATAAGATTTTATATATAAAAAAAAGAGATTGAAAATTTAATTCAACGAAAAATAAAATACAATCGAATATATTTAAATTTTTGTTTTGAAAAATTTAAGGGCTATGTATATTATAGTTTTTTGTTCTCATTCTTCCTTTAATAACTATTTTTTTTAAAAAAAACAAAATAAATAAAATAATGTTCTTTTTTTTTTGAGTGTGTGTATGTGTAAGATTCTTTTTATTAAAAAAAACTAATAATAAAAAATTTGTTTTTTTGTGTGTATGATTTTTACTTATTCTTATTTTAAAAAAAAAAAAAAAAATATTTTGAAAAAATTTTATTATAAAAAAAAAAATTACTTTTTTTTGTGTGTGTGTATATGATTTTTTGTTAGTTCGTGTGTAAAAAATATAATTTTATTAAGCCTAGTTTTCACTATCATAATATAGGGAAATATGAATCATATGGAAAGGGAGATAAGAGACAGAGAGAGGGACCAATCACCTGTTCATGATATTGGATAAGGCCCAGGCCACTCTTGAGGAATGGTTGAAAATATGACAAAACCATGGAAAGGAATGGTGTTCAAACGCTGGGATTTCTACGATGCTTTTGTCTGTTGAGCCACGACGGGATTGATAGGAAGCACTTGTGCATTTTTGGGACCCGTAAGGAATTGTATGCCGTTTTTACTGTGGTGAATACCCTACACTTGAGAAAGAAGATAGGGGAATTCATTGGCAACGGGTTAAAGATCTTCACAAAGAAGAGGCCCCTATGGAGTACCAAAACAGATAATGGAGGAGGTTCTAGGAAGATGATATAATGAGAATGATATAGGTGCGGTGTCTCGATAATGGATGGTGTCCGTTCCCAGTTTAGATTTTTGTACAACAAGATATGGAAAAAGTATGGATTCGAAAGGGGATGGAAAGAAACTCCATAATAAGGTGGTTGTCATCTAACTGGAAGCACACAGTTATGATGCCTTCGTGGTAGCTTTTTGGGGATCATGATATTTCAAAAAAGGGAGGAAAGATTAGCATTAAACTTAGCTGCAGTATTACACCTTTGAGAAAAAGCCTAATATCACCCCGTATCCAAATATTCTGGCAGGCATCTATCGTGCTTTAACTATTTGCAAGGATGGAAAAGACTACTTTGAGGGATGCAATATGTTAGAGAACTATGGATGGATGAACAATTCGTCCATACCCTTATGCAAGTGGACTTTTATAGTAGAATGGAATGGTTATATTGGATGGCCACAGGAAAAGAATCAAAGATCATAGTTTCCGAAGCGGATAAGGGTAGGCTTATTGAAGATTGGAAGCAACACCTCAATAATTGACTGCTGACAAGATGTGTGGAATTATCATGGTTTCCATCAGCGCCGAGAGGTTATATACATGTTACTTTTGATCGATTCATTTGTTCCTAATGGGTGTTCGAGGTGTCCAACCTTACATGCCACTAGAGTCATGCGACCACTTGGGCGACGACTAGTTTATACCACCCAATGAAGATATGCGTGAATTATGTTGAGTCATCCATGAGACCTTTAGGAAATCAGGAGATATTTAAGATTTTAGGGGGGGATACATACTCTCAAGTCCCCTACTGAATTATGGTGAAGGATCGCACAAGAGCGAGGTGGACCAAGCATATACTTAGACGGGGTTTCCTGATCAGCCCCTTCCTAGGTTATGCCAGAAGGGTCAATAAAAGGACCTATAGACTAGAAGAAACAGAAATTGAGGTTAAGATTAAGCAGCTCGCCCTCAACAGTCGAAGAAGCTACAAATTACTCTGGATAATCCTAGTAATGACCTAAAACTGCTAAATTAAAGAGGCGTTGGTCTCAACGTGGACGATATTTGAATGTTAGAGTTAGAAAACCCCGCCTCTAAATTCTAACCTTACAGAAGACTTGGACTTGCCACAGGCGCTATGGAAGCAACAGGAAAGAGGGTAGTATTAGTTATAAGCAAAAAAAGGGCCCAATTTCTGCGCACAGTTCTTTTTTTTTTTTGTTTAGACTCCAAACTCAAGTTAAAGCCTCATTGGAACGGGAACAAGAGAAATAGCAAGGGTTTCATTGCATCAGGCAGACTGTTAGATAAAGGAGGTCAAAGGATAGCCGAGCGAGATTGCACTCCCACCTCAAACGAAGAGCTCCAAAGAACAAAGGGAATATTTGACGCATTGAAGTCAATACTGACTCACCACTAGTTACAAAATTGTTATGACATATGGAATGAAGCCAGAGATCCGAAACGAATACTGCCAACTCAGGGCTGAACTCAAAACAATGTTTATGAAAGATATTTACACCAGAACGTAAGAGGTTGGCGCGGACAGGCTCGTGCTTTGGCTCGTCTATATCTCCGAAAGTGTGGCGAAGATTTAAAGGGTCTTGGAGATTGTTGAGATTTGAGGTTGATTTCAGTTTCTTTGCAAGTCTATTTTCTTGTACGTGATTATTTGTTGTATTTATTATTATTTTTGTTGTTTTCTCTATTTCTGCGTTTAGTATTTTATTCAAATCCTTGTGTTCAAATATTCAAAAATGAATGAAAAAGATTTACTTTCGGGTCACCTTATGTTGATATGTATGCCAAAAAAATAACAAAAATAAAAAAATAAAAATAAAAAATAAAATTATTATACTATTTTCTCGAAAACTATAGCAGGATCTGATTCATGGGCCAACATGTAAGTAGGCAACCCAGGGGGTTCGATCCAACGTATTATTATTATTATTTATTATTATTATTATATAGTTTATTATTATTATTATTATTATGAGTATTATTATTATTTCTTTTTTTCTTCTTTTTATCTTTTCTTCTTTCTCTTAAACAAATGATATCATAAGATAATAAATAAAATAACAATAAGTCAAATAAATAATATAATAATAACATATTTAAAAAAACTAATGAAGAGAGAATGCCTAGGTATCCGGGATTAAAGTGAGGTCGTCCATATTAGAAGTATGTTTGTGGATCCTAGGCATAATTTTCCCCCCCCTTCAACACTATTCGGTTTATTAACTCTATTCCTTATAGCGAGGTATAGAGAAGAGAAAAGAGAGAGAGACAATACTAGCTAAAGGTCAGTTTGTTTGAGGTTAAACTGGCATCACATCCTTACCACACAAGATCGAAAGATAACAAACATGGCCCCCAAAGACGAAATGAATCGGACATGATGTATGATATCCAAAACCAGATTACTTCACAGAAATATGGACAACGGAGAGATAAGGGCGTAAACAACAGAATGGAAGAGATGTCCGATGCTTGGATGAGTGGACACCTCCCCCGTCTTAAATCCGAGACTATTTTAAATACAACTACGTCCTCCCCCTATACAGGTGTCGCAAACGATTCTATATATCCCCCTGGATTTTCAAGCCCATACGTAACACATCCAATGTCGCTTGAACATCTATGGTGCGCCCTTCGAATATGCCCTGTGATATAATCCACTCTTTGTATCCTGCCCCGACTAACAGCATCCGCAGCCAACAATGGTGCCCAAAACCAACACGATCCTCCCCCAAAGTTCGGCGGATCAGAGTTCCTCTGGAGAGGCCTAAAAAATTCCAAAGGGCCCTCCCTCCCCCACATTCCTTCATATAGTTCCCCTGTCGAAATTGAGAGGATGGTCAGATGAGGAACATGAAGAAATGACTAAGAAAAATGAAGAGTTTGGAATAATTATAAGAAAGAATATCAAAGGATAAGGAGCCACAAAGCGTCGTTCAGTGCTTGTGTTGTTTTCCTCACGTTCATTTACCTGCTGGTTTTACCAACTCCAAATGTTTGAAAAATATGATGGCCACTGAGACCCATAGCTCATCTAAAGAATAGTGCAAACATGAGGGTGCAGAGGGCAAAGAAGTTACTATTGCCTATTTAGGGGAAGCTTAGTAGGAATTGCATCTGGAAATGGTTATAGATCAGGATATCACCAACTGGCACACATGGGATGATTTTGCTCGATTGTTTTTGGTAACA
Source organism: Solanum habrochaites (assembly GCA_027704765.1). NCBI lineage: Eukaryota > Viridiplantae > Streptophyta > Magnoliopsida > Solanales > Solanaceae > Solanum > Solanum habrochaites. The sequence continues at coordinate 35,367,845 of JAKWJA010002493.1, read as the reverse complement.
ACAATTCATATAATATTGACATTGTTCCAGATCCGCTCCTCGTTAGCACATGAGAAAAAAGACCACGGAAAAAATTTTTCGTTGATATGCTATCAGATGGAGGAAAGAAGCGGCTAGGGTTAAAACCACCGATGAAGAGTCAGAGATGTTGACGTTTTTCTCCAAGGCGCAAGAACCGATTATTTTCACTATCTGCTTTCTTCCACTGGGAAAGACATTCGCTGAAGTTATTAAGGTAGAGGGAAATGGGTGGAAAATGGCATCAAGTATGGAAAGGATTGTAATCAGCTGCCTTAAAAGCCACAACAACAAGTGCTTCAAATGGTTTCTGGAAATATTGGAGGGAGAAGAGAAGGAAGGATGTGGACACTGTTTTATCAGCGCCTAGGACTTCATGTTTCTAGGTAATTCCCGACAACCTATTTTCCTTCCCAAGCTTTCACAATATTCTGTCTCGCACACTCCATGTCATTATTTAATGCACAACCATTGCACTTCTTATTATCCCAATGGCGTGCACCCCTCCCAAAGTCAAAATCCACCCACCCCCACATTTCTCAAAAATACTGCCTAGAATTCCTTTCAATCCATCCACAATACAAAAAGGGAAATGGCGTTTAAAGATAGTTTCACTCCTTTGGGGAGTCTTATGCTAGCTGTTTCCAAAAAATAAGGACGTGATGTTTGATCCTATTAGAGAAGTGTCCGAATCCTCCCTCGAGAAATTTGGATTTCTTCAACTTGCGCATTTGTTCTAATTCCCCAGGCACAAACCTAGAGAGATGTGGTAATTTGAAAAGGCCATTCAGGAATTTGAGATCGATCTAATCGATTATAGTTTGGAAAGTTCCTGTGTGTACCCAACATCAAATCAAATCCTTGCCGGGCATACTGAACAACCTTCTAGAAATGGAAGGGTCCCATGACGAGTTTGCACTCCGTATAGCCATCCTTCGGGTTGGTGACAGCAATTGAGAGGTCAGGCAAATGTTGTTGATTTCACAAAAATGAATGCCTTTAGGGGCGGAATGTCAATGTTTAGAACAGTTGAAGTCAATCAAACCACCCATCTTAACTGGTGAAAAGGGGCCTTTGAAGAGGTTTGGGCAAGTCTGAGTAAGACAAATCTTTGTTCCAAAAGCCAAACAAACCGATCTTTATCATGCAAGGGGCCCAATATTCCCTCCTGTGATTATCAGCCAGTATCCCGCTCCTATAACTACCCCAAAGCTATTCCCTTGACTTATGAACCTACTGTCGTGACATACCGGAGAAAAGAAGTTGATTAGAAATAGATGAAGTGGGGGAATAACCCGTTCCGAAGATGTTATTCCCTATGGAATTAGAAACTAAAATGATCATACAATAAAAGTTCCGGTCACTGAAGGAGAGGCAGAGAATCCCTACAGGAAGAGAAACTATCAGACTACTCCGTGGTGGACAATTAAGAAAACTCCAGCCCAATATCCTTTGTGTTGTCTTTTGCCTAATACATTCTGTGAACATCGTAATGCTTTAATGAAAATTTTGACTGAAGCACAATGTTTTCTAGTAAAGTTACAGTGATCAGTAGAGAAGATTCTGGGGAGAATATTTGAGGTAAACGCATCACCTTTTCAATGAATGAACTCCACAAATGAAGGGTATAGGACTAACCATGCCTACATATCACTGTAAATGTGAACTTACATATGTCACTCGATTTCTAATTGATGGAGGCATCTGGAGCCCATATTGGTCCTGTACAACTTAACAAAATTGGAATGTTAGTGCTGAAAGGGTCCACCAACAGGTATGGTTATAGCTTTTGATGGGTCAAACCGATGTTATTGTGATATAGAGCTCGTAACTAACCATAGTCCTGGATTTCGCTTGAATTTTTTCAGTGTTTGGATATCACGCGTCCCTACAATCTATTGTTGGGGCGGCCATGATTGCAATAGGGCTGGAGCCAGTCCCCTCAATGTTGCATCATGATTAAGTTTGAATACTACCGACAAAGGTAACTGTTTCCATTGGTGATGGGGATTTGTCAATATAACCAAGACTCTTCCCTCCCTTTTATCAGGGGATAATGAAGAATGAGCACTAGTTTTCAAAGCTTCTGAGGTAGTTTGTTTATTGATCTGTTCCCCGAAGTGGAGTGTCATCTCAAACAAAATATGTCCATCGCGTCTGTAATGGTGGTGATGAATTGCTGAAACATGGTTAATGAGCCCGGGTAAAGGCCTTAGGAATCTACTTGCACGTAAGAGCTTATCCTGTTTAGTCTACGAAAGGCATCGGTAACTTTTGGCTTGGCTACCAACCTAGAGTCGAGGACAAAATGATGCAGAAGAAATAGAGATGTTATGGTCCCACTTACCAGCCTATACAACCAATCTCAAAATCTTCATCAAAGCCCGCGCACAGAATCTTTCATAATCTTTTCTAAGCCAGTGATGAAAGTTAGCGAGAAATGATCAACTATTTTTCAAGATTTATTGTCTAGTGGATAGGGTGGACTCATAAAAGCCTAGCGACAGAGATGTGCCATTCATTGGTCCTGATGTCAATCTAACAATTGGGAGTGACACCCCTCTCCCCGTTAGACGAGTTCTTGGTGTCTGTCTTTTGTTTTTTCTTTTTCATCGATTCATTCAGGATTGTAATTCGGATTTTTATCTTGTCATGTTATTTCAAAAAACATTCATTTCCCTCTTTTTCAATAGCATGTATAACTCTTATGCACCAACACCGTCTAAATATATTTTTTCTTTTCTTTTATAACAGTTTTTTTTCTATGCCGATTCTATGATATGATATGCCCATCAAAATTTTTGCCAATCAATAATAATCCCAATCTAATATTCGACCTATATTGAATAAGAAGTCCAGAAATCGATATATGAAGACAGAGTATTTGAAGAGTAAGGAGGGAATTTTAAAATCATTTTGAAATAAGTCTCAATCCAAACTGAGTGAAAAATGAAGACGAGAAATTTGGGGAATCCAGAAATTATTAAGGAGCAAGTATACGTGTACAGTTAACATCAAGGACGATATAATCCAAGCCTTTTTATTTCCAGAGTTTTGGGGGGGGGGCGTCATCTTATGAGAGTGCCTTGTTAAGCACTGACCATGGTTTGTTCACAAGTTGCCATTGATCCTAATTTTCCTCCGATAAGCAGAAGGTTTATAAAAACTCAAACCGACCTGATGTAATACTTAAAGAGGAGATCACAAAAACAACTTGAGGCCCCCAAAGTCCATTCAAGTCCTCATTCGTGGTTGCCATATCGTACCTATCCCGGAAGACGGCAAAGTATTGGAATGTGTGTTGATTATCGTGATTTGAATAAGGGCAAGTCCAAAGATGATTTCCTTTGCCTAACAATCCATTATTTTATTGGATATTTGAGCTAAACAAGGTTTGCATTTTTGTGGGATTGTTATTCGGGCCTACCATCATAGGTATTTGATGGATGTGAAGATGCGAGAAAACATCTTTTATCACTCCATGGGGTACATATTGTTTATCGTGTTATGACCCACCTTTTTGGTTAACAAAATCAGGGAAACTTATAGAGAGCAATGACAACCATGTTTCACGATATGATGCATAGAGGAAAATCGAAGTTTATGTGGATGATGTTATCATTAAATCTAAATAACAGTCAGATCATGTGAAAGACTTAAGGAGATTCTGTCGAACGGATTCGCAGGTTTAATCTCAGCTTAATCCTGCAAAATGTGTAATTTGGAGTAACCATCGGGGAAGCTTTTGGGGTTTATATCAGTCGAGTAGGTATCGAGTTGGATCCTTCAAAATAAAACATTTCAAGAATTGCCACCTCCAAAGAACAAAGTGAGTTAAAGCTCCTTCTAGTAAGGCTAACTACATCAGCAGATTCATTGCTCCCCTCACAATACTTGTGATCCTTCTTTAAGTTTTGTTGAAAAAGAATGCCACAATCGGTGGACCCGAAGAATTCCGAAGAAGCTTTTCAAAATTAAGAATTAACCCTTATCGATCCCCCTGTGTTTGTTCCCCCCGAGCGAAGACCTTCTATATTGTATATGTCCGTACTGGACTATTCTTTTGATTGTATACTGGGTCATCATGATGACATTTGGGCAGAAAATAGCGGGCCCATTTATTAAAACCTAAATTTTTCCATATGAAGAATATTCCAAAAGCCCCATGCCCACAAGCCAGGCTTGCGAAAATGGCAATTATGCTCACAAAGTTTTGGACATTATCTATATACGCGGAACCGCAATGAAAGATCAAGCCTTGTCCGAGAATCTCATTGATGATAAATATGGGAAAAACCACCTTTTAAACCCTATTTCCCGATGAAGAAGAATCTTGTAATCCAGTGATTATTCAACGATAACGAGCAAGTTGGAATTAATTCTTTGATGGTGCCTCTACATGAAAGGATTGGAATGAGATGTTCTTATGTCTGAATCAGGGGATATTACCCTATATCAGCCCAACTTAAGATTTCTATTGTACTAATAATATGTCTGATTACGAGTGGTTGCATTTTTGTTCTGAGGTTAGCTTGTGAACTTGGCATCCAAAATTTGTTAGTGTTAGGAGACTAGACTTATCTAGTTAATCAAATGAAAGGAGTGGGAAACTCCGGACCCAACTCGAATACATATCAACATTGTTTTACAAGGTCTTTAGTCAACGAAGTTCCGTGCGATAAGTTTAGACACTTCCCAGAATGCACAATGAAGTTGCATGCATTGGCCCTTTTGTATTCGATGGCTCCGACACCCAATGACGCCCTATTGACCCTTTTAACTACATACAAATTCGGGATCAACTGCCTATTCAACATGATTGAGGAATGAATTTGAATGGTGAAAGCCTTTGGTTCATGATATCAAAACTTTAATCTTCAGTCTGGAGAAGGTCCGTCAGATGTAACTAGTAATCAAAAAAGGACTATTCGACGACTAGCAAGGGTTTTTTTTTTTCTAAGCGAGCGCATACTGTACAAAGACACCTGATTTTTTGGTCTTCTAAGTGTGTGTAACTGATCAAGAGGCTTCCACAATCATGAATTGATAGTTCTGGTGCGTTAGAGGATAGGGTTGTGGACCTCTATGATTGAATATTTCTAGCCCAAGAGATACTTCGCGGCGGAATATTATGGCTTCACCATGGGAGAGGGGTCCATACGAGTTGTTTCCGAATGTCATGAATGTCAAATACATGGTGATTTAGATACATTCTACCCCCTTCTGAGTTTTGCCTGCAATGTCTGCTCCATGGCCTTTCGTGGCTTGAATGGATTTGATGGGAACCGATAGAACCAAAGCATCGAATGGTCATAGGATTCATCTTGGTGGCTATGGTTTATTTTTACCAAGTTGGTGGAAGCAAGTAACTTTTCAAGTCGTGGACCAAGAAGTCGTGTTGATGTTCATCCATTTCAACATCATTTGTTCGGTGTTGGTATTCCCAGGTGATTAAAACTGACAACGCCAGCAAAATCTCAACAACCACTTATGCAATATGTATGCCACCGATTTAAGATTGAGCATCGAAATTCGACTCCGTAGCGCCCAAACAAACGACGGGCTGTAGAAGCTTGTCTAACAAAAAGATAAAACAGAATATTCGAAGATGGGCAAAGTTCTCGACAATGGGATGAAAAGTTTCGCTTTTTGCCTTTTGTTGGGTTTAGCACTACTGTTTGTACGTCTTGGGCCGCTACCACCAATATTCCACAATAGATCGGACTGATGCAGTTATACCTGCAAGAGAATTGAAGAATCCCTCTTTACGAATTCGTGTGGAGGCTGAAATTGATGATGAGGAATGGATCAAAACTCTGTTTAGAAAAATTTAAGTGTGATTGATGAGAAGCGAGACAGTCAGTATGTCATGGACATTATATCAAAAATAATGCACGGGCTACACAAAAAAAGGTTCGTCCCAGACTTTTGAAGAGGGTCATTAGTGTTGAGACGCTTTTTGCCAATCATGCTGAAACCAAGGCGAAATTTTCTCAAATGGAGAGGACCATTTCGTTGTTTTAAAGGGTATTACCCAATTTGCTCTTTTAATTAGCAGATATGAAGGCAAAGTGACACACAACGGTCCGTCCATGCTGATGCCTGTGAAAAGATATTTACTGAACCATTAGAAACCCCTATGTTTGGGCTCGATTTCAAGGGTTTTGATTTAATGGGATTCTCTGGTTATGCCTGTTTCCCCCTCACATTTTTTACAAAAAAAAACAAAAAACTAACAAAAACAAAAAAATGGTCTGAACTACGTTTGGACCTGTTCTTTTTCGGCAAATAGACTAAAGTCAGCCTAATTTGGGTTCGGTTTCAAACCCACACAACTCCAAAAATTCATATTTTGTAGTATACTGGAGAAAATTCATTGTTTATTCATTCGATCTCTCATCTCAAAGCTCAAAATCAACCCCATCATCTAAAAAAACGTCGTTGCTCAATCCTTGTATTCGAGAATAGTGGTTAAGGGTAGGTAGACTCCTGTAATGGGCACCATAGTACAACTGTTGAGCAAAAGAAGTAAAATGAGAGTCTTATTGTGAAAACCCTAAGTGGGCACCGTTAAATTGCTACAAGAGTTTGAATCTAAGAGAGTTTTTATTGGTGAAATTCTGACATGCAACCTAAGGCACGTAGCTGGAGCAATTTAACATGATTGAGTTTAGCGGCAAAGAACCTTCGTGAATATCCCAAATCTAGAAGTTCCAGATTATATTATGGCTCATAAAGTGTTTGGGATTCCACATCAAGATTGAATATCAATAATGTTTGATAATAGCTTGGATATCCAGTCTGGAAATCAATATCAGTTGCCATGGAATGAGTCATTAGACTCGTTTCTCCAACACTAAGATAATTTTTCTTTCTTCTTCTTACAAAAAAAAAAGACTCTCATCGAATCTTTTCTTTTATTCTCATATAGTTCGTAATTTTTCTTATCTTTTTTTCGTTAATTTTTTTTTTTATGTATTTGAGTCGAGTTCTTTGTCAAAAAAAAAACTAAGAAAAATTTCAAACTCGCTACCAGTCTCTAAACGATACTAGGCAAGCATCAGGCTCTGAGTTAATCTGTCTTCAGGGTTGAGTCGAAATTCCTCTGATCGTATGAAAGGCTAAAACATGATTGTTTGTTAAATAAAGACATTGGATTTAGGACCCAAAACTAACAAATTTGGATTTAAAGGTACAATCAATCAATAAGAAGTAATGACCGTTTGGAAACAACCAAAGCGTCATAAGTTGTGACAGAGATGTGCATTCATTGGTCCTGATGTCAATCTAAACAATTGGAGGACACCCCTCTCACCGTTAAAGACGAGTCTTGGTAGTCTGTCTTGTTTTTTCTTTTATCATCCGATGCTTCATGGATTGATTCGGATTTTATCTTGTCATTTTATTTCAAACCTTCTATTTCCTTTTCAATAGCATGTAATTAAATCTTTATTTCAGTCTAATATATTTGTTCGTTTTCTTTTATACAGTTTTTTATGCCGATTCTAGTGGTATGATATGCATGCCCGAAATTTTTATTTGCAGATCATATATCCAATCTAATATCGACCTAATATTGAAATAATAAGTCGAGAATCGAATATGATGAAGACAGAGTATTTGAAGAAGTAAGGAGGGATTTTTAAATCATTTGAAAATAAGTCAAATCCAAAAGAGTGAAAATGAGACGATAAATTTGGGGGATCATGAAATTATTAAGGAGCTAGATAAGTGTACATGTTCAACATCAAAAGGACGATATAATCCAAGCCCTGTTGATTACAAAGATGTTTGTGCGTCACTTATCGATGAGGCCTTGATTAAGCACTGACATGGTGTTCACAAGTTGCAGATTGATCTAATTTTCCTCCGATAAAGCAGGAGTTGAGAAAACTGAAAACCGACTGAGTGTGAATAATAAGAGGAGATCACAAAACAATTGAGGCCAAAGTCATTCAAGTCGCTCAATTTCGTGGTTAGCCAATTCGACCTACCTAAGAAAGACGGCAAAGTTTGAATGTGTGTGATTATGTGATTTGATAAGGCAAGTCCACACAAGATGATTTTCCTTTGCCTAAACATCCATATTTTATTGGATAATTGAGCTAAACATGAGTTTGCATCTTTGTGGATTGTTATGCGGGCTACCATCATATTATTATGGATGATGAAGATGCAGAAAAAAATCTTTTATACCCATGGGGTACATATTTATCGTGTTCTGACTTTTGGATTAAAAAAGCAGGGGAAACTTATATGAGAGCAATGCAACCATGTTTCACGATATGATGACATAGAGAAATCGAAGTTTATGGGTGATGTTCATTAAATCTAAATACAGTCAGATCATGTGAAAGACTTAAGGAGATTCTTCGAAAGGATTCGCAGGTTTACATCAAGCTTAATCTGCAAAATGTGTTTTGGAGTACCACGGGGAGCTTTTGGGGTTTTTATAGTCAGTCGAAGAGGTATCGATTGGATCCTTCAAAAATAAAAGCATTTCAAGAATTGCCACCTCCAAAGAACAAAGTGAGGTTATGAGCCTTCTAGGAAGGCTAAACTACATCAGCAGATTCATTGCTCAACTCACAATAACTTGTGATCCTATCTTTAAGTTGTTGAAAAAGAATGCCACAATCGAGTGGACCGAAGAATGTCGAGAAGCTTTTGAAAAAATTAAGAATTACCTATCGAATCCCCCTGTGTTGGTTCCCCCCGAGACGGGAAGACCTTCTATATTGTATATGTCAGTACTGGATAATTCTTTTGATTGTATACTGGGTCATCATGATGACATTGGGAAGAAAGAGCGGGCCATTTATTAAAACCTATTTTCCAGATGAAGAGATATCAAAAGCCCATGCCCACAGCCAGGCTTGCGAAATGGCAAATATTGCTCACAAAGTTTGACATTATCTATATAACGCTGACCGCAATGAAAGATCAAGCATTGGCAGAGAATCCTATTGATGAAGAATATGAACCACTTAAAAACGCCTATTTCCAGATGAAGAGATATCTTGTATCGATGAAGTTATACGATAACGATCAAGGTTGGAAGTTATTCTTTGATGGTTGCCTCTAACAGGAAAGGAGTTGGAATAGGAGATGTTCTTATGCTGAATCAGAGAGGAAAAGAGAAGAAAAGAAGATTGCCTGAGACTGATATATGTGAGTAGAAGGGATTTGTCTGAGGGTACTGTGACATGGGCATCCAAAATTTTTTTTTTTGTTATGGTAGGAGATCAGACTTTGCTAGTTTCATCAAATTAAAGGAGAATGGGAACTCGAGCCCAAAGTCATACCATATCAAACATTGTTTACAAGGTCCTTAGTCACGATTGGTCGATAAATTTAGACACATTCCCAGATGCACATGAGATTGCAGATGCATTGGCCACTTGTATTCCGATGATCCAACCAGCTCACAACACAAGTGCTTCAAAATGGTTCTGGAAAATATGGGAGGGAAAGAAGGAAAAGAGAGAAGGAAAGGATGGTGGACACTGTTGTTATCAGCGCTAGGACTCTTTTCTAGGTTAATTCCCGACAACATTTTTCCTTCCCAAGTTCCACAATATTCTGTCTCGCACACTCATGTCATGTATTTTAATGCACACAACCAATTGCACCTTCTAGATCCACAATGGCCGTGCACCAACTCCACAAAGTCAATCCACCACCCCCACAAGTTCATCAAAAAACTGCTTAGAATTCCATTTCAATCCTAGTCCCACAATGACAAAAAGGAAAGAAAAGAAAAATCAATGGCGGTTTTTATTGGTTTTGGTTTAATTTTTCGTTAAAGATGAGTTCACTCCTATTGGGGCGTCGTATTTATGCTAGCTTGTTCCAAAAGTAAGGACGTGAATGTTTTGAAGTCCTATAATGAGAAAAGATGTCGAAAATCCTCCCTCGAGAAATTTGGGATTATCTCAACCATTGCGGGCATATGTTTCTCTTGCCCCAGGGGCACAACATAGAGAGATGGTTGGTTATTTGAAAAGGGCCTCGGATTTGATCGTTCTAATCGAATTATAGTTGAAAAAGTCTGTGTGGACCCAACATCAATCAAAATCCCCCCCCATTGCCGAGGCATTTTGACTGGGAAAAAAAAAAAACAAACATGCTAGAAATGATGAAGGGTAAGAAGAGTTTGCATCTCCGTATAATATAAGCCAATCCTTTTAGGGTTGGGAAACTAGCATTGAGAAGTCAGCAAAATGTTGTTGATGTAACAAAAATGAATTGCCTTTAGGGGATGAGGAATGTATGTTAGAAAAGGGAGTTCAATCAAACACACCCATCTTAACTGTTGAAGGGGCCTTTTGAAGAGTTTGGGCCAGTCTGGAGTAAGACCAAAACTCGTTTGTTCCAAAAAGGCCAAAACAACCTATCTTTATCATGCAAGGGGCCCAATGCCTACTGTGTTAATCAGGCCAGTTATCCCCAGCTTTCTAATAACTAACCCCAAGCCTATTCTGGGAATTTATGATAACCACTGTTGTGCATACAAGGGAAAAAGGAAGTTGATTAAGGAAATAAGATGAAGGGGGAGGAATAACCCGGTCAGGAAGATGTTATTAGTCCCGATGGAAATTAAGAAAAACTACTAAAAAATGATCAATTACAAATAGAGGGTCCGGTCACTGAAGGAGAGGCAGAGGAATTCCTAAGGAAGATGAAAACTATCAGATACTCCGTGGTGGACAATTTTAGAAAAAACTCAGCCCCAAATATTTTGTTGTTCTTTGCTAAATACATTCGATGAACACGTTAAGGCTTGTTTGTTTGTAATGGAAAATTTGAAATGAAGACCATGTTCCTAGTAAAGTTACAAGTGAGTCAGTTAGAAAGATTGCTGGGGAGAATAATTTGAGGTAAACCGCATACATTTTTCAGCCATGATTGAACTACCCAAGAGAAGTATAGGACCATAACCAAGGGCCGACATATCACTGAAAGTGTGAATACAATGTCATCGGAGTTTTCTTAATTGATGGAGGATATGGAGCCGCAAATATTTGTCCTGTATCAACTCTACAAAAATGAAGTTAGTGATGAAAGGTGTCCGACCCAACAATGTATGTGTTTTAGAGCTTTGATGGCAAAAACAGATGTTATTGGTGTGTGAGATTTAGAGCTCGTACTAACCATAGGGCCTGTGATTTGCTGTGACATTTTCAAGTGTTTTGGATATCAACGCGTTCCTACAATCTATGTTGGGGAAGGCCATGAGTGCATAGGCTGGAGCCGTCCCTACAATTGGTGCATTTCAAATGATTAAGTTTGAATACGACCGACAAGAGGTAAACTGTTCATGGTGATGGGATTTGTCAATATACAAAGACTCTTCCTTCCCCTTTTATCAAGGCGGATAATGGAGAATGAGGCCACTAGTTTATCAAGCTTCTGATGGTAGTTGTTATGAGCATGCCCGAGGGGAGTGTCATCTCCCAAAACAAAATATGTCCATCGCGGTCTGTAATGGTATGGGTTGAATGAATTGCTGAAACATGGTTATGAGCCGTGGGTAAGGCTTAGGGAATCTACTTGCAAGGAAGAGCTTATCCTGTGAGTCTACGAAAGAGGCATCGGACTTTTGGCTTAGGCTTAACAACCTAGAGTCGAGGACAAAATGAAGCAAAGAAGCAAAGAGAGATGAAAGAGAGAGTATGGTCACTACAAGCCTATGACAACCAAATTCTAAAATCCTCAATCAAAATCAAAGCCCGCGCAACAAAGCTTATCAATAATCTTTTCTAGAAGCCAGTGATGAAAAGTAGCGAGAAATAGAAATGATCAACGATTTTCAAGATTTATTTGTCGAGGTGGTTATTATATATGGTGGAACTCAAGGAAAGGCACTAGCGGGCAGAGAGTGCAATTTCATGGTCTGAGTCATCTAAACAAATTGGGGAGGACACCCCTCTCCCCGTTGTAAAAAGACGAGTCTTGGTAGTCTGTCTTGTTTTTTCTTTATCATCCGATTCATTCATGGATTGTACTTCGGAGATAATTTATTTTATCTTGTCATTTTATTTCAAACATTCATGCCCTTTCAATAGCATGTAAATTAAATCTTTTTTCAGTCTAATATATTTGTTCGTTTTCTTTTATCCAGTTTTTTTATGCGATTCTAGTGATATATGATAGCATGGCAGAATTATTTTGCCAGATCATTAATATCCAATCTAATATTCGACTAAATATTGAAATAATAAGTCGAGAAATGATTATGAGAGACAGAGTATTTGAAGAGTAAGGAGGGATTTTTAAATCATTTTTGGAAAAAATAATCAAAATCCACACTGAGTGAAAATGAGACGATATTTAAATATATTAAATTTGGGGGGGATCATGAAATTATTAGGGACTAAGGATAAGTGTACATGTTCAAATCAAAAGGACGATATATCCAAGCCCTTGTCTTGTGATTACAAGATTACAAAAGATAGATGTTTTTTGCGTCATTTCTTTATGATTGATTATGCCTTGATAATTAAGCACTGGACAGGTTTTGTTCACAAGTTGCAATTGATCCTCAATTTTCCTCCGTAAACGCAGAAAGAAGTTTTGAGGAAAACTGAAAACCGACATGGAGTGGTTGTGTAATAATTAAAGAGAGAGAGGAGATCACAAAACAACTTGAGGCCAAAGTAGTCATGCAAGTCGCTCAATTTCGTGGTTAGCAATATCGTAACCTATCCCTAAGAAAGACGCAAAGTTTGAATGATGTTGTGTTGAATTATCGTGTTTGAATAGGCAAGTCCAAAACAGATGATTTTCCATGCTAACATCCATATTTATTGGATAATTGAGCTAAAAATGAGTTTGGCATTCTTTGTGGATTGTTAATGCGGGTGCTACCATCAATTCTTATGGATGATGGAAGATGCAGAGAGAAAAAAAAAATCTTTTATCACTCCATGGTTTACATTAATTGTTCTCGTGTTATGGACTTTTTTGGATGAAAAAAAGAATGGGGAAAAAAAGGAGAGTGTTTATTGATTCGAAGAATTGAAAAACCTGTTTCACGATATGATGCATAGAGAAATCGAAGTTTTTTGTGGTGATGTTTATATTAAAATCTAAAATACAGTCGGGATCATGTGACAAACGACTTAAAGGAGCTTTTAGAAAGGATTCGAGTTTTAACTCAGCTGAATCCTGCAAAATGTGGATTTGGAGTACATCGGGAAGCTTTTGGGGTTTATAGTCAGTCGAAGAGGTATCGAGTGGGATCCCTCCAAAAATTAAAAGCATTTCAAGAATTGCACTCCAAAGAAAAAAAGTGAGGTATGAGCCTTCTAGGAAGGCTAAAACTACATCAGCAGATCATTGCTCAACTCACAATAAACTTGTGATCCTATATTTTTAAGGTGGTGAAAAAGAATGCCACAATCGAGTGGAACGAAGAATGTCGAGAAGCTTTGGAAAAAAAAATAAGATTACCTATCGAATCCCCCGTGTTTGGTTACCCCCGAGACGGGAAGAAGACCTTCTATATTGTATAGTCCAGGTAGTACTGGGATAATTCTTTTGATTGTATACTGGTTCATGAGACAATTGGGAAGGGAAAGAGCGGGCCCCATTTATTAAAAACCTATTTTCAGGATGATGATGAAAGAGATATCAAAGTCCCAGGCCACCGCAAGGCTTGCGAAAATGCAATATGCTCACAAAGTTTACTTTATCTAATAACAGCTGACCGCAATGAAAGATCAAGGCATTGGCAAGAAGAGAAGAGAATCCTATTGATGAAGAATATGGAACCACTTTCTTCTCTTTTTAAAACCTATTTTCCAGGATGAAGAGAAAGAGATTCTCTGGTATCGATGGAAGTTATTCACGATAAACGATCAAGGTTGGAAGTTAAAGTTTATTCTTTGAGTGTGCCTCTAAACAGGAAAGGAGTTGGAATAGGAATTGTTCTTCATGTCTGAATCAGGGAATCATTACCCTCTATCAGCCAACTTAGATTCTATTGTAATAAATAATAATTTTGTCTGAGTACGAAGTGTGCATTTTTGTCTGAGGTAGATGTTGACATGGGGCATTCCAAGAATTGTTAGTGTTAGAGACTCAAGACTTACTAGTCATCAAATATTAACGGAGAGAGAATGGGAACTCGAGCCAAAGATCATACCATATCAACATTGGTTTACAAGGTCTTAGTCAGAGCCGATTGTGATGTCGATTTTTTAAAGTTTAGACACATTCCCAGAATGCACAATGAGATGCAGGATTTGCAGTGGCCACTTTGTATTCGATGCTCCAACAACCCTAATGACGCCCAAATTGACCATTTAAAACATACAAATTCGTGATCAACCATGCCTATTGCAACATGATTGAGGGAGGAGGAATTTTTTGATGGTAAGCCTTGTTTATGATATTCAAAAAAACTTTCTTCAGTCTGGGGAGAATGTCCGTCAGATGTAACTTAGTAATCAAAAAAGGGACTATTCGACGACTAGCAAGGGGTTTTTTTTCTTTTAAGCGGAGGGCAACTGACAAGAAGACACCTGATTTTGGTCTTCTAAGGTGTGTGTAAATGATGCAAGCGGCTACACAATCATGATTGAAGTACACTAAGAAGTTTGTGAGACCTCATATGAGTGGATATTTTCTAGCCAAGAAGATACTTCGAGAAGGAATTATTGGCTCACCATGGAGAGGGATTCCATTTTACGATTTGTTCGTAAATGTCATGAATGTCAAATACATGGTGAAATTATTAATACATTCTACCCCTTCTGAGTTGCATGCAAAGTCTGCTCCATGGCCTTTCGTGGCCATGGAGATGGATGTTGTGATTGGACCGATAGAACCAAAAAGCATCGAATGGTCATTAGGTTCATCTTGGTGGCTATTGTTTAATTTTACAAAGTGTGGTGGAGAGCAGTTAGTAGTAAACTTTCATGTCAGTGACCAAGAGTCGTGGTGATTTCATCCATTTCAACATTCATTTGTCGTTTGGTATTCCAAGGTGATTATAAATGGACAACGCCGCAATCTCAACAACCACTAATGAAAGAGGTAGTGCCACCGATTTAAGATTGAGCTTCGAATTCGACTCCGTTATCGCCCAAAGGCAACGGGGCTGGTAGAGCTTTGCTAAACAAAAAATAAAAAAAAGATACTGCGTAAGATGGTGCAAAAAGTTCTCGACAATGGGATGAAAAGTTGGCCTTTTGGTTTGTTGGGTTTTATAGCACTACTGTTGACGTCAGAGTGGGCGCTAACCCAAATTCCAATAGTTATACGGACTGAGGCCAGTTTACATGAGAGATTGAATCCCATCTTTACGAATTCGTTGTGCGGCCTGAAATTGTGATGATGAATGGATCCAACTCGGTTTAGAAAAAAAAATAAGTTTGATTGATGAGAGCGTTTATGGAACATCAGTATGTATGGACAAGTCTATAGAAAAGAATGGCACGGGCATACAACAAAAAAAAGTTGCTGCGTCCCAGACATTTTGAAGGGGTCAATTTTGAACAGAGGGGTCAATTAGTTTTTTGTGAGAGCATTATTTTTGCCATATCATGCTGAAAAACCAAAGGCAAATTTTCTCCAAATCTGGAGAGGACACATTTCGTGTTAAAAGGGTATTACCCCCAAAGTTGCTCTTTTACTTAGCGATATAGAAGCCAAAGTTGACAGGAACGGTGTCAATGCTGCTGCTGTTTGAAAAGATATGACATGACATTAGAAACCCGTCTGTTGGGCTCGACCTTTCAAGGGTTGATTTTACATGGGATCTCTTGGTTATGCTGTTGTCCTTCAAGTTTTTTACAAAACAAACAAAAAAAATAACAAAAAAAAACAAAAAAAAAAAAAGTGGTCGGAACTCCGTTTGAGCTTGATTTCTTGTTTCGGCACAAAGATTACGTAGTCAGCCCTAATTGGGTTCGGTTTCGTGCAACCAAATAACAAATCCCAAAATTCATATTGTAGTATCATGGAGTAAAAAAAGTCATTGTTATTTCATGGGGCTCTCATTCAAAGCTCAAAATCAACCCCATCATCTAAAAAAAGTCGTTGCATCAATCCTGATATGTCGAGAATAAGCGGGTAAGGGTAGGTATAAAAATCCTGAATGGGCACATAAGACAAATGTGAGCAAAAAAGAAGAAAAGGTAATAAAAAAAATGAGGAGTCGTATGGTGGTGAAATGTGTGATGTGGAATGTGAAAAAACCTAAGTGGGCACCGTAAGGCGAAGAAAAAAAAGGTTGAATTATAAGAGAGTTTATTGGTGATGATAAAATTTCGAACATGCACATAAGGCAGGGCACGTGAGCTGGAGCAATTAACATGATTGGGTTTTAGCGGCAAGACCTTCGGAATATCACAAAAGTCTATAAGGGTCAGATTATTTATGGCTTCATTAAGGGTTGGGATTCCACATATTCAAGTTGGAATTTGGAAAATCATCAATAAGTGGGTGAGGAAAGATTTGATTAGCCAAGTCTGGAAATCAATTCAAAATTGCATGGAATGATCAGTAGCTCGTCTCCACCTAAGATATAAGTTTTTTTTTTCTTCCTCTTACAAAAAAACAAAAAGACTTCTTCATCGAATTCTTTTCTTTTAGTCTCATATAGTTCGTAAATTTGTCTTTATACTTTTTCGTTTTAATTTTTTTTTGTATGTATTTGCTCGAGTTTTTGATCAAAACAACAAACTAAGAAAGAATTTCAAGAATCCGCTACACAAGTCTACTAAACGATTACTAGGCAAAGCATCAGGCTACTGAGTTGTGTTAATCTGTCTTCAAGTGTTGATTCGAAAATTCTCTGATTCCTATGAAGGCCTATAAACGATTGAGTGTTTGTGAAATAAAGACATTGGATTTAGGATCCCAAAATAAGCTAAATGTGGATATTTAAGGTACAATCAATCATAAGAAGTTATGAACCGTTGGATGGAAAACAACCCAAAGCGTCATAAGTGTTTGAGCTCGCCCTTGTCGAAAAAAAAAAGATGGAGCCCATAAACCAACCACCACCTTTTCAACTCACAAAATTTTCTTTTTTGATGGAAGCAGGGACAACAAGTTGTTTAAGGATTGAGGATTCGAGGAACCTAATTGTTCAAACCTATTACTGCAGAAGGAGACGGAAATGGAGGAACCTACAATAAAGACTTGTGGGAATATGATATGAAAACTTGGCTAATGTATATCTCAAAAAATAGCACTTACTTGAATGTTGGATATTTATTTTGTATTCTTATTCTCTTGAAGGAACTTCCAAAATAAATGAATATAGCAGTCACAAGTGTCGTTGGTATATTAGTTTGTTTGTGTTTTTGTGAAAATTTTTTATTAGCAGGGACCCTCCTTGATAATGGGCAACCTAGCAGGACCCTCCTTGAATAATGAGGATTAGCAGGACCATCCTGGATTTAGGAAATGGACGAGCAGGACCCTCCGGATTAATGGAGAATTGCAGGACCCTCTGGATATAATGGGATTAGCAGGACCCTCCTGGGATAATGGGACTAGCAGACCCTCCTGGATAATGGGACTAACTAGCAGGACTCTCCTGGATAATGGGAGTAGCGGACGGGCTTCTGGATAATGGGGACGAGCAGGACCCTCATGGTAATGGGACTAGAAGGACCTATTTCTTGGAAATGGGAGGTAGAAGGGACCCTATGGGGGAGAATGGGATAGCAGGGACCCTACTGGATAATGAGATTAGAAGGACCATCCTTGTAATGAGATACAGGACCTCCTGGATAATGGGATTAGCAGGGACACTCCTGGATAATGGGGATTAGAACGACCCTCCTGCTAATGGGGACTAGCAAGACCCTCCGGATAATGGGAGTAGCAGGATCCTCATGGATTAATGGGAATAGCAGGACTCTCCTACGATAATGGGACTAGCAGGACCCTCCTAGATATTAATTAGGACTAGCAGGACCCTCATAGATTAAGATATACTGGGACTAGCAGGACCCTCCTGTGGTAAATCGGACACCCTCTGGATAATGGGACTAGCAGGGAACCTCCTAGATAATGGAATTAGAATTAGAAGGACCCCCTGATAATGGGACTAAGCAGGACCCTCCTTTGATAATGGACTGAAGGACCCTCCTTAAAATGGGGATATAGATTACTTTCATATGACTAACACTTCCTAGGTCTAGATTTTTAGTTTTATTTTCTCCTGAAAAATAAACACTCCTAACCGAAAGTTTTATGTTTATATTTATATTTTCTAAAAACTAACCAAAAAAAAAAATTTTCCTAGTTGAAACTGGGGCATGCCGCCAAAATTTTTATTTATTTATTTTTTGTTTGTTCTGTGGTGGTTCTCAGTGTTTCTCAAGCGAGACTTGGATTGAAATTTAAGAACAAAAGGTTTAAATTTTTTGAGGAATAATTCAATTCCATGATGTTTGACGGAAATTCTTCAATGCATGTAGCAAGCCTGATTCCACACATCTTTTACTAGTCAAATTTTGGATAAAGGAAAACACACATTTATTTCAAGAAGCATTTTTCAAGTTGTCATTTCGAAGAAAGAAATATGTTCAAATGGTCCGTTCTTCTAAATGGGGAAAAAAAATTCAGCCCCATTCCAATTCTAAAGTTAAGATATTCACTCAAAAATCACAAGGTGATATCTGAATAAAATTCAAAGTGAAGATTCAAGAAAAAGCTGGTGGATAGAAGTTTGTACATTTTTTTTTTTCTTTTTGACTTATAGTTTTTAATTTTATGTAAGGATTAAGAGCCGCGATCTGGAGCCCTGATGAACCTCACTTTTAACTTCCAACTCACAATTTATCTCCTCGAATACAAGTTGTGCCTGATTCTGATCACCGGATAGGCTAGTAGGATGTCAAAACAAGGAAACGTTGTTGTTCGCACCAAATTTTGATCCCCTTTCAAATAAGGTTCGGTCAAAAACTTGCACTTTGTTACTTCTTTGTCTGAAAAAAAACTCTCTCGTGATCCACTGTATTGAAATGTAAAAAAGATGTAGACACGTAATTTTAAACGGAATATTTTTTTTTAAAGTTTGACACCAATTTTTAGAGCATTAAATAATTGTATCAATCTAAAATAAATAATTTTATGAGTGTCATTAGTTTATTAAAAGTATTAAGAATAAAACAACATAAAAAAATTTTTATTTAGATAAGTTTATTTTGATTGTTGATTAAAAAAATAAAAAAATAAATAATTTAAGAATAATATATGTATTAATATATATTAGATTATTATATAATAGATATATATAAAAAAACCGTGAAAAATGAAACGAAAAAAAACAAAAAAATAACAAACAAAAAAAGAAGAGACTCTCCACAATATAAAAAAAAAATCAGTAAATAATATTCACATATTTGGCTTTGACTCCAAAGACCCAAAAGGTTTGAAGTTGAAGTGTGAGGTTTTCTTCGCGGTTCCTTATTCGAAATTGTTTCTTTGGTGGAATTTTCGCAAAAGGCACCATTTAATTTTTTTTTTTATAATTTAGTTATCATGTTTACAAGCATTGATTGCCAATATATTGAAGTTGTCAAATTTCACATGTGGTTAATCGTTATGTTTTTGTATGAAGTTTCGTTCAAATATGTCATATGAATTTATGTTTAGATCTCTAAATATTGATATTTGTGGAAATGCTATAACAAATGAAGTTTTATTTCATATAAAAATCGTAGTTTATTTCATGCTTAAGTTTAAAATTATTGTCACCAGGCGTGTTATTATTTTTCATGTTTAGTTTTAATGATAAGATGTTGTAGTTATTAGATTATAATGATAATAGGCGTATGTTATCCCAAATTTTTATATTCATTGTCTAAATTGAATGAATTGTTTGTTTGGTTTTGAGTTTTGAAAGTATTGAATTATATTTATATATATTATGTGTGTTGTATACATTATTTTATTTTAATTCTATTAAAATAATAATAAAAACTTGTTAGGATATAAGGAGGGAGGATAAATTTAAATTGAAAGAAAAAAGATTAAGGAAAAAAATAATAACAATAAAAATGGAATCAGGAAATGAGGTAGAATACGTTGAGGTGAATAACAGAAAAAGAAAAGAAAAATAGCGCTGAAAGAACAATTGAATTAGAAAAAGATATAATAGAAAAAAATAAAATTTAAAAAAAAAATTAATTATTAAAGAATGGGAGGATGAGGGATGGATATGTACATGAAACAAAAATAAATTTAATTAAAAAATACTACCCAAAAATGAAAACAAACAAAAAATAGTGTGTTAAATTTTTGTTTTAGATAATCAATTAAAAAAAAAACACAACTATTTTTTTCTTTTAAAAAAGGGGTAAGAAAGAAAAGAAAGAAAAAATCAATGTTAAAAAATTTCAATCAAAAAACAGATTAAACTAAGAAAGTTAATTAAACAAAAAAAAAAAACATGAAAATTAGTACAAAATAAATTACAATAAAAAAAAAAGAAGAGAAATTAGAAAACAAGCAACATGTTGATGAAGGAATAATAATGTAAAAAAAACTTGACATTCTTCTAAAAATTGGGGATGTGGATTTAAAAGATGTTAATTATAAATCTTAAAATGAGGGTAATACATGGTGTCTTAATATATAATATTCATAAATTATTAGTTCAGTATAAAGCCATAAAGTGACAGGTGCCTAGAACACGGGACTCGAGGGATGCCTAATACCTTCCCTTCGGGTTCAATAGAATTCCTTACCCGAATTGGTTCGCCGACCAAAAAAAGAGTTCATTTTCCTTTTGATTAGAGATTTTTAAACCCAAAAGGGGAATTGGGAACACCGTAACCTCCAATCCAGTGGGCGAACTCTGAAAAAAAAACACAAATAAACCCCCTAATAAATAACGTCACTGTTAAATGGGAAAAAAACCCTTTACGCCGACGCGCGAAGAAAAAAAGGGGTTGTGACAGCCACAAACATCAAAAGTTTTGAACTTGTTTCCTCTTAAGGTCCAAATAATGTACACTATTAATAAAAAAATAGTTTTCAAAATAATTACCTCTATTAAGAAAAAGTATATTTTTTCAAATAATTACACTATTAAGAAAAAAAGGTAAATATTGTGAAAGTAAATTTGCTGGTCTTGGAGAAGAAGGAAAAACATAGAAATTTAAAGTCCATATGGACTTAAGATTTAGGTCTTGAATTAATGAATATCACCTGGTTCATAATATTTTTTTTTTAATTATAGGAATCTGATTCTCATTCAAGTCTTGATGGTTTTATGTTTAATTAGGTTGGGATATGAATATTTGAAATAACAAAATTAATATTATTTCACATGATTTTGGTGTTTGTATTAGTAATAGCATATATAAAATCAAAATTGTGATGTATTTTTTTTAATCCTTTCAACCAAATATATTTTTTTTATTAAGTTTTTTTTTTGTTTTTTGGTTTAATTTATACCTACTATACGTATCTAGCGGCCTTTATTATTGATATAATTAAAAGAAACCTTCAATGAGATAAGTACAAGGCGCAAAAGGGTTGTCGGGCTAGACCATACCTTAACAATTCTTATATGAGGTATAATAACCTTAGACTAATTAAACCCGGCAATTTAAAAAAAAAACAAAAAAAAGATTTAGAGAGATCTATGTATTATATGATAATCACAAAGTTTATAATATACTCTATGATGATAACACAAATGGGGATGCTTAAGTAATACGAAAATAGAAAAGCCATGATAAGATTTTAATAATTAAACTCAAACTTCATTTTACAAAAGTATGAACTAAAATAGATAGATTGCCCTTCTAAAGAAACCTGAAGTCTTTTTCTCTTGTCTTCCCTCTTCAAATCTGTCTAACAATTTTTGATAGTTGATCAAATCTTCTTTGATTTATTGCATCTCATTAAAGGTGTTGGTACTATCATGTGATTCTGCTTTGCCAGCCACATCAGTAGGTGTGTTGGAACAATGTCATTCTGCTTTGCCAGTCAAATCGGTAGGTGTCTTGGAACAATGTCATTCCCTAGATGCATTTGCAAAGGTGTCCTCATCTCGTAGTCTAGTAAATCTATTTGTGGACAAAGCACTACAAAAATCTTGTAGTTGTTTGTTTGTGTTAATAGGCATAAGAGACTCTCACTGTTTAACATTAGAACTCACCAATGCATTAACAAGCTCTGTCACCAACTGAAACTTTTTGAACATTAGTACCTGTTAAAACCAATTGTCGCCCTACATGTAATGGGGATGAATCACTGGTATGCCACTACCCTTTAGGCACAAAAATTGGTGCTTCAAGGCTCAATTTTCTATGAGTTCTGACATGGTCATCCTCTTCTTCCATCCGGTTGGTCCATCGACTCTCACTTGATCTTCACATGATATTAAACATGTATCACCTTCTTGATATTCTTGTCCCTTATCTGAAGTTTTCGTAGCATCAGTCAAACTTTTTTCGGAGATGTTTAACGACTGAAACTCTAGTCCAGGCACCAAAAGGCCCTCCTGAAACTTTTTTCCAGACACCAAAAGTTCCTCATGCACTAACCTTTGACTAACTAATATTGGCCTTTGTGTGCACTATTCTCAGTAGTAGTTAGTGATTGCATTGAATTTTATATCGGTGTGTCCGTTTCACATTACTTGCAATATTCGTATCATCTAGAGACTTTTCCAACTTCATTTTTTTTTGCATTCAAGGATCTCGTGCATCACCCTTGCCAAGTTCCAACATTATTTGTTTGTCACCTGATCCCGAGTTGTCATTTATGGATTACCCTATCACCTTTTGTTTTTCTGAATCATTAGTCAGCAATCAGGCATCGTAATGAACTTCTGGTGCTTACAATAGGTACAATACAAAGGAAATATGTTGTTTTAAACCAATATGTTGATTTGTTCAAAACAAGCTTCTTACTAGGAGTGTTCATCCAAAAAGTGCATCCTTACTCGTTTTGGATGTTCGTCCATAAGATCAATATTAACCTTAAATCTAGTGGTGCTAGGTCTTTTCCTATATTGAGTGACTTAGTCTAGGGCTACTGGACTACCAATAGTCGATGCAATGGATAACAAAAGTCTTAGAGAAAAATGATTTGGCGGCAGATCCGGTACTGAAACCCATGCCAAAGCTTTTGAATTTTCTTTCTTAGGATGAATGTTTTGTGTCCATTGAAAGTGATGGAAGAGATGTCGCTCCCCATTAAATTGAAGATGACCAACCTGTTTTGATAGAATAGAGCAAAAATCTTCATAAAGATCACAACGAATTAAAAGATGTCGTGCTGCACGCGAGCCAATTACACAACGTCCTTTGATAACCAACTGTTTTGTAATTATTTTTTGTAGTTCATGTAAGATTGGTGAACCATAGGAAAGATTCATAATTACGTCGTGATGAAGTACCTCTTAAACGGCATACTCATCTGATTCCTTAAAAGTAAAACGGACAGTTGGTTCCCCCTGTATTAATTGAAAAGGTTTCAAGATTGTTTTGGTCAATGTTGTAGGATTATAATTCATAAGAGATGAAGGTTTGACTCTCCCACCGTTTAAGACTGGGGAGGGGCAACGACAGCCATGAGAGTCTTCTAAGTCACCTTTCACCAAAATATTGAAATTAAGTGTGTAGATCACCAAATTAACATTTTCAGCTTCTTGTAGCACAAATCTTTGGGGTCATATATCCAAAAAAAGTTTAACTATAATACTAGCATTAGCTGTACCAATGTTAAATTCACAGTTCAACCATTTGTACTAAAAATTTAATACACATACTATTTTATAGATACTACCCAAATGGACTCCTTTAGTTTTGAGAAAAGAAAGAAAAAAGTGGACAAGTTATATCTATTGATTATAAATGTTTTACAATAAGCACATGTCATTCAAATATTGTTTTGATTATGTAAGCAACTCCAATACCTTAATTTTGTAGTACAATAAGTATAACATCACTAATTTAAACTTCTAAGTTCTCTTAAAATTCTATAAAAAAATACTTCATATGTATTTTATTTATCCTAAACAAAATAATTTTACATCAAGGGTTGCAAATTAAAGAAATCAAAACAAATGCCATAAACTATGCACAATTGTTTTAGAGTTGTGACATGTTAATTGAATAAGGTGAAGAACATTTGTTTTTTGTTCGTGTAGCATATACCTTGACCTTACCAACGGTATTCTTATTTATTTTCTACAAATTATCATGCCCTCGGATGAACAAAGACTACCTTTAACTTCTCGTGATCGACTAAGCAACCTTTCCATTTATTTAATCGATGACATTCTTAATAGGTTGTCTTTTCAAGATGTTGTAAAAACTAGTATACTTTCTATGTATTCGCGATATACTTTTTGTAGAATTCCAGAGGTTAAATTTGATCAAACTGTCTATGAAACACCAGAGGACTTGACATCCCCAACCATTGAATTTATTCCCATTCTCGATTGTCTAGGTTTTATAAAGGAACAACATACAAAGTTACCCTTTACATTACTAGTCTAAAAGTTTATCCTAATGTTGATCGATTGTACATTTGCTTAACACAAATTTCATTCAATATTTTGTCCTTAAACATTCAGTTACTTTATCACTATAAAGATCCCTACTTTCTTAGTTTATTGTCAGCATTGAGGTATTTGATTCATGTAATGTTAAATATTATATCTTCCAGTTCTTTCAGGGGATTTTATAAGTGATTAGCTAAATTTAGAATTGTCACATTATCTCTTAGTATTGAAACTTTATCTCTATTGCCCATGTTGGAGGATTTGGTTGCAAAAAAGGACATAAAAAAAATCCGTAACTCATGAGTATTAATGCTCCTACAGCTAAGGTCATTGTCCTTCTGGCGATATTACAGTTTGATATAATCTTAGGGAATGTTCCTCTTCTTTCCAATGTTCTGTATGAGCCTAAAGAATTAGTTCTACAAAAACTTATGATTTTGACAATACTTTTTCATCTATTCCTGCTCTCAAGTATTTCAGCTGGGATAATTTGAAGTAATGTTGCTTCATTTTACTTGTATTTTCATACTGGTACTTTTCTTTTTAGCATCCTAATTTTTGTTATTTTATTCGTAGGTCGATATTGGATCAACTGAATTTATACCAACAAGGCTTCCACCAACTCTTAACTGTCTCAAATGCCTATTCATATCTTGGATTAATCTTGGAGGGTTTTTTGAGCTTTCGTTTTCTCTTTGCATGGTACGGAGCTCTCCAAATTTAGAAGAAATGGAAATTCAGGTTTTCACTAATGTTTATTGTTCTTTATATTTTTAACGTTTTTATATTCGTATGTAATGAATTTGATGGTTTTTTCTTGATTTTTCTTAGGGGTGTCTCCTTAATGATGGGGATTATTTCGAACCTGCGCCAAGTTGGTTGTTGATGAGATTCCTGCAAGATTCTCGGACATCACATTTAATATGAAGGACAGGTTAAGTATTTATGATTTATACTTTAGAAAAGGGTGAAATGCAGGCTTTTTATGTTTTATTGGGAAAAGTCTTCCAACACTTGTCAAAAGTTAATATTAAAGCTTAGTCCAAATAGAAAATAATATAATCTTCAAAAGTACTCGCGGAATAGAGGGAGGATAAACAATTTTCAGTGGGGAATCATTTAAAGTAGAATAGCAGGGTTTAGGAAGTTGTGTATCTTGTTGATTAGTATCGTTTATTTATTCACAATCCTTCTTTAAGTGTGGCTAAAATATTTTGAAGTGCAAAAGAAAAAGAAACGAGACGGTGGTTCATGGAGTAGGTAAGGTTGTGTTTTGCCCTTGCTTTAAGGTATTCTAAGAATTTATCTTCTTGGAAAACATAGAATTGTGAACCTGGCATGAAGTTTTTGAATACTCTGTTTGGGAACAAAGTTTGTTTTTACATTTCATGCTTGTTCTTAAATGATTTATGATTTGAGACTTTGTTAGTTTATTTAGAAGTTATGTTATGTGTTAAATTCTCTTATGGAGCTTGAAACAATGAGTGGAAACTTATTTTTTAAATAGTAGGAATTTCATTCTTGTTAAGGGATTAGTCGAGAAGTATTTTCTGCGAACATAATCCTTACTAATCTGTGAAGAAGAAACTCGAAGAATATTATTTTGAAGTTATGTTGTGTGTTAAATTCTCTTAGGCGAGCTTGAAGTATTTAATGGGAACTTACTTTTTGTATGGTTAGTAGGAATTTCATGTTTTCTAAGGGATATCTTGGACAAGATTCTTCCACATTTGTGAAGAAAACACAAGAAGAATAATCTGCGGTTTGTGTAAAGCAATTAAATCAAACAATCAACATTAGGACATACTTTTAGACTTATAATGTTGAGGGTAACTTTCAATGTTATTCTTATATGAAACATGAGGAAACAACCGAGAATAGTAATAAATCCAATGGTAGGGGATGTAAATTTCTCTACTGTTTCCCAAACCGTTTGATCAAATTCCACATGTGGAATTCTACGACAAGTATATAGGAATTCTTTGAAAGTCTACAAGTTCTTACAACATTTCAAAAATACAACCTATTTTAAATGTCATTGATAAAAAGAATTGCAAGGTTTCTAAGTTGATCGGGAGATCGTAAAATAAGTCTTTGCTCATTTGTAGGTATGATAATGTGTAGAAATTAAACAAGAATAGAATTGGTACGGTCTGAATATACGCTACACGAACAACAAATAAACATATCACAACTCTAACAATAAAGAAAAGGTGCATATTATTTAGATGCCATTTGCATTGACGTTCTTATTTGGCAACTCTTGGATATAAAAATTGTCTGGACTTATTAGATTGAGTAAAATAAACACATATAAAGTATTTTCTGTAAAAACATTTGAACAGAATTAAGCAAGTTTTTAAATAGTAATGTTATTACTGATCTGTCACTGAAATTATTAGTAGTGGGTGGATTACCCATCAAAATATTATAGTGAATGAAATATGTTTATGCAACATTATACAATCAATAGATATAACGCTTACACTCCTTCAACGCTAAAGGAGTCATTTGTTAGTATATATAAAAATAGTATTCGAAAAAATGTTATAGTCAGATGTTTATGTAAATTTAACTCTTAGAAAACTAAATACTACTATTTCAAGAAACCTTTTTTGGATAATGAACTCAAAATAATTGTTTTCTACAGACGAATGTGACTATGTACCCGTTAGTGATGAGGATTATTTCAAAACATGTGGGCCAGGAGGTGTTGACAGGATTCACAAGTTTCTCAGAAATAATTACATTTACTCACTTAAGGACAGTTTCGTTTTATGACTGTACTATTGGAAGAATGTGAAAATGCAACCGTTGCTGAATAGGAAGTCTTGCTATTAAGGAAATACTCAAGTTAGACCGAAGAGAAGTAGAAGTGAAGATGACGGCTCCTCCGTTATATGTGAAGACACAAATCGAAGGAAGCACATCACCCAATTGAGTTATTTTTGATTCAAAAATTTATGTGGGTGTGTTTAATTTCTTAAGTAAGCTTGACGCAGTGAAGTGGGAAATTACGTTCCGTCTGGCTAGTTAGAATTTCTTGTCATAAAGGAATATAGCCAAGTTAGACCGAAAAGTATATATGGTGGGCAGGGATGATTCCTCATCCGTAGACGAAGAAACTCGAGAGCATCACCAATGTGGACGTTGATTGGCTTCGGTTCAGTGATGTTGAATTCTTCTAGGGCGAGGTTGAAGTTCAATGGGAAACCTAATTTTTGTTTACATTTCTAGGAATTGCCACGTGTGGTACAGAGATATTAGTCTAAGTTTGACCCAAGAAGTATATATATGGACATGGTCCTCCTCATCCGTTGAAGAAGAAACACAAAGAAGCATCACCCAATTTGGATCTGGATTGATGTTATTTTTGAGTTATATTGTTGTGTTAAACTTCCCTTGGACATCTTTTTCAGCATTTTGAGTGGAGGAAAACTTACTTTGTATGGTTAGTAAGAAATATCTGGTTGCTTTAAGGGATTTGTCCTAAGTTAAGACAGACAAAGTGTATATGTTGGGACATGATTCTCATTCATCTGTGAAGAAGAGGAAGAAGGAAACTCGACGAACATGTTCAACATATATGTACTTATCGGTCTAACTTAAAAATAATTCCCTTAGAAAACAAAAAATATTTTCTCTTCCTAAACCTAACACCAAAAGTAAGATCTCCATCAAGACTCAAAGCTCGCCTCTCGCCTAAGAGAATTTAACCACACAACCCTAACTCCGACAATTAACATCAACCCCCAAAAGTAATAAAAAAATTGGGTGATGTGTCTTAGTTAAGGAAGGAACATGGCAAACATACTTCTCGTCTAACTTGGACTAATCCCTAATTACAAGCAAGAAAAGAAATAGAAAATGCTTACTAACCAGACCAACGACAAAAAAGTCAAGTTTCCACTCAATTTTTCAACATAGCCTAAGGAAATTCAACACATTACATTACTTTGAATAATAAAACATAATCACGAATCCAAACTTTTGGGGTGTGATGCTTTCTCTAGTTCTTCTTCACATTAGAGGCATGCAAGAATCTGTCCAACATACTATACATCTTGCGCTATCTTGGACTAAGTCCATAGGAAAACAAGAAATTAATAATAGCTAGACAGAAAGTACGTTTCCAGAGGTCTGAAAAGGATAGCATGTACACAACATTTTACTCCTAACTTTGTTTTTGGGGTATGAGAGTTGATTTTTGATAGCCCCTCCACTCAACAAAAAATGTCAAGCAGTAAAACCAACATCTACAAAACACCAAAAAAAAAAGAAACGGAAGTAGGGTTCTTTCTACATTCCAAAATCCCATGAAAACCAACATCTACCCCAAAAAAAAGTACAAAGAGCAAGATAGAGTTTCTATGTCACAAATTTAGCATCACCAATTGAGAAAGATTTTAATTTTTAAACAGAACAAGGAAGTAAATCTTAAGCTTATCAAGAACTAAAATTATTACCTTAAACATCCAAAAAAAGAATCAAATACCTTATTGAGCACACAATATCTTTTAGCTGCTGAGCACAAATATGTGTGATTTTGAAGTCTTCAAATTCATCACCCTGGAGTGAAAGAGAAGTGAAGAGGGGGGATAGGTTTTCTTGTAAATATTAATTATTACAGAAATTGTATATGGAGTTGCGTGGTGAGGGCAATTAATATGGGATGTTTCTTATTTCTGTCCTGTTATCAATTTACGTGGACACCAAATAATTTGACATAAAAAAAATAAAAAATGGACCATGTAATAGAAATCTTAGATATTAATGTGATTACAAATTATTTTATTTAAATTTGGAGCTAAAATATGTCTTTTTTATTTTGTATTAGTTAGTTATTTTTCTCATTATAAAAAATAATAAATGGAAATTCATAAATTTCATTAATTTCACATTTAAAGAATATTGTTTAGGTTTTACAAGCTCTATTACATATACAAAAAATAAAAAAAGAAAATTCTTAAGGATATAAATGAGATTAAATGATTGGAAGGGTTATATCTATAATTAAGTGAAACAATAAGTTAGGACTTAAAGCTTCTCTTCGAAATAATAACCTAAACAATAAAGTAAAATATGGGAGGATAAAATTATTAAGGGGAAAAGGAAAAAAAAAGAGTAAGTATTTAAAAATTTATGTGATTCATTAATTTAGCATAAATTGGCAAAGGCAGGATTTAGTTACTGAAAATTTACATTGTTTGTTCCAATTCAGTCAATTCTTTTTTGCATGTGATATTTAATACCTTAAAATAGTTAAATTTTATTATATATGTCAGCTACAAATTCAATTTTCTGATTTTATGACCTCTTTTTTACTATAAGAAATCGTCATTTTTAGTAATATGAGATCTAAAAAATACCAAGAGATATCATTTGTTCAATATTATGGACTAATTCCTTAGAAGACAAGAAATTTCTACTAGCCAGATAGAAAGTAAGTTTGCAGAGGTCTAGAAAGGCTAGCATGTACACAACATTTTACTAAAAACATTGTTTATGGGGTTTTGAGAGTTAATTTTCGGTAGCCCCTCGACTCAAAAGAAATGACATGCAGTAAAACCAACACCTAGAAAACACCGCCTAAAAAAGAAAGAAAGGCAAATAACAAATAGGTTTTTTTTCACATTCTAACATCCAAAAGAGAAGAAAACCAACATATACCCCAAAAAAAAAAAAGTACACAAAGAGGGAACATAGGGTTTCATTTCACAAAATTAACAACACCCAAAATGAGAAGATTTAATTTTTTTTAAAACAGAACCACGGAAGCAATTTAAGCTTTAATCAAGAGAACAAAAGTTTATTACTTATATATTGCTAAAATAGCAAAAAAAAATAAATAAATAGAAAGTATCAAATACACTTTTGAGCACACGATCCTTCACTGTTTTTTGAACACAAATTTGTTTGATTTTGAAGTCTTTCAAATTCAGCACTCCAGAGTAAAAGAGTGAATGAGAAGGGGGAGCGGGCTTCTTCGGCTTAAATTTAAATTTTACAAGAATTGTAATATGGAAGGGGGTGAGGTTGGGTGGTGGGGGGCCAATTAAATTATGGAGGTTCCTTAGTTGTAGGTCTGTTTGTATCAATTTACGTGACATATTTAATCGACATAAAACAAAAATTTAAAATGATGAAAAATGAAATTATATGAAATGTGGATAGGTTAATAGGAAATTCTTAGATATTGATTTGAACTATACAGTATTTTATTAATATTTTGAGTTCCTCAAAAATTATGTCCTTTTTATTTTATATTAGTGATTGGTTTATACTAATAAATATAAATAAAAATGATAAATTTTCATTTATTAATTTAACTTTTTTAAGAATTTTTTTATGAAGGTTTACAAACTTGATTAATTTACAAAAATAAAAAATTAACAACATTGAGGATAAATGAGATCAAAATGATTGGAAGAATTATTTATAATAAAGTGAAAAATTAATATAGGACAATGAAAAGACTTTCTTTCTTAAATAACCTAAAAAAAGTAAGTATCACATAAATTAAGGGGAAAAGAGAGTAAAAATTAATGTGATTATTCACAAATTGGCTGGTCTGATTAATTCCTAAAAAAATTACTTTGATCTGTCCAATTCAGTCCACTTAATTATTTTTTGCTTGTGACATTTAATACCTCAAATTGTTAAATTTGATTGTACAGGTCAGTTAAATTCATTTTTCTGACTTTATGAATTATTTTTTTATATACGAAATCATCATTTTTATATATAAGGGATCTAGAAAGTACCAAGAGATATCATTTTTTTCCGTATTATAGACACAAAATTCCTACATTTTAGCCACTTTCATGTAAGGGCGAATCTAGAAGTGGCGAAGTTATTTTCATTTAAATTTTCTTGAAATTTTTTTTTATGATATATATAAGATTTTTTTCAGTGTTTATATATAAATATAAATGGATATGTACATTGTAAGGCGTTTAATTTTCACTTGTTTTTTTAATAAAATTTTTTTTAGCAG
The DNA here is from genome assembly GCA_027704765.1 of Solanum habrochaites. Classification (NCBI taxonomy): domain Eukaryota; kingdom Viridiplantae; phylum Streptophyta; class Magnoliopsida; order Solanales; family Solanaceae; genus Solanum; species Solanum habrochaites. The sequence goes on along the minus strand of JAKWJA010002493.1, from coordinate 35,336,337 downwards.
ACCATTGGTGAAAAACATTGGAGTTTTGTGATATAGTCTGAATTCTTTATAATATTCATTAAAAATTTTCTTATCAGTAAGGTTTTGTGTTACTAAATATTTAAAAAGAACTAAATTTAAAAATAATTTTAAAATAAGCAAAAACTTGGTTGAGTTGGGTCTTGATCAGATCTGCCCTGTTTTGGCTTCTCTTAATTATATTGAGCAATCAAATTCAGTTTGAGTTGAGTTGATACTCCTGTTTTCTTGTTGTTATCTGACACCCTATATTTGATAAAAATTTAATTCTAATTCGCTCAACCATAAAAATAGAGAAAAATAAATGAAACAAATACACTTATACATTGAAAAAACTAATGAAAAAAATACCAAATAGTTATTCCTTTTTTGGAATGAGTCGATTTATCTGAGGCAAACAGGCAAATGAAAAATAACTAGCATAGAAATGCCTAACGTTAAGACCAAATTGTAGATATTTTGTGTATTTACTTTTTCCCTATGAAATAAAAATATTATCAGAAATAGTTATTAATTAAGCATCACACTAATATAATTATGATAATCAACTATTATATATTAAATAGTTGTACTCATATAAATTTCATTTTTATTTTTAATAATTACATAGATTTCATCATTTCATAGATTATATGGTGCGGGCAAAAAAAAACAATAACATTTTTTCGGTGGATGGAAACCTAATATGAATCATTTTTATGTTTGCATTAGGGTTTAATACATCCACTCGCTATTCAATCATGCGATGAATGAAAGTTACATTAGCGTTAAAGGAGGGCAAAACGGAGACTGATTGCCTTTTCTGTCTCAAATACCGCCGTTTTTTCAAATCCTGGTACGTAGGTAAAATTAATTCTTTTATGAGCATAAATGCTTATGATTTTTCATGCAATATCAGAGCTTGGAAACTTGCACTTATGATTGTCATCAGTGAAGTAACTTTCTTGTAGAGAAGCGGACTCCAACATTCAGATGTTGAATTGGCATATCAATGTTTAATCTATCTTGAAAAAAAACGATTATAATTAACAGCGCACTCTTAACGAGTGTAGAGCTATCCTTGTGCTAGAGGAATCACCCGCAAAACTAGAGTTTGAATCTAGCTAAAGACCTTATTTCTTTTCATGTTTATTGTGACATTTGGGGGGGGGGGGGGTAAATTTAAAATTCACTTAGTCAACTAGCAATAGTCGATAGTCGACTCACCTACAAATTAGTAGGAAGATAAACAACAATAGGAAGTTGCAGTAAAATTGACACAAAAGATTTTATCGTGGTTCGGATCACCAATGCGGTGCCTAGTCCAGTCCCCTTGGGTTTCAAGAGTTTCTCTTAAGAGATTTGAACAAATCTTCGTGTTATAAAAATACTAAACTTTCTGATGTTTGCTATGCAAATAAGATTTCTACCTTGAAACTGCCTCAACTTGTATACTACAGTCAGATTCGTTCTTTTCTCTTTTCTTTTCAATTGTATCATTCACGTGTTTACAAAGCTTTATGAATGACAACAAAAATGTTTGCTAAACTCAAGTGAATTTTTGTACTTCACACTACAAATTTGGGTCGGTTTTTGTAGATGATGATCTGTGCTTTTGTAAGGAAGAACCCAAGGGATTTATCTCAATCAAGGGTCAATTTAGGGAGTCCTTGATTGAGGCGATTTATTTGAGCTGTATACATGAAGTAAATCGCTTCTTCTTCGTTCCTTTTGCTTTTTTGATCTTTTCCTTGACGATAGAAAAACTTCTTATCTTGTGTCTTTATTCATGACTCTTTCCTTTCTTTATTATTTGATTGTGATATTTGCCAAGTGTGGGAGTATTCTACTTAATTTAGACTTTCCTTTATGTGCTGATCAACCATATTTTCCTTTCCTTCTTTTGTCCCTTAGATTTGTGGCTTGCCTTTCCAATGCTTCTCTGCAGCTTCAAGGAAATATTCTTTTCCTTCTTTAAGTCGCTCACACTGATGATTTCCTTTTTGAATTAGTGCCCTATGAAAATTGATATCTACTCTTCAAGTATCTATTTTCAAAATCAACTAACTCTAAAGAGTTAACAATCTCTCACTTTTTTATAATGACAAGATTGATCAAAATTTTAACAGTAATCTTGACAGCTAATTTTACTGAGAAAGTTAATTGTACTTCCCTGAGGTTTCATGTCTTAGTTCATAGATTCATGCATCTCTCCCTCTGTCTCATGGAGGAGTAAGAAAGATAGATTTTGTTTTCTCCCCGTTTGTCATAATATAAACGAATAGCGAAAACCATACTTGATTAAAGAAAAGAAAAGACAACAGAAGAGACCAGAGTGTTATATTCGAAGAGTCAGAAGAGGAACAACAGTTAGTCCAGATATGAGAGGTACCTCCACGAATTGATTTTCGTTGCAAAAATTAAAGGTTCAGCCAATAGAGTAAATGACCACCCCAAAAGTACCTGAAGGAGTCAATCACTTTCTTACAGAAGGTATTTTAAGGACGTTCCACATTCCACAAAAGACTGGAGTATAAGGTCTGAACTGTAAGAGAAATCTCTTTGTTGGAGGAGTTGACTCCACTTTTCGGAGAGTCAACTTGTTGGATCAACCGATTTACCGTTGAGATACCTTCATGCTTGATCGATATCATGGTAATGTGCAACTAACCAATATCAGTGCTACAATCTTTCTGTAAACGAAATACCTTTTCCACAACATCATGATAGGTCTCCAAGTTCCATTCTACAGCTAAGAGTCTAGTTTCGACTTCCTCATTGACCTGCAATAAAACAGTGGCAGAATCTCTGAGATTTTTGAGGGTTTGGTAGAATCCGCCCGAGCTTTGAGTGAGTCCTTCTTACCCACTTTTCACCAATCTGCACATACCCCATACTAGAAAAAGTGCGAGAATCATAAGTTGTATTTATAAGAGAGGCGGTAAACATAGAAACATCCATAAGATGATCCACAATAATCCTCGAGATGAGAAAGCCATAGGGCAGACTTGCCGAGACATTTTAAGTCTTCAACACTTCCCCACATATACTCCTTGAATAATTCTGCCCAGTTGATGGAGTTTTTTTTAAGCAGGAAATAGAGAACAAACACATCACGAGTAGAGATATTACTGAAGGATCCCTTCCTTCGAATAAGAGTTGTGGTCATGATATGTGAGAGAATACAGTTCTCTAAACATAGCAAAAAAGTCCCTAAGTTAGAAATGTCAGAGTCGGGTTCAGCAACGACACGCTTTGCAACTTCTAGAGAAACTTCAAAGTCATCAGGCCATGTTCCGTTTAAATACGGAATTACCCAGAGAACTTAGTACCAAACACATCTTCGAATAGATTTTTATTTATGATAAAGCGTTTACCCAGCACTAACGATTCTAACTCATAGTGTTAGATGAGATTCGTAGATTCGCATAGAGTAGGCGAACGCATCAAAAAGCACATGACCACACAAAATAAAAAAGAGACGATTTCTGATCTTTGAGATATGAGCTTAGCGGGCAGTGAGATTCATTTAATTTACTAAGATTGGCAACACGTCAGGGAACAATAAGGTGAGCATTGAAGTGATCATACATGTGATTCTGTTTGATAACCTTGAACAGTTGCATGTCCGCATGGGAGAGAGATCCTGTCATATAGAGAAAAGTCTTCTTTGATTCTTTCTGCTCAGTAGTAGAAGCTAGCTTTTTTGAGGAATCAGATGGATAAACCATGGATTCTGCGGAGGAATTAGAAGAGAGAGAGATGGCGTCTACTTAGACGAAACTCAAAGCAACAACAGATTTCTTTGAGGTCATGGAGCGGTTTTTTGTCATGGTGAGATGAATAGTAGATGAGAGTCAATTAAAGGAGAAATAAAAAGAAAACAAAAGGAGAAAAAGGAATGGGGATCAGACAAGAAAGGGAAGGGGATTTGACATGAAGAAGAGGCAGCGGAAGAGGCGGCAACACGTCATAATTACTGAACAAAAAAAGAGAAAACACATTCAATATATAATGGAAATTAAATATATAAAATAAAAAATAAAGTGACAGGATTAGTCAACAACATTTAATGCCAAGGCGATCTCTGAGAGAGATGAGAGAGCAAGATCTTTCTCAAGAAGAGGGTTTTTGTAAAAAAATATCAGCAACTTGATTTTTTAGCGTTCTACAAGTTTCAAGAGAAATCACCATTTCCCCAACATGATCACGAAGAAAAATGGAGACTTTCCTTATCATTGTCAAGAGTTAGGACTTCTGCCAAGTATTTATATTGGGCATGATCCTTCCTTATCTGTGAAGAAAAAACTCGAAGAAGAATCACGATTTGTGTCAAGCAAAAATATCAATGATAGGACATACTTTTAGACTAGAAATGTCGAGGGTAACTTTTAATGTTATTCCTATATAAAACCTGAGAAAACAATCGATAATGGGAATAAATCCAATAGTAGGTTATGTCTAGTCCTCTAGTATTTCCTAGACCGTTTGATCAAATTTAACATGTGGAATTCTACGGAAAGAATATTGTTAATCCTTAGAAAGTTTACTAGTTCTTACAACATCTCAAAAATACAACCTATTTAGAATTTCATCGATTAAATGAAAGACAAGATTGCTAAGTCGATCAAGGGAAGGTAAACATAGTCTTTGTTCATCTAGAGGCATAATTATTCGTTGAAATTGAACAAGAATACGATTGGTAAGGTCAGAGTATATGCCACACGAATAACAAACAAACATATCACAACTTTAACAATAAAAGAAAAGGTGTATAATTTGTAGATGACATCTTCATTGATTTCTTTAATTCACAACTCTGGATGTTAAATTGTCTGCCTTAGGTTAAATTAAACACATACAAAGTATTTTTGTATAGAATCTGATGTGAAATTAGAAGTTTAAAGTAATGATTTTATACTTATTATACTAGATATTTATAGTACTGAGTGCTTAAATCAAAACACTTTATGAATGACATGTGCTTATCGCAATATTATAAATCAATAAATTACACTTGACACTTTCTTCAACACCAAAGGATTCATTTGGTGTATATATAAAAAATAGCATTTATATTAAATTTTAGTACAATGGTTGAGTGTAAATTTAACTTTGGTACGACTAATACTAGTATTACAATTAACCTTTTTTGGATATATGACCCAAAAATTTGTGCTACAAGAAGCAGAAAATATTAATACAGTGAACTACACACTTAATTTAAATATTTTGGTGAATGAGAATAAAAAAAGACATATGAGAATTTAACACACAACATAACATCGATATTAACATCAACTCAAGAATTCCAAATCGGGTGATGCTTCTTCCTAAGGAAGGAACATGTCCAACATACTTCTCGTTCTAACTTGGACTAATCCCTTAACAAGCAAGAAATCTCTACTAACCAGACAGAAAGTAAGTTTCGACTCAAATTTCTAATCTTGCCTAAGGTAAATCAACACATAACATAACTTCAAAATAAACATCAACTCACCCTCCCAAATCGGGTGATGCTTTTCGAGTTTATTCTTCAAAGGTGAGGAAGGATCATGTCCAACATGTATACATCTTGGTCTAACTTGGTTCCTTAGCAGACAAGAAATTTCTACTAGCCAGACATAAAGTAAGTTTTCAGAGGTCTAGAAAGGATAGCATGTACACAATATTTTACTCCTAACTTTGTTTGTGGGGTTTGACAGTTGATTTTCAACTGTCCCTCGACTCAAAAAAAATGTCATTGCAGTAAAAGAAACATCTAAAAAATGCCAAAAAAGGAAAGGAAAATAGGGCCTAATTCCAAAATTTCAATAAAACCAACATCTACCCAAACAAAGTACAAAGAGGAAGATAGGACTTCTATTTCACAAAATTGACAACACCTAAATGAGAAAGATTTGATTTTTTAAACAGAACAAGGAATGAAATTTTAAGCTTATCAAGATCTAAAATTATTACTGATATAATAATTATCAAAAAAAAATTTAGAAAAGTAACAAATATGCTTTTGAGCACATTTTATCCTTCAGTTGCTGAACACAAATTTGTATGATTTTGAAGTCTTTAAATTCATCACCCCGGAGTGAAAGAGGGAAGTGACGAAGGGGGAGAGATTTTCTTCTTAAATTAATATTTTACATGAATGTAATATGGAGTGGGGTGAGTGGGTGGGGGAAATTTGTAATGGAGGTTCCTTAGTTGTATTGTCTTGTCCGTATCAATATACATGACACGATTAAATTTGACATAAAAAAAGTAAAAGGAAATTGAAATGTGATATGCAATAGAAATCTTAGAGACTAATGTGATTAAAAATTGTTTTATTAAAATTTAGAATTAAAATATGTCATTTTTATTTTTATTTATTTATTTTTCTAATTATAAGAAATCATAAATAAAAATGAAAAATTTCATTAATTTGCACATAACAAATTTTTCTGAAGATGTACAAACATGATTAATTTACAAAAATAAAAAGGAATAATTTTAAGGATAAATGAGATCAAAATAATTGGAAGAATTATCTATAATAAAGTGAACAATAAAATATAAGACTATAAAAAGACTTTATTTTTTAAATAACCTAAAAAAAGTAAACATCACATAAATTTAAGGGAAAAAAAGACTAAAACTAATGTGATTTTTTTTTTACAAAAATTGGCAGGTATATATAGTTATTGAAAATTTACTTTGATTTGTTCAATTCAGTCCACTTAATTATTATTTTCATGTGACATTTAATACTTCAAAATTGTTAAATTTTATTGTATCGGTCATGTAACATCTAGTAACTTGACATAATTAAGAATAAGCTAGGAAATCAAGGAAAAATTGTTTTTGGAAATAAAAAGAGAAATGTGGAAAATTTCCAGATTTTAAAAGTGAGTTTTTGGTCATTTTTCAAACGGCCATAACATTCATCTCAAGAGGAATTAGTGTGAGTTATTTATATGGTTGGAAATACCATGCAAAGATCTTTCCAACGCCACCAAGTTTGCGAGATTTTGATATCGTATGAGTGAGATATGCCTTTAAGATGTTGGATTAAGGAGAATCCCATTCGGATTTTAGTAAGGGTAAAGTAGTCTTTTCATCCTATTATTTCCTAATTTATTTTATGGGTTTATCAAGGGAAAATTTAAGCCTTCAGTCATTTTTTAGAATATTGAATATGCTTAGGTCTTGAAAGAAAAGAAAAGAGAAGAGGTGAAAGGAGAAAGAGAAGAAAGAACGCAGAGAAAAATTGTGTGGATATCATTGCGGGTGATTCATTTAAGTTATGTGAGATCATTTTGTGTTGGGTTCTTCACCAATACCCCTAATGATTCAATTTGACAAGTTAGAGTTTATTGAATGATGAACATGTAAGTAAAAATTGTGAAATTCTTGTTGGTCGAATAGAAGTTTATCTCTAGTAAATTTGATTCATGTTTTTGGAGTGTTTCCGGGTCTAATCTATTGGGTAATGAGGCATTTAGTGATACTAAGTGTTTCGGTGGGATCCATGGAAGTTTAGGAGGTTTAGAGATGAAAAACAGAGAAGAAAAGTCGATGGTTCCGTCAAATAACCCCTGGCGCGGAGCGCCTGCGAGAGCACCTCAGGGCAGGCTCTATCTTACAGGTCCTGGCGCACCGTGCGAGCCAGATCGCCTCAGACCAGAGTCTGTTTGACAGGCTCTGGCCCTCTGTGCCTATCAGAAAGCCAAGGTCACCTGGAGACCCCGTTCTTCATGTCTTTTTGTACCAGTTCCTAAGTGATGTACCTATCATTCCTAGTTGATTGCAACACTCTAAAGTACATATAAACATCATGAAATCATCCATAAAAATGAGATCCTGATCCTTGAATCAATAATCCAATTCAAGGGAAGCTAATATCAAGGTCAAAGAAGTTAAGAGTCAAGTTTAAAAATTAAGAAGTAAGTAAAGGCAAGTTATTAAAGTTTTCAACGAGACTTAAGCAATCACTTTAAATTTGTTTTAAAGCTCAAGTTACAAGTTGATCAAAGAGCAAAGAGTATAGTTAAATTCTCAAAAAGCTATAAGGGAACTAACTATTATCTAAGAGTTAAGTTCAAGTAAAGTAAAGAGTACGAGTTTAGTTCATCTCTCAAAGAGCTAAAAGGGAACAAAGTATTTCCAAAAGGTTTACAAATGTTTTAACATTAATGTTACAAGGAAACTAAGAGTTCCAAAAGAGTTTTGAGTAAGAAAAGGGGAACATTGATTCCAAGAGGGATTTTTAAAGAGCTAAACGGGTTTACAATATTATCGGGTCACCCATCGAAGCAGTTATTTTTAAGAATGAGCATAGACGTATATTTTGGGAGTAGTATTGAGCACCGATGTGGGGATGAGAGTTTATATTAATTCAAGTCCCTATGTAAACCATGTAGCCATCATGAGTATTAACGGGTCATACTTTTTATTTGATCACTTACGTTAAGTTAATAGATCCACTGAGTAAAGTAAGGTCCTATACCGATGGCAAGGTGTAGGATGATCCTCGGCAGCGTGAGGTAAAAAGTTGTATCATCACTTAAACTCAAGTAATGGTTGTCGGTTAGAGAATCTCCCACAAAAAATTATATTACTTTCATATATAAGTAAAATTGAGTTTATTATTGTTTTATCTTTAAAAACTAAGTCTTTACGCTATTTTATCACATATATATATATATATATATACACACACACACACAAAGTAATATATGTATGCTTCACGCGGTGCTAAGAATAATTGCATTGAACTTGCAAGTAATTTCTTACTAACTAAGTATCCAATGATTTTCTCTGTAATACTAACGAGGAACAATCTTCAATGATGTCTACATCTCCGTCAGGTAAAATTCACAAAACTCGAGTGAAAAGTTCTAATTTTGCTCATAGAAATGTTGAGTCTAAAGTGATTAAAAGTAGGAATTCCAGAAATAAACTTGTTTCAGATGAAATTATTTGTATAAACAAAGAGTCAAATTATGAGGCTTTAGTTGTGTTCGGGATTTCCATTTAACTCGTTACAGGATGAAGAAATCAAAGCTGGAGCTGTTAGTGTAGTTGGCGGGATAGAAGAGTGAAACTATATTTTAATTAGGAATCACATTATTACGAAATGGTGTGAAAATGTATCGATTTGGCTGACAAAGGATATGTTTGTTGATATTATACCGGAACGATATAGTGGGTTATTAGATTCGACATATAACTACTTGTTATCGTATGGGTATGTTTATTTTGAGGTGGCATTGGAAATTAAAGACAAGATTTCAATTAGGCCAAGTAATGGAAAAGTGATTGTTATCGGGGCAGGTCTTTCTAGGTTGGGGGCTACAAGGCAACTGACGTTATTTGGATTTGAGGTGATTGTTTTTTAGGGACGAAAGCATGTAGGTGGAAGGGTGTATACGAATAATATGGAAGGAGAGAATGAAATAGCAGTTTTTGACTTAGGAGGGATTGTTTTCACAGGTATATTAAGGTCTCTACTTGGTCTGTTGGCTCGACAATTGTCGTATATACTTCATACCGTTAGAGACTAATGTCCGCTCTATAGTGTTGAATGAAAGCCCATAGACGAGTATTTTGATAAAAAAGTGAATGTTGCTTATAATGAACTTTTGGACAGTCATACGGTCAGGAAATACTTACTCCAAATATTGCTCAGAAGGCATTCGGACTTTGTCAAAAGAATTTTTTAGTGTTTGTGATGAATGATGAAGAGATGAGCCTGTTATTGGCATGTTGGCAATCTTCTGGATAAATGCAATGCAGGTTTGCTTTCAAAGCTTTCCTTAGCCTTTTGGGACCAAGAAGACCCATACGATATGGGAGGGGATCACTGGCTCTTGCCCGGTGGAAATGGAAAATTAGTTCATGCACTGGCTGAAATTGTGCCTATTTTGAAAAACTGTGTAGACCATTAGTTACGGTAGAGACAATGAGAAGGTATACCGCGAGGCAATTATTTGAGTGAGATATGACATTGTGCACTGTTCCTCTCGCAGTTTTGAAGAGTGGATCTATAGTGTTCATTCCGGAGTTGCCTCAACAAAAGCTAGATACAATAAAAAGATTAGGTTTTGGACTTTTAAACAAGGTTGCATTGTTATTCCCATATGTGTTTTGGGACTCCAATGTTGATACATATGGTCATGTTGCTGATGATTCTAAGTGTCGGGGGAAATTATTTTGGTTCTATAATCATGTAACAGTTTCTGGTGGACCTTTATTGTTAGCTCTAGTCGCAGGAGAAGTTGCACACAAGTTTGAGAGAATGGCTGCTGCTCTTACAGTAACAAAAGTAATTCAAATTTTAAAAGGTAAATGTCAGGTTGAACCTTAACTTTCTTTCAATTTACTAAAATAATATTTTTCTTTCCCTTGATTAGCATAATATTTTGTGGCACACTAACAAGTTAAAATAATAAACTCTGCGAGCCATAAAATAAGAATGGAAATGCGCGAGAAGTGAATTCATGTTATCTTGGTCTAGAGTTAGGCAGTTGTAAAAGTGTTAGTGTCATGCCAATTTCATATGAATTGATTATGTTTGAAGCATGTATATATCGTCTTGTTTGAGAATTGAGATACTCTGGAATATGAAGTCCAGGTTTTCTTAAAAGCAGCTACACTGGATCTTTCTTTGTTTAACTTTCTATATCTTCTTAAAACGGGGAAACCACTAGAGAGATGAGTAATTTGTTACTCTATAACCCTTAAAGGACTCCTATAATATATTTCTTGTCTCATGTATATACTTCAGAGTTGATTTCATTATCTGTCATTTATTTTTGCTGTCACGTAGGCTTACATAGTTTAAAAAGCATCGATTATATTAAATATGAAAAAATGTTTCTTATGGTCATGAAGCTAATGTATTGTGCATTTCTCACTAGCTTAGAGAAGTCCAAAGATGGCCCACCACGCTAGTGTTAGAAAATCGCATTTGCAGGTTGAGAAAAATAAATGAGATGAGGTATACTTCAGATCTTTCTAAAGGCATGTGTAATGTTTATTTAGACACTGACAGCGAAGAACTTAAGTTGATACAAAATGTTATATTGCTTTTAAATGATGGACCATTACCATGTTCTACAAACATCTTATTCTTCATCTTATTTACTAATTGCATATATATGATTTAGTTTCTATTTATGCCCAAGTTATTTTATTATCATGGGAAATAGTTGTTCATTTCCCTCTTTGATCAACTCTATCATTTCTCTATATCAACATGGTTTGCATGCTCATTTTATAGACTAAATGCTGAAATAACATAACCAGACCAGGCAAGATAGGCTAAATGCAAGAAACGAGACCAATTAGTAAGGGAAAATTTAGTTGATGTAATGTAGTAATTATGGGCTATATACCCTTTATCAATAACAAACTTAGAGAAATCCACAGGTGGAGTCCGAGAAGAGGAGGGTAGAGTGTATACAAGTCTTACCATTACCTTGAGAAGTTAGAGAAGTTGTTTTAGATAGAGCTTCAGCTGAACGAACAAAAGATAAAGAGGCAACAATAACAAGAAAATAAGATTTGGAGATTTAATAATAATAGGTAGTAATAGTAATCTGATGATAGGGAAAAACAAGAAGAATAATGCTAATAATACTCGGAGAATGGGGTCTATTTTATTCTGCGACCTCTACACCTTCCTATCAAGGACCTCGACCTCGGTGAGCTGAGGCTATGCAATATCCTGCCTAGAAAATCACCCTTAATAGTTCTTAGGCCTGTCTCTAACCATCCTCAATTCTACAATGGCCAACCTTCCACACCTCATTACCTGGGTATCTACACATCTTCTCTTCACATGACCGGTCCATCTCAACTTTACTTCTGCATCTTGTCCTACATGGGAGCCACTCCCTCCTTTTTGTGGGATAACTTCATATATAATGTTATCTCTCATGATATTCCCACACATTGGTTGTAGAATAAGTTGAGGAAACATTGTAATAGATAACAATGTAGTTAATAAGAAAGCACAAATTTAGCTTTTGATGTTATGTGCAAGTACTTGTGTCTATTACAAGCACATACTTAAAAAGTGAAAGAACAGAATAAAGGATATTTTATAGGCCCTAAAAGGGATTCAATAAGGTTAAAAAAACAACTTACATTGTTAAGTAATTTTAATCAAAAATATTTCAAAATTAGTGAAGTTTATATAATGAACAGGTGTGTTGAACTCACTCTTTAAAAAAATGCATTCTTAATTTTCCAAATGTGTGTTCAATACAAATTGACAAGTATTTAAGAATAATATATTCAAGGGTATATGATTTTTAATATAAGTAGGTTTTTTCAAATAGCTAGTGTTCAAATGGACAATGATGAATTTGGAAGGAGATATTATAACACAAGTTGTTGCTAAAGTTACGAAAGAATTGACAACACATTCAAATCGTGCACAAAATGATAGTATGTTTCAAATCTTTAATTGTTTTGATCTTCACCGATCAATCTTGTAATTTTTTTTAAAAAAAAGGTGTAATTGTTCTAATAACAACATACCTAGTGTAGTCCAACAAGTGGGTGTGTTGACGGTAGTGTCCAACGAGACCTTGCCCCTAAAGGGGAGGTAGAAGATTATTTCTGACAAACCCTTGACACATGTATGTGTATATAAATCCCAAACACTCCAAATTACTATTCAGCTGTTTGCAGATTTCTTGGGTTTTTTCCTCCTCCTTCATCGAGCTAGCCAAATAGGATAACCATTAATCATTCTTAATTTTTATACTTAGTAGATCAAACACATGTGCTAAGTGCATGCCCCGAAACTAAAAATGGGAACATAAAGTAAGATGTTGGAAGTCTAAAAAGCTCTCAAAAAGTTGACTAACCATTTTACGTTTAAAAATATAATTTATCCTTTCAAAACCGTGACAATCCATTTTTTTATAGTCCTCTTTAGAATAAAGATTTGAAAACTTGGTTTTACTACTGGATACATAATATAGACCACATTCATATGCAAAACAGTTGAGAAATTTTAAAGTATGAAATGTTTCACTAATATAGACTAGATTCGTATGCCGCACTAACAGGTCATTTGAATAATCACTTCCTAAGGTTATATTTACCTATTAGAGTTAAAAAGATATCACGATATATATCTCTTGTTTTCACACCAACATTTGTTTAGCGCTAAGGGAAACTAGATATTGAACGTCTTATCGGATTTTATTTCCTTGTTTAAATCTCTACAAGATTATATGTAGACAAATAATAACCGCACTACAGTGCATGATCATACCTTTATATAATTACCTAGGAGAGCTAATCTTATAATGAAGGTTCATAGCCTCTTTTGTACTCCTTGATACCAATTTTAGTTACTTGCATAGTATAACTTTATCGTAAATCAACAGTCACTAAAAACTAAAAAAATTAATACAATAATTGTTCGTTACTTATTACTAGATTTTGTAGATCTTTAGTAAAAGAGAAAAAATTCTCCCTTATTTGTCAATAAATTACTTCATGTATTTTCTTTTGTTTTTGGTTTTGGTTCTGTTTCATTGTTTACTTTTAAATTTTTATGTTTGCAACTGTAAAATATATTTGAGGCTGACATTTCTTATATTTTGTGCTTAAAAGGTGTTGTAAAGTCAAGTAAAAAATAGTAGGGTATGAGTCCTTCCTAACTTTTCTTTAGCTTCCCCTTTCCTTTTTTTTTCCTTTAGTATGTCTTTTCTTTTTTTAGTTCAAAGTTTCAGCTTCCTTATGGATCCCCTTTTTAACTTGTTTCTCAAGAAGAATAAAAGAATTGGCAGAGGAAATGGAACCACTTTATCTGTTAGGGATATCAAAATTAATGTAATTGTGAGATGCTTTATCTCTACGCCTCTAAGCTCTGACAAGTATGAAATTGACCTTTCCACTCATTTGTGGTAAGGGATCTGACTTCCTCTAAGTTTGAATATTCTTGTAATGGAAATATAGATCTATGCTTCCATTCCTGAGAAAACTTCTTGCGTGAGCTTGCCTTATCCAAAAGTCCCACTCTATTATCCAAATTCTCATCCATAGAAATTCCATCAACCCGAGAACTACAACCATCAACAAACTTACCAAATATATCAACATTGGAGTCCCAAAATACACACGGGAATAATAATGCTACCTTCTTCAACAATTCAAAACTTAATCTTTTAATTGTGTCCAGCTTTTGGTGAGGCAACTCTTGGAATGAATAGAACCACTCTTTAAAACATCGAGAGGAACAGTGTACGATGCCATATCTCCCTGAAATAATTTCTCAGCAGTAATCACCTTCACACTATCTCTACCATAACAAATGGCATACACAGTTTTTTCAAAACTAATAGGCACATTTTCAGCATTTGCATGAAGTAATCTTCCATTTCCATTGGGCAAGAAGCAGTGATCCCCTCCCGTATCATAGGGGTCATCTTTGTCCCAAAATGCTAATGAATGATTTGAATGCAACCCTATATTTGCATATTCTAGATTGTCAATTAATAAAGCTCATTTCCTCATCATTCATCACAACACTAAAATCCTTTCGCAAAGTCTCCAATGCCTCTGCGGGAGAAATAATTGGACATAATTCTTGCCCGACCTTGCTTGTCTTTTAAAAAATTTAATTATAAGTAGACTTCACTTTTTCATACAAATACTCATCTAAGGGCTTTCCATCAACATTATAGAGTGGACATTGGTCTATCGACGTATAAAGTGTATACGACAATTATCGAGCCAACAGACCAAGTGGATTCCCTAATGTACCTGTCAAACTCAAGTCAGCAAGTGCTAATTTATTCCCTCCATCCATATTTTTCGTATACACCCTTACATCTTCACACTTTTGTCTCCCAAAAAACATTACCTCAAACCCAAATAACATTAGTTTCTTGGAACCGCCAGCCAAACAAGACCTTCCCCTATAACAATCACTCTTCCCTTACTTGGCCTAGTTGGGATCTTATCCTTAATTGCCAATGCCACCCCAAAATTAATATATCTGTACAATAACAAGTAGTTATATGCAAAATATAATAACTCACTACATTGTTCAAGAATAACATTAACAAACAGATCCTTTGTCAGCCAAATCGACAGATTTTCACGTAATTTCGTGATAATGTTATCTCTAATTAAAATATAGTTATACTGATCTATCCCGCCAGCTATAGTAACAACCCCGACTTAAAATTCTTTATCCTTTAACGAGTTGGAAGGAAATCCAACCGTTAAAGAAACTAAAGTTTCAAAATTTGACTCTTTGTTTATACAAATAATCTCATTGTGGCAGTTTTCTTTCTCGTTCCTAGTTTTTTATTTAAATTAAAAACCCTTAGAATACCATTTCTATTAGCAAATTTTGAACTTTTCACTTGAGTTTTGTTAAATTTACGTTACTAAGATGAAGAGACCAATGAAGATTTCTCCTCGTTAGTATTACCAAGAAAATCATTGGATACCTGATTTAAACATTGTTTACTTTGTGATCTATTTCCTCCTATATTCATGGTAGGAGATGGAAATGATTAAGGATCGAACCGGATTTAGGGTAGGGTTTTAATTTGGAATTCAACTGAAATTGAACGTGAATTTTTTGGGCTTAATTTAGGCAAATGAATTGGGAATTGTAGAGGATTGATCCAAATTCGAGCATTGGTGATAAGTTTGGTGTTGGTGTCATTGGTTCTACTTCTACCGGTCTGTTCCTAATTTTGAAGGTATAATATTGACTGATGGTAGCACTATCCACGCTTCAAATACATTTGAAGATATCATGGCTACATGAGAATCGTCATTTGGTGCAAATCATAGTGGTTGGCATAATACGTCATGGTGGGAGCAGAAACTTTATATTTACTGTCTCTTCTATTGTTATTATCATTATGCCTGTTCTCTTTCCTCAAGTAAATCTTACAGTTTTTAAGCTTCTGTATAATATCTTTTGTATGATTTTGTTATAATAGCCCGTCTAAAAACCACCTAGATTTATGAAAGTGCTATTATAGTTAACATAGATTTTATTATCGACCTTGATGTTGTGTCTTGCAGGTGATTGAAGTACGTTATAGGTGTCTATCAACTCTTTTGCATATTATGTGCAGGCATTGTACAAAATGTATTTGAGCAGTTCTTTCGTTATCTTACGAGGAAAGAATTGTGTAATGTACTATTGTGTGCTATTGTGCATATTTTGTCATGAGAAAGATTTCACTATTTCTAGTAAAGTAACAGTTGAAAAGAACATCTTTTACACAAGTAAGAAATTTGAAGAATTTTTGTATCCTCTGATCTTCGTCCATGAAGCGAAGTTGTGTACCACCTCATAGTACACTACTAACTTGTTAGAGATCTTTTTGTCTAAGATACTGAAGCAGTTGCATTAGGCCAAGTACGTATGCAGGTTCAGATTTTTTTGGTCTATTTCCAAGCATTACTCAGATGATAAAGGCTTCACTCTGTTTGATTGCTTCCATATCAGGATTTAACACTTCTGCTCAAATGCTCAAGTTGACGGAGAACTTTCTACCTCTGCATAACGTCTATCTTTGTTGATATCTGTAAAGGATCTTTATCCTTATTATGTAAGTGAACTTGAAGTTTTACTCAGAATGATCGGTTGAACAAACATTTATGTTGCTTGGGATCTTTGGTTTATCTGAAAGCATTACACTATCACAGAACCACCTTGTCAAGTTCCTTCAATTTGTTCACTAGTTTTAAGGTCAAAATTTGCATAGATGAATATATTGATGTTAAATTAGTGCTATTAGCACCCGTGTTTTGGAAAATAAAGTGAGATTTTGTTAATTCTAATTGAAATGGTATAGATATAATATATAAGTCTCAATGTTTGTGTTTGTATGTGTAATCAACTGTACATGTATGTATGTGTTTTCATCGCTGAAGCTGGATTAATTTTATGTGTATGTATGTGTTTTGAAATCTGAAGTTGGATGTATGTGGAAATTGTGACTAAGTAGTGTCGATTTTTCAGTGTCATTTCTTTCTCAACTAAGTTACTATTTTGTGCCTGCAGTGAATGCACAAAATGTTCATGAGATTCAGGATTGCAACCAACAATAGTCACAGAAGCTTCCACTCCTTGAAGAAGGGATCAATAGGTGATGTGGTACTTCCTATTGTCTGATTCCATATACATGAACCTTTTGGGACGCGCATTAAGCATGAAATAGAATTCCATCAATCATAGAACTTCACATCGAAGATGACAATGGATGAGTTGTTTCCCCCTAATTATGTGTGGCATGTTCAAGATCCAATAGGACTACAAGAAGGTGATGATGAAATGAAAGTAGATGATCTAAATAGATCGATACTTAATTCTAAGGTTTGTCTTGTATCGCTAGTTGTATAACTATTAACATTGTGTTTACGTTAAATGTAGTGAGATTTTTCTTAATGCTAACTAAAATCTTGCAGTTACAGTATTTAATTATATATGTATGTGTGATCAATTTTTTTTGTAGATGTATCTGAAAACATCAATAATTGTTTGTGTGACCAACTGTATCTAAGTAGTGTCGATTTTCTAGTGTCATTTCTTGGTAAACAAAGTTACTATTTTTTTGCCTGCAGTGAGTGCTCACAAATCTATATTGCTCAAAATGGTCAAGAGATTCAGGATTGAAACCAACAATAGTCGTAGAAGCTTCCACTCCTGGAAGAAGGGATCGATTGATGATGTCCTAATTCCTATCGAGTCATACCATATGCATGATAATTATGGCACGTGCATTAAGCATGAGACTGAACTCCAGCAGATGTAGAACTTCGTGTTCAAGCTAACAGTGGATCAGGTTTGTCTTGTATAACTTATGAACTCCAGTGCTCTCTTTCCTTCTTAACTTAATAGTAATATTTAGTTACTTATTTATGTTTGTCAAGTGAAGCAACTTCCTTGTACAATATTTTCAATTAGAAATCTGAAGCATCACTATTCTCTACACCCAGGAACAAAAAACTTGTCAAGTCACTATCGATTGTGAGGTGTTTGACTCAAAAAAATTGCAAGAGGATGAAATCATGGAATCTTTGAAGTATGTATGTAGGCTGATACCTCACAACTATAAGCCATTGATGAGGTTAGACATTGTTCTCCCTGAATGTGAAGAGAGTTGTGTAGTCGTA
Source organism: Solanum habrochaites (assembly GCA_027704765.1). Classification (NCBI taxonomy): domain Eukaryota; kingdom Viridiplantae; phylum Streptophyta; class Magnoliopsida; order Solanales; family Solanaceae; genus Solanum; species Solanum habrochaites. The sequence continues at coordinate 35,318,190 of JAKWJA010002493.1, read as the reverse complement.
TAAGGTTCCTTCACTGGTTGTTATACATAGCTTAACGTACACTTAGTTTGCGTTATAAAGATGTATAGAAGTCTAGAAATGTAGCTTTCATTATATTGTTCATTGAGTTACTAATTATTGAGGCTGTAGTCTTTGTTTTTCCTTTCTAATATGAGGATCAAGGCTCACATTTCAACTAATAAATGTTCAACAAAGTTATTATATTGTTAAATTGAAGCTTCCTCTTTCCTTCTCCTTTGAACACGTATGATAATCTTTTGTTTCTATGTTTCATGTTCTAGAACAAAGATCTATGTTATGGTCCACTAATATGGATCTGGTTATGGGGCGTTGTACTGTTGAATCAAATGTTTTGTTCCTACGACCTATGGCGCTAGTTCATTAGAGAGAAATTGCAATCTCTTGAGTTTTAAGTACTCAACGACATAGTATTTTTCTGCATAACATTTCAATGAATTCAAATACAAAAATACAACAGTGAAACAGTTAAAAGTAACAGCCTAGTACAACTGAATCAAAAAAGTGGAGGAATAACCTCCTTATTGCAATAACTACTACACAGTAAATCAAAACATGAATACTTAAAAGTTGTAGTAATCTACTGCGAACAACTAAATAACTTATAAGCTAAAGTAATCTACTTTTGGATGTCCTTAAATATCCCAAGTGTAAATCGTTGGTAGACTAAAGGGCTGCTAACATTACTCCCCCCCCCCCTTTAAAATCATGCTTGTCCTCAAGTGAGAAGTATGGAAAGCGTTGCTGCATAGAAGAAACAGTTTCCTATGATACCTCAACTGGAGAAGTATGTTGCCAATGTATCAAGACTTCAAGTACATTACGAACAACCCGATGTTTAAGTACAATTATAGGATTGGGTGAGGGATCTTCTGGCAAACTTGAAGGAAGAGTAGCAGCCATTGGAAAATCTCTTTCATGAAAAAAAGCTTCAATTTAGAGACATGAAAAACCGGACGAAATTTTGTACCTATTGGGAAATCTAATATCTAATTATATAGATCGACAGGTCCCAATACTCTTTGCTCAATTTTGGCAAGACACATAAATTCTTTGGCCACAATTTCTTGGTGACAAAAAAATTTTCTGTTTTAGGGGTTGTAGCTTCAACAGAACTCTATCCCCCACCTGAAACTCAACATGTCGATGTTTGGAATAAAAAATAGCCTTCATTTTCTGTTCAGCATGAATAAGTTTTGTCTTAAGGACTGCAAAATTTTATCCCAACTACGTAATGTTATATTCACTGCATCCCGTTAGGAAATTCCAGGGGAATAAAGCAAAAGACGTGGCGGAGGCCGACCATACACCACTTCATAGGGTGTCATTTTCAAGGAAAAATAAAAACAGGTGCTGTATAAATATTCTGCCCATGACAACCAATCCATCCATTTTTTAGGTTTTGTCCCTATAGCACCTCAATTTACATCTCCATAGTCCTGTGTTACAACTTCAGTTGGCCATAGATTTGATGGTGATACACCAACTAAAATCCAAACTTGGGTACCACTCAACGGAAGAGTTCTCTCAAAAAGCTCTCGTGAAAGTTACATCCCTGCACTAACTATGCTTACTATAGACATGTATTTGAAATATTGTCAAGAGAAGGCGGGCAAGGCTACTACAGAGCATGGATGAGCATTTGACAATAAGTGGCAATATTTAGAGAAACAGTCTACCACTACTAAAATTACATTTTCCCATGTAAAGTAGGTAAGTCTTCCACAAAATCCAATTAAATATCTGACTATATTTTCTCTGGAACTGATAAAGGCTGAAGAAGACCAGTAGGTTGCAAAGTTTCTATTTTATGTTTCTGGCAAACACCACAAGCATGAACAAAGTCGCAAATATGACGCTTCATACCTGTCCAATGGAAATCCCTTGCAATCCGAAAAAGTGTTTTTTTGTACCCCTTATGTCCCTGATTAGGCAAGGCTGTCATGACTGTCTGAATGGAAGGAGAGTTTGATGCCAAGAATGTTCGGTGTTAATACAGAAGCAACCCATTCTTCACGCTCCATTTGATGTAATGCATTACCATCATGGATAGCAGATATTTGTTGCTGGACATCAAAAAAATTTTGTTGTTCATTTCTGATGTCATCAAAAACACTTAATTGAGGCATGGAAATGGTAAGAAGCATAGCTTCATCATTATCTCGACGGGACAAGGCATCAACAACAGTATTTAAACGACACCTTGTATTCAAGCCAAGAATGAGTCACCCATAACTCTTACCAAATAGTCTTGCTAGGAGTTTAGTTTCCTTTGGTTCTAACAATAAAAACTTCAAACTTGATCAATACGAACTATGAAATGTTGCCCCCATAAATAAGAACACCAATGCCGAATAGCTTTCACTAAACCTATCATTTTTTTTTCATAAGCGGGTAGTGGCTGGTGTATTCTTGCCAATATTCTGCTAAAGAGGCAATGGGTTTTTTATTCTGCAATAAAACAGCCCCAATACCTAGATCTGAAGCATCACATCAATAACAAAAGGTTGAGAAAAATCTGGAAGTTCCAATACAAACGTAGTTGTCATAGCAACCTTGAGTTTTTCAAAAGTTTGTGTTGATTGATCTTTCCATATAAATAAATTCTTGCGGAGCATGGCTGTCAATGGTTCAGTTATGGATCCATAATTTTCCACAAACTTGCGATAATATCCTGTGAGGCTAGAAACGTTCTGCAACCCCTAAGAAGTTGTTAGGTTAGGAACCTTCGCCCATGGCTGAATTTGCTGGGATTCTGCAAGACTCCATACAGGTATTGATTAGGTGCTCAAATAAGCAATTTCCTGTTTGGGAAATGAATCACTATGATGTGCTTTCAGACAATATGATGATCGAGTAATACTTAAGACAGTCAAAGATGATCATATGTTCTAGCCCAATGCAACTATACCAGATTATCTATTAAAAAAGACCAAATATATTTTCTCAAGTAACGCTAAAATCCTCATCATTAATATTGAAAGGTAGATGGAGCATTGGTTAAGCCTAAGGGGCATAACCAAAAATTCAAAATGCCCATACGAGTAGACAAAGAAAAACCAGTTTGTCCTCCACATCAGCTTCTTTTCATCCAACGTTTGATAATAATCTTTCGTAAGCTATTTATGGGAAATATTTACCCCAAGACAATTCCGTGCTACAATTCTTAAGTGTTGGAATAGGAGAATTTATCTGTGGATTGGGGTTTTTTATTTCACTTATGATAATTCAAGTGCCATTCCAAGAACCATCAATGTTAGGAACAGAAGACCAGAGAAATGGAGATGACTGGCCGAATTAATTGCCTATGCTTCAACAGTCTCTGACAGCTGTCTTTCAAGTTAATCCTTGATTATTACGGTAGTATTGCTATATGGTGTCGAACTCTACAACGATATTTTTGTTCCTGGTTGTCTTATTGATGACATATTTTTGGGTTGTGTTCGAGTCCCATTATAGGTGCGCTGGAGCTCTGTTTCCGTGGTTCAGGTGGATAGGGAGTTCAAGAGTAAAAGTCGTGTTCCAATGAATTGATTGTTTTTTAATCGCGTCGCTATTCATCCTTTGTCACCCCTACAAAAGTTGTTCTCCTTCGTGAATCAAATATTACAGCCTTGGGCTTTGGTGTAATCTTACCTGAACATTTGCAATTGTGTCAATGCTCTCAGAGATGTGTGGGTGTAGGGCCAACAAGCTGTTAGTTTGAAAAACTTTTGTTTTCATATCAAATTCAAGTTGGGTGCATACAAAGTTTGTAGCGGACTTCCTGTTCAACACGCCTTATCCCGGAACCGCTGTTCAATTCATATAAAAACTTTTCCTAAGCGGTCGAATCCAATAATAAAAATGTCGGCCAGTGGTAAATTAACAGTGGGTTGTTGGTAATCACCGTACTAGTGAAATGTAAAGTAGTATTAATCTATAATGCCACGGGTGGTGTATATGTGCGAACGCGAGGCGTCGGGACAGCGGAGGGACCACGGGAGGAGCAGCCGAGGTGCCTGATGCCGGCGAGCACCCACACGGCGCCGCCCCAGTCAGCCCCCCGTCGCCCAAAAAGTAAATGTGACTTTTTAAAAATATTTTGCACGGCGGATGTGGGGAATGGGGGAGCTCCTTTCCTACCAGGATCGTCCCTGCCCCTACCAGCCCCCCCCGGCCCCCGGCCAGCCCCTACCCACCCCTACAACCCCAAAAAAGCGCTTAATTTTATTTTTAAAAATTATTATCACTTCAATTTGTAGGTTGTTTTCATTCCTCTACCTCGCCCTCTGTCCCCCCCCCCACTACCACCACCACTACCCCCACCCTTATCACCGACCACACCAAAAAAATTATTTTTAAAAAATATTTTCAATTTTCATAAATTATTTTGTATTCTATAAAATAAAAATATTTCTCAAAATATTTTTTTCATTTCATAAATCAGAACAGTAAAAATCATTTTCGAAAAATTTTTCTACTCACCACCAAACATTAAGATAATAAGTCCCAAAATCTACTTGTTTTCATGGAAACATTTCTAGACATGTTCTATGGAAAACATTTTCCTTCATACCAAACACACCCTATAACTCCACTTGTTTTCCATTTTTGAAGAATGACATCCACATATTTGTAAAGTCCCACAGTATAGGTCCAAAAGTTTTAATCCAATCACACCTAGAACCACATCAAATCCACTTAGATTGAGGACATAAATCAATATAGAAAACATAATTACCAAACCATTTTGAAACTCCTTCGCATTTTCCTAGACTCCTACCCTTTTTCCATTTACCACCACTACTCGTAACCCTTCTCACCTCTCAACTTGAAGATTCAATTGTGACACAATTCTAGAGTTCACAAAGCTTTGAGAATGACACCACTGGATTCCCTGCCAGTTGAACTAGCAACAGCATATTTTGTGAGGTTCTTACACCAATTATGGCTTGCAACGAAATTTCAGGTTGATCTATATTAGGATTTGTCCCCTGTTCTAGGGATTTTTCCTCTTCCTCTATGGAATTAGTCCAAAATAATTTCTTGCACTGATAGGCCTGAGTGAAGACTTCATCACAGTTGAAGCAGAGACCCTTAAGTCGTCTTTCATCCATCTCAGATCTGGTCATTTTCTTACAAATCTGGTGCACTGCGGAGGTGAGTAATCCGATGTTTTTGATCTGCAACCATCTAAAGATTGTGAATGAAAAGGTTGTCCCTTGCATTCATAAAGTCAGGATAATCTCATCGCCGTAGCCAAATCTAGAGGATTATTCAACTCAACCTCAATTGCAATATAATTAACAGAACATCTAACTTAATAAGAAAAAACTAAAAGGCAGCATACTGATAAAAACGAACCATACGAAATCGATATAAAAATATAACACAAAAAATATCAAATATAAGGTGTCATATAATAAAAAGGAAGCAAAAACAATATAACAACACAAACAAAAAAAATCATAAAACTTATCCCACTTCGTCTCAACATCTACTCTCAGCGGATCCTCCCACCTTTTACCCCCACCAAACCCCGGCTCCACCACCCCGTTCCCACCACGCCTACACGTTGCGTCACCCCTCAACACCTAACATCTCCCTCCCTCCTAACCCGTCTTACTCCCCCTCTCCCCCGCGCTCACACCTCTCCGCAACCATATCCTCCAGTTGCTTCAACTACCTACCTAAACCTCTGTCAAAGTTTTTCTAATCTCTTTGATTGTGTGAGTGTACCAGCCCGTGAGACTAACTGCTCAAACTTTTCTTGGTAATCTGCCATGGACCCAATCTGCTGCAACTTAGCCAATTCTCCTAACTTATGACTTCTAATTTGTGGCCCAAAACGAAGGTCGCAGTAATGTTTGAACTCATCCCCAAGACGGTACAGGCATATGTGAATCTAGTTGAAAAAACCAAAGTTATGCATTCCCCTCTAAATGATAAGAAGCAAGATTAACTTTTTCGTCATTTGGAGTCTCTTGGTGTCGAAAAAAATGATCGCATCTGTTCAGCCATCCCAAAGGGTCTTCTTGGACAGTACGCCGTGGAAAATCCAACTTTGTATATTTAGGAATGAAGGAACTTACTCCTGCATCTAATTTTGACCTTCTGCCACTCTCGTTATTACCTTCCACAGCCCTAATTTTACTAAGTTGATCAATTTCATAACAAGTCACCTTCGAATTTCTAGATCCTTTGTTAGTGATCTAAGCTAACATTCATTGCTTCTTGGCTCGTATATTGGTTGTAGTACATTCTTCTTGTAATAAGTTCACTACTTAATGCACAATGTTTAATTTGCTCTCCCATTACCAACACCCGTCCTGATACCAAGTTGTTATGCGTCCCCGTGTGGGCTGTATGGATCTGGTTATAGAGGCCTTGTTAGTGTAAGTCATTTTTTCTTCCTCGACCTATGGGCTGGTTCCGTTAGTGGAGCTCTAACAGTGCAATCTCTTGAGTTTTAATACTCAAAGGCATAATATTTCTGCATAACATTCACTTATAATTCAAACTACCAAAAACAACACTGAAACAAAGAAAGTAACAGCCTACTACAAATGAATGAGAAAGTGGAGAACTAACCTCTTTACTGCAATAACTGCTACACAATACACGAAAACATAAATACTTAAAAGCTATAGTAATCTACTACGGACAAATAAGAAACTTATAATTTAAAGTAATCTATTTTGTGATGTCCTTATATCTCCTATGTGTAAATAGTTGGTAGACTAAAAAAAGGTGCTAACAATCTATCAAAACGTGGAACATATAAAACGCCTAAAAAAAAGAATTGTTTCAAGTTTAAATCTACATCAGGCTTGTTTCTCAGGACAAAATTCAATCATGGGACATGGTTTCATTTACATACACACAAACGTCTTGTAAATCATCATCAGTTTGTCTTGAGAACAACAACATTTAAATGTTGTTGGCTCTGGCACAAGAGCTGTCATGTGCCGCTAACGTCGTGTCATCATTAGAAGAGGTCAAAGATGTTTCATCATTCTTTGATGGTTTAGATTCTATGGCTTCAATCTGAGGCCATTTGAAGCTACTAGCTTCTTCTTTTGCTGACTTGAAAACATTTGAAATATAATCAGCATTCCCCTTAGCATCTTGTTCTGAACCTGCCTTTCGACTCCAAATACCAGGATTCCATGAGATAGTTCTTCCTATATGATAACTTGAACTTGGTCTTCTTATAGATTTAGTTATGAGCTTCTTCTTAGACTCAAAAACTAGAGAATATATGAGAGTTTTCAACATTTCGTTAGAAAATAGGAATCCACACTATTTCATTGGCCAGGCCATGATGATAGAATCCTCTGAATCTGCTATGTGCAAAGTCACTTGATGAGAACTTCCCTCAATTTTGCTACTCAGATTTATAAGGTTGGGCACTACAGCGTGGGTATGCTGTTGAACATAGAAAATGCCTGTTGAGGGCTCGTTTGCGAAAAAACATTATCATGTCCATGAACGACTAAGTTATATCTACAAAGTAATCTACTCTAGAAAACACATGCATTTTCTTGATCATGAAATTTTCTCCATCACTGGTAGTGTGAGAGAATAAATTAGACAGAGTTCTCAATAAACTATTTACAAGTTCTAAAATCAGAAATCTCTTATGTATGTTAAGTGGAGAAGTATAGAGGGGCAGACAGTTCATACCCAAGCTTCAAGGGCTATGGTTGGTCCAAAGTGTTGTTTTCAAATCGATTTCCCAGTTAAACATTTACCAGAACATATATTATGTCTCTACAGGTACAAAATTTGTAGTTGATGAGCGCTTCTGACAAGGCCAATCTCTATCATCTACCAGTTTTTTTATCGATCATCTATGGATAATATTCCTTTTCTTTTAATAAAAAAAACAAATTACATCTTTTAAATCTCCGAAATTAATCTACGTGAACATTGCTAAGTAATTAGTATTATGTGAAATTGGAAAGTTACTTCCTCATTAATATTTCATATTTACCTCAAGTGTGTGTTTCTTAATTTTGTATGAAAATATTCAGAAGACTTGAAGTTACTTTTGCATTATGACAAATTTATTATTAAAGTAAGAGTTATGATTAATTACGTTGATTATATGTTAGTTTCTTACACTCTTTTGAATAAATACAAAAAAATATCTCCCTTATCAGTATACCCCTCCTAAAAAAGATGACTTGTCCTCAAGGCGACAACCTGGAAACTTTGCTGCTAACAAAGATTATTGGCCATATGGCTGAAGACGTAAAAAAGATGCATCACCAATCTTATAAGAGAGGTTTGTATGCTTTTAATTTGCCTTCATAATTTTTAATATTGCATCTCTAGGAAACATATGTTCTTCATGGTCTGATTGTAAAGATACTTGTGTGAGTGTTTTCTATGGAACACCTTGCAATTGGCTTGTATTATGTTCAAGGATGTTAGACATTGTATACCCAACAATATGTCTGCGCCACTAAAGGAAAGGGGGAAGAAATCATGCTTTATAAACAAGTTAGAAACCTCTACTGTTTAATCATGAAAAACTTGGTTGCATTTAATAATTTCACCATTGCCTATCCGGACACCAAAAGTAGGGATATATCAACTGTCAACCCAAGTTTCATGACAATTTCTTCTATTACAAAATTATATGTCAAACCACTATCTACTAACATCAAGACTCTATGCCAACAAAGAGTGCCTTGAAGTTTCAAAGTTGAAGAAGATTCTTTGTCTAAAATTACATGAAAAGATATTTCCCCCAAATCAGTAGGGGTTATGTCTTCATTTTGATTACCTTCAAGTATTTTGAACATGGTTTCCTCTTTCATTAAATCCAAATGATCAAAATTCCCAGGTCTGTAGCAATGACCAGGGGTAAATTTGTCTCCAGAACGGTAGCATAGGCCCTTTTCTCACCAAATTTGTTGTTGTGAATTCAATTGAAGAGTGTTTGGAAGATATGAATGGTTGACACGGTGGCGTGTCCTGGCAAGCGGCTGATTGAAATTTACGGTCTTCTAATTGCGTCTCCTTGTCCTTAGAATCTATTTCCCGTTCCCAATTGAAGAAGGTCTGCACTGACTTAGTCCTTGTTTTCCTTCAAATTCTTAGTCCAAACTCATTGTCATATACACTAATCGAGGCTTGTGTATCCTGACGTCTACACGAAGGTCTTCTTTGAAACCGTTAGGTAAAGCTCTAAGAAAATAATGTTCAGGCAAAGTTTTTATAGGCGCTGCCCGTTTTGCAAATTCCTATTTATACTCAAACACTGATCCAGTCTGTTGGATACTACGGAGATGTTACTCAGGATTTTGAAACTCAGTGGGTCCGTAATATTATTTGAATCACTTTCACCAACTCATCCCAGTAATAAATAATTCATTCTCTATTGATCTAAACAAAAAGATCCAATGCATCTCATTCGAAATATATTGAAGCCAAATCAACCTAGAAATCATTAGGTGTTTGTGTAACAACCCTGAAAATGGATATTCTAAGTAATGCTTAATGTGTATAGAATGCCTACGATTAGACCGGGTTTACACGGATTGATGCGCATAGAACCAGACCTCTGAACCTTTGCAACAGACAATCCAACTAACTTGGGGAGTTAGTTGAGCTAGGAAAGTTTAGGTCCAGCCATGTAGGGCTCCCGAATATTTAGATATACTTGGATAAGTTTTTACCATACTTAAATAGGGGAAATCTTAAGTTTGGATGGTCTAGGGGTAAAATGATCTTTTTCCAGGTAGTACTAGAGTAATTACACAAATTTGTATTATTTATGTTTATGTAGGTTGAATGGGAATTTTTGTTGTAGAGAGTGTTGCCGAAATTGCCCTTTTAGCAAAATCTTGCTCCACCAGGGTTCGAGCCTAGGTGGGAGCAATGATTCAATTTGTTTTATTTAAATTGGTAGATTAATTTAATAAATTATAAATTAATTACTGATTTAAAATAAATGGTAAAATCAGATTTTATTTATTAATTATTAATTATAAATTAATTTGACTAAGTCTTGCTAACAAGTCCTAGTTCTAGGGGGACACTACCTCACACTTCTCTCTTTCACACCTATCTGTCTATCTCTTACGTATGCCTCTCTCTCAACTACATGTTTTCTCTATACTTTACAAAAAATTAAAACAAAACAAAAGTTCTCCACACTTGAAGAACTTACAAAAATATAAACAAACAAGCTAATTTAAGAAACGAAAAGTTAACGAATTTTTAAGTCTGGTAAAGTGTGAGATTTGTTGGTAGACGTGAATTGGTGGTGGATTTTTGGCAGCAAGTTCAAGTCTTGAACAACGTTGAAATCAGGTATGAGTTTCTCTCCTGGACTCCTTTATCCATGAGAATTTCCTCTCCACAAATTCAACAAATTTTGAAACTAGGGTTGTGCCCATTCTTGTTGAACTCCTTGTTCCTAGTATCCTTCTGATTTAAATATGAAATAGGTTAGAGATGTGTTCATTATTATGTGTTTGGAATTGTAAGCATGTTAATTTACGCCAACCGAAAATATGTGAAAAGTGATGTTTGTGCAAATGTTTGTGTAAATCATGATGTGCAAAAGAGGTGTAATGTTGCTGGATTTTAATAGTAATTCTTGGGATACTATACATGAAAAAATATACTAACGATGCCCAAATGATCATGAAACGTCCTAAGATCTAATTAACAAATGATGATACAAGGAGCTGAAAATAGTGAACAAATTTCCAGCATTGGTTAGGTTGTGTTCTGCCATCAATTGGTAATAAATGCTTTTAAAATGAATGTAAAATAAGTGAAATCACAAAGGATTGAACCCAAGACACCGTTACACAAAATCTACTAAAAAAATCAACAATAGATTAAGACAAAAGTGTATTAGAGGAGACTAATTTTCCAGCCTTCTGAAAATTGTAGTCTCGGCCAACTTTTAACAAATAAACTTCGTTTTTTTTTTAAAAAAAATGTGAGGTCATTGAGGATTGAACCCAGACTTCACCAAATGAACATTTCATAAAAAATTCGTGAGAAAAATGCAAGGAAAAATAAATGTAGTGAGTGGGGATTGAACAAACAACCTCTTGAAAGGATAAGAGAGTTAGGAGAAAAATAAAGGAGAAAATAAGTGTGGAGAGTGGGGATTGAACCCACAAACTCTTGTATAGGTGAGAAAGTTAAGATATATATTAAAAGAAACATCATGATCTTGTGGGGGATTGAACCCACAACCTACTTGACTTAAAAAAAAAAGGAGGGGAGAAAAAGAAAGAAAATAGTATGGGGTTGATTGGGATCGAACAAGGGTCCACCATATCTGAAAAATGCAATTATCAAGTTTAAAATATGATTTAAGTGTTGTATAAGGGATTCAAAAGATTGGGTTCCCTGACCCTTCCTGTTGAACAACATAAATCATACGAAGTACATATTTATTGATGTTGCCGCCCTCTAAAGATCAAATCATATATTGGCATATCTAATAAGATTACTAAATCTTGTACCACATATCTTCTTTGGTAAACAGTGAATAACTTTGCAACTTGAATGAAGCCTGTAGATTATATGTCTTGACTCCATAAGTTTAGCATACTTTAATGTCAATGGCCTAATATTTACGGCGTAAAATGCTGTTAACCCTAGAAGGGTTAAAGTAAGAGTGTGAAACACACTACAATGGCAAAGGTGTCATTGGCATAGGTTATTAAAGAACATTCACTGTATGGTTGAGTATTTCTGAAAAGCAATGTGTTACCACTTAATGAATGAGTGAAATATGATTGAGGTTAATAATGTGAAAGATGAGTCAATCTCACTTAGCCTAAGGTAAATATCTACCAAAACGTATTCACCATGAGAGTGGTAAAGCTAAACGATGAGACCATTCTCTATGAACACTCTAATCAAATATTGAAGTTAATTATACATATACTAATTATGAATGGTAAATCATCTACGGGAGCTCTGATGGTCCTCAGGCTAGAAGCCAACTTCTGCTATGTCTGAGTTGAATATAATGTACACTTTATACTGATCACCGATAGGCTAGCTAATGACGTGATGCCTTTCCTTCTTCGAGAAGGGCTGAGGTTCACTGTACTCTCATGAGATGAGACGATCGGCAAATGCTGGGTATGGTGGTCTCCTTATATCTCCTAGTCCCTTTGAACCTCTATTGCCAATGTATGGGATCTTAGCAGGTTCAATTCCTGTATACGCTAGCCCAGTTTTGGTTCCATTTGGGGGCCGATGATCCACCTCTTTCAGTGTGGGGATTACACACTTGATTCATCATATGCCCCATCATCTCAATGTCGGCGAGGTAGGGAGGAGGAAGAGCAATGGCGAAATGATGTGGGAAGAATACGTGAAGGACAAGGAAATAGGGTGGGAGTGGGATGGGGAAGGGGGGGAATTAAGTGAAAGGTTCCCAAAGAAATACCGAGGCCAAACCTCAACAAATTCCGAATGAAATGAAGATCCAAAGGGGTTAGGATAGGATAATCAAGCAGGTAAGATAGACTTAAGTAATAACACTAGGTTATTCTTAGTCATTGCACAGCGAACCCATGATAGTCCCTTAAACTACATCCCCAGGTATGACCTGGTGGCTGCACTAGTATATGGATAATGAAAATGATACGTATGAGAATGCACCCTCGGTGTTTGTTAAGAATGCTCCCTATTTTGTCCCCATATGAATTGATCCCTCTTTTTGGGAGTCCTTATGCAAGTACATGATTCCAAGGTCTCATGGCCCAATATAACGAATGTATGAAATACGTAATGTGCTCTATTATTGTTGTGGTTTCTATGTAATATGTTATATGATGTGTGCAATATGATACATATGATGATAGAAGTTACTCTCATAGCATGACATTCCTAATCCAATTTTGGCAAGTCCACTGACTTGACTTTCCATAAATGATATTGTTAGAACACTTATTAATCATGCATGTCCTTGGTTTGTGCTTGCATATACCCATACTTAGCACAAGTGTGTACTTATCCCATACAACTATCTTCTTTTAGGTGTATGTGCAACTGGACGTTAGAGCTTACAAGTCAACGTAGAAGTTATCCAGACGTGGAGCTTTCATTTGGATTTGGTAGACCCTCATAATTTTGAGGAAGCTTACTTGTTTATTTTAGCGTAGACATAGGCATGAGCTAGTGGAGTATGTTCCACTAGCGTTTCTTTATCAATTATTTTCAGACATTGTATTGGTGCCATTCTGGCAAATTTATATTTAATGCAGCTATGACTATTTCATTCAGTTGAGTATCTTAATATTAGATAGTTGTTGTGAAAGATTATGAACTGATGTAGATATATCTTATATGAGTATAATATATCCTACTATGAAGTCTATGGATACTACTTTTGACTAAAATTTTCAAATTTTCCGCTAAAATTAACCTAGATGATGTAACGATGACGTATGTAGGCGTGTCTGCGACCTCTCATAGATCAACAACGTCGATCTCGTATGGGGTGTACACTTTGGTAGTTACTAAGTTGGTATCAGAGCTTTAGGTAAAATTCCGAGTATAATAATTTCACGTTAACCACATCGAATAGTTTCTAAGTCATGGTAGTGAAGTGCACCACCATCCTTAATTAGAGACTGCATGATGCATAGGAAAAATTCCCTTATTCTGATCTTATCGTTTCTTCTCTAATGTCTGATTTTCTTTGTGTTAAGAGCTTATCTAATAACAACTCTTGAGATTCAGAACGATGAATACGAGGAGAAATGCAGGCGGAGAGATTGAAGGAGCATATGCTGGGGTAAATCAAGTTCCTCCCAAGTGCCCAACTGCTAAAATGGAGATGCATTTAAACCCAGTTGGGTTGAAAGATGGAGAAGTGAGGACAACCTTGGTACAAATGAACCAAGCCATCACTTCACAAGCTCAGGATATGACAGCCCAGGCGGAGCAACAAAGTGTTCCCAGGGAAAACCCACTTGCAAGAACCATGGCTAACAGGTTAAAGGACTTCACTAGGATGAATCCTCCTATTTACACAGGATCTAAGACTGTTGAGGATCTGGAGGAGGTGTGTGGAACAATAAAGCAGGAAGAGGAAGCACACTAGGGCAGGGAACAGGTCAAGGAAAGCTGAAAAGAATTTTTCAAGGAAGAGTAGCGTTGAATCAGGGAGAAGCCCAAGTTAAGGAAGGGACTCTTCCACCAAGGGGATTCAAGTTCATCCAAGGGTCGCTATGATAAGGATTCTGATCCCAGAGTTAAGAAAAACAGTGAAGTAGATACACCTCAGGAGGGGCCACCTTGTAAGAAGTGTGGAAAGTTTCATGGAGGAGGGTGTATGAGGGGATCTAATGCTTGTTACAGTTGTAGCAAACAGGGTCACATGATGAAGTATGGTCCATCTATGAGAGATCGAGACAAAAGGAAGGAGAAAGTTCAACTGAACGGTCCAAGTGAAGAGGCTCCAAGGAGGCAATGATTTTTCGCACTCAAGTCTAGGGGTGTAGGGGAAGACACCTCTAGTGATGCCTTGGGTGGCGTATCCTACATTAGAGTTTTTCATGGTGTAATGGTTTTAAACATGAACTAGTAATGAGTTAATATGTTTGGGTCATCATGTTGGTTGCTACCGTTTATGGGTGTTGTTATTTATGTTGTCTGCTTTGATAGAACTATTTTACAAAGGAGTTCTTTAAGTCTATTAATGTGCCGCTGCTTGTTGGTTTTTCACTGATATGCAACACCCAACCTACTAATATGTGATCATATATTCCCTACAAAAGTATTGAATATCTAAGGGTATAAGAATTTTTCTCAATAAGTGTTTATGCTACCGCTGATAGACTATCAAACCAGGGTAGTGAGGTTTTAGTTTTTCCAACGAGATCGGGTATAAATGGGTCAGGGAGTGGATCAATCTAACAAAGCCATAGAATTTAAAATCTTAAGGGCCAACAATATATTATCAATGGGTTAGTATAATCCTTCCTCGGCGTTTTTGTTTAAGATAGTCTAAGTTTTAGTGCAATAGTCCGACTTGTGTTTTGTCGTACAATTTTTGTGTATATTGCACTATGTGATTAGAATGCATTCCTGTTTCATATCATGTTATTGTTTTTTTTGTAAGCGTGGACATGATTTTTTTTTTGTGTGGCATGAGTTGTGAGGTGCAATCAAATTAGTGCCGATTGACAAGGAAGTTCCCTTAAATCTCAAAATATCAAGCTTCAAATAGCTTGTTACTATGCATTAACAAGATTAGTGTGAAACAAAAATTCACAATGATAAAGTCTCAAGTAGGGTTAAGATATTTTCGAAAATCTCAACCTCTTTATGTAACATGATGGTAGTGTCATTTCGGGGATGATTGTTTCCTGGGGGGGGGGGGGATAGTGTAGCAAAACCTAAAAATGGATATGTTAAGTAATGCTTACTTTGTCCTATAAGGCTACGATAGACCCGGGTTCACACGGATTGATACGCGTAGAACCCCAGACCTCAACCATTTCAACAGCCAAGCCACTAATTAGAAAGTTTTACTTGAGCTAGGAAAGGTTGTCGCCACCAATGTGGGCTCCCGAATGTGAAATTGTATTCGGAATGGGTCCCCCTTTACCGGGACTTCAAGGGAACTTGTTTTTAAGTGCTTTGGAGGGTCTAGGGGTAAAATGGTCTTTTTTCCATGATATGGTGTAGTATTGTAATTACACTAAATATGTACTAATATTTAATTCATAGGTGGAGGGCATGTTTTGGTAGAGAACCGAAATTTGCCCTTTTGCCTAAATCTTGCCTACCTAGGTGGGAGCATGATTAAATAATATTTTGTTTTTATTTAAATTTTGTAGATGAATTTAAATAAATTTATAATTCATAATTTTCTTATTTTTTTTTTTTGAAAAAAGTAAAAATCACAATTTTATTAATTAATATTAATTAATTAATTAATTTTTTCTAAGTCTTGCCAACAAGTTCTACCCTAGTTTTCTAAGGGGACACTACTCACACTTCTCTTCCTTCATTTCATTCACACCTATCTATCTACTCTCACTCCTGCCTCTATCTCAACTTCATTTTTTCGCTCTACTTTCATAAGCAGAATAACAAAACAGAAGTTCTTCACACTTGAAGAACTACAAAAATACAAACGAACAAGATAATATAAGAAACTAAAACGTTATCACATTTCTAGTTCCTGGTAGCCGTGAGATTGTTGGTGACGTCGTTGGTTTATGGGTTCTTTTGGGATGCAATTTCAGTGTTGAACAATGTTAAATCAGGTAGGGTTCTCTCCCTTCTCTCCTGGACTCCTTTCTTCCAAGAGAATTTCCTTTTTCATTCACAAATTCAACAAATTTTGGAAACTAGGGTTGTGCCCGTTTTTTTTTTTTCTTGTCGAACTCCTTGTCCCTATTATCCTTCTGATTTCATATGAATAGGTTAGAGATCATGGGTTGGTATGTTTGCTGATAGTTTAGTTAGAATGGTGATTTTCGTGATAATGTGTTCATTATTATGTGTTTGGAATTGTAAGTGATGATGTGCAAAAGAGGTGTAATTTTGCTGGATTTAATGGTAATTCTGGGATTAGTATAACAATGAAAAAATATTCTTAAAGATGCAAAAAATTATTCGTAAAACGTCCTAAGATCTAATGTGCAAATGATGATAACAAGGAGCTGAAAAATAGTGAACAAATATCCAGCATTTGGTAGATTGGGTTTGGCCAATCAAGGATATAAAAATGCACGAAAACAATCGTGTCGTCCAGATCACACTCACCTATTCCTGCGGCTTTCTAATCACTAGGATTGACCCAAGACAGGGGGTCACACACAGTGAAAGAATCCCCACCACACACACTCAAATTTATAGCGGTTTCTGGCACTTGCAAAAGATAATACAAAAGTATTGGAGGAGACTAAATTTCCAGCTTTGCTGGAAATTGGGTTGTCTCGGCCAACTTTAAAAAATTAAACTTCATTTAATTTTTTTAAAAATACAATGTGAGGTCATCGGGGATTGAAACCCAGACCTCACCCAATGAAAATTTCCTAAAAATTTCCGTGAGAAAATGCAAGGAAAATAGATGTTGGGATTGGAATTGGAACCTACCACCTCTTGAGGAGATAGGTTTTAGGAGAAAATAAAGGAGAAAATAATGTGGGAGTGGGGATTGAACCCACAACCTCTTTGGATAGTGGGCGAAAGTTCAGAGATAAATAAAAGAAAAAAAATATGAGCTTGTGGGGATTGAACCTACATCCTCCTTGACTTAAATGAAAAAGAGAGGAAAAAAGAAAGAATATTATGGGGTTTATGGGGAATCGACTAGGGTCCCCCCCAATCGAAAAATGCAATTATATAGTTTAAATAGATTACGTGTTGTCCAGATATTCGAATCGGGTTCCCCTTGCCCAATTCCGTATTGACACATAAGTCCATACGTAAGTAAATATTTAATGATGCTGCTTGCCTCTAACGATCGACATCAATATCTTGACTATCACAAAGAATCCATAAGTCTTGTACCACATAATCTTGGGTAAACATGAATAACTTAGAGAAACTATGAATGAAGCCTCATGTATTGTATGTGTGGACTCATAATTCTAGCATAATTTTAATAGTAAGTGAGCCTAAGATGTATGTGATGACATAATGTAACCCTAGTAGGGTTAAGTAAGAGTGTGAAACACACTTAATGGCCAAGTGCATTGGCATATGATTAAATGAGCGTTCACGTGAAGGGGTGAGGTACTTATGAAAGAAATGTGTTAAGTAATTGAAATGAGGTGAACAATATATATGATAGAGGTTAATGGTGCAAGGATGAGAGCAATCTCAAACGAGCCTAAGAAAATGTTACCAAAACATACTCAACCTAGAGAGTGCAAAGCTAACGATAAGACCATACTCTATGAACTCTCAAATTAAAGTATTGTGAAGTTACTGTATGACTTATAAGTAATAATGAGATGAGAAATCATCTAATGAGGCTAATGATGTCCTCATGCTAGAAATCAACTTCCACGATGTATAGTTTTAAGTGTACTGGAACTTTTTACTACTGAGCCCGATAGGCTAGCTATCTCGGTTGCTGCCTTCCTCGAGAGGTAGTAGGTTCACAATACTCTCATGAGTGAGACCTTGTAACGGCAAGCTGGGTAGTGTCTCTTAATATCTCCTAGTCATTAACTTATACTTCCGAATTAGGGATCTAGCCAAGGGTTCATTCCCTATATACGCTAGCATTTTGGTTAAACTTTGGTTGGTGATTCCACTCTTTTCGGTGTGGGATTACACAGTCTGGATTTCAATGATGCCCACATGATCCTATGTGGGTTTAGGTTAAGTTTCAAATAAAGATGAGGCGAGCCTAACTTTGCTATATGAAATGAACGATAACCCAAAGTTGTTAGGATAGAGACTAAAGGTGAGATATACTTACAGGTATGAACTAGGTTATACTTGGTCATTGCACAGCGAAACCGATGAGAGTCTTAAACTACATCCTATGTGTGATTGGTGGATTCACTAGTATATGAAAGAACGAAAATGAAGTACGTATGAATGAATGAAACAGACTCTGTGTTTATTAAAGAAAGCTCCCTAATTGAGGTCCCATATGTTGAGCCCTCATTTTGGGAAGTCCGAATGTCAAGTTTATAATTCAAGGTCTCATCGCATATGAACGAATGATATGAAATATGTAATGTTCTGTATGCAATATGTTATGTGTTATATGTAATATGGTATTGTTATGTGTGCAGTATGATACGTATGATGATGCATGTTACTCTAATAGCATTACTTTCCTTATCCGATTTTGGCAAGTCCACTAACTTGACTTCCCATAAATGATATCGTTAGAACAGAGCTCTTCTTAATCATGCATGTACTTGGTGTGTGCTTTCATATAACCCATACTTCATACAAGTGTGTACTAATCCCATACAACTATCTACTTTTAGGTGCAGGTGCATCTCGACGTTAGTGTTTACAAGTCGACGTAGAAGTTATACAGATGTGGAGCTTTCATCCGAATTTGGTAGGCCCTCATACTTTCGAGGATTCTTACTTGTTTATTCTAGCATAGATGTAGGCATGAGCTAGTGGAGTATGTTCCACTAGTGTTTCTTTATCAATTATTTTAAGACATTGTATTGGTTCCATTCTGGCAACTTTTTATATTATGCAGCTATGACTAGTTTATTTAGTTGAGTACCTTCGTATTAGATGGTTGTTGTGAACAATTATGAACTGATGTAGATATATCTTATATGAAGTATATGTAATCCTACGAGGAGTCTATGCCATACGATTTTTTAACTAAAAGTTCGCGAAATTTTTCCACGAAACGTTAACCAAGAATGATGTAACGCTGAACGGATTAGGCTTGTCTGTGACCTTTGAGAGGCCAATGACGCCTATCTCGTCTGGGGTGTAGATTCTGCTCGTTATAGTTTGATAATTTTTAAAATACCTATGTGCTTTCAAAATCCAACCTCGAGGATCTCCTCTCTCATACATAGGATATTCCATCTTTGTGTATGAACGTCGATAAGTTTCTTGATGCTTCCAAGTGCTATCAACCTCACCCTTTTCTCGTAAAACTTTTGATTTTCCATGCTGATTTTAATGATTTTGTGCTTTTAATGCAGCCACATCAGCAGCCAAAGTGTAAATGTCTCCCAATTTCGCTACTATAGTAGTTAATTGCTGGCCAATCTAATCAGGAGTAGACATATTATTCGTTGTGAGAAGCACTGGTTCATGTGTTAACCATGACATATCTTACTATTCTGAGACTAATGATTGAAACTGATGTTTTTGCTGATTAAAAGAAACAAAAAATACAAAGAGAGACACAATATCTTATATCTCTTAGAACAACTGTTTTTCCATTTAAGAATATATTACCATCTGTCTAATAATTTAATAGACTTCATATTGTATAATAGATCACTTATAAGTACTTTATAACTATTTAGGATAAGGATAGATAACTTCTAATAGCCATAAGAAACTGCCAAATAATGGTAAGAAACTGCTCATCGCTCAATAGGTGAAACCTCCACTAACTTGAGAAGATGCATGTCAGTATCTTCTCCTATTTTTCTTTGCTTATTCTCCTTGAATAAGTATGGAAGATACATGCCTTATCATACCTGCTACAAAGATTTTCACCGGAGTAGAGCCAAAATCGCTTTTAACGCAGTGGCTTTCCATGACACAGTGCTTGTTATAAGTTAATTATTACTTTATAATTCAAATCTAATATCAATATTGGTAAAAATTTTTCCCAAAAGTTTGAAAGCGATTTCCTAACATACAATATTGATAAATGACTATTTCTTTGAACAAATCTCTTACTGATTTGTCAAAACTGAGCCTTTGGATGGAAATAATTTTAAACAATTTCTACATAACCTTTTAATTTTCTTTGTACATTTAGAAAGTGATTATGTTTTATATAAATAACCGTCTATGAATGATTCTAACACCACTACTAATTCTAGCATTATTATGGTTGTTGATGATGTTAAAAACAATTATTGAAAAGGATATCAAACTTTTGATAGGACATTTGCTAAATTATATGACTAATCCTTTATTTGATTTATTTATGACCTATAAATATGCCAAAGAAATATGGGATCGTATGGAAAAGAAATATGGTGTTGATGATGCATGAAAGAAAAAATATGTTGTTGGTCAGTAGATTAAATTTCAAATGGTTGATAATAAACAAATAGTGAATAGTTTCATGAATATGAGAACTTTAATTATGATGTTCTCAACGAGCACATAAAGATATGTGAGATATTTCAGGATAATGTTCTACTTGGAAAATTCCCAACATCTTGGAGTGATTATAGAAATCAATTAAAACATGAGCAAAAGAATTTAATTCTCCAAGAACGTATTAGTCATAAGAGGATTGAAATGGCAAACCATCTCAAACATAAGATAGAAGAACTTTCTCTAAATTCCTCCATGAATCCTTTCTACTCTAATTTTCAAAAAAGGGTTTAATATTTAAAATTAGAATTTTCATTCAAGACATGGGTTCTTTCTAAAAAAACATTTTCAGTTTGTTATTTAATGTATATTATGAATGGTTTGACATTTTATGGTGATTTTATCGAAAAATTCCCCATGAACCCCTGAACTACCCCATGACCCTAATTTCATGAATTTCAAGGAAGTTATTGATGCAAGGTGATTAATAGTGTATTGTGGTTATGTCAAATTGGTTATAAAACATTGTTTATTCATGTTGATAATAGTATATTTAATATGTGAGTGTGACACTTGATTCATGACCTCGTAAGGGGGTTGAAACGCCCCGAGAGATGAACTCTCCTCCTTCTCCGCGTGTCCGCCGCGCCCCGGGAATTAGAACCACAAGTGATCCCAAGCGAACCCCGCTAGTATGATCATAAGCATACTAAAGATATTAAATTGATGAGCAAGCTAAATCATAATTAAATTTGAAAAGATGGGGAATACCCATATTCTATAACTGAGATATTTGAAAATAATGAATTTAATACAAAAGAAATAATAACTCAATACTTACTTGAATATAAATATGTCTAAAAAAAGCCTCTAAACTGGAGTAGAAATACTGGGACAAGCCCCATCTAAGTCTAGCAAAACTTGAAACTAAAAGACTAAATACTAAAAATAAAATCATGATTCTTGTCCTCAATAAATGAGCCTCACCAAGTGATTCTTCTGACTGGAGATCCTGAAATTGGATCTATGCGTGATCTGGATCTGAGAACCTAAACCTACATCACGAGAAGCCTATATAGCACACGGATTTCTCAATACTTTAAAGGTACTACGCAATGTAGGATTAGAGTAAAAACTGAAATAAAACGTAACTGGAACTAGCATAAAAAACAAGTTAATAATCTGACATGATACTAAATTCTAAGCTAACTGATGCAATACCAATTTTAACATGCTGAAACGAACAGTGATATACTGAGAAAGGTATCAATGGCAGAGAGTCTGACTGTCTTTGGGGAGCTACTAAAAACCTATAACAAACACCCACAGGAGCTAAATGTTGGAGTCCTTGTATACCCCCCATTGAGAGGACCCGTATACCTTGCCAAAGTTTATAAAGGCATGCTGGCCTGATCAATACACTGATTTCCCCACTAAGGACTTACAACCTACGTGGCTATAGTTTTTTGGCCATAAGTACGGCTTAACCCTAGTCCAACTCGGCATTATGCTACTCCCAATGAATTCTAGCTATACTTTACGTATTATGTCTTAGTTTCCATAAATACGGATTAGCTCGAACGAACATGCAAACTAAGAATGCAATAATTATTTGGTAATTATGCTTTATATTTAGGTTCTGGTAATAATGAAGTTGTCTGAAATCTGACCTAGCATGTTGGTAATTTCAAAACTAAAGAAATACATATCTAGGGTTATGAAATTCGTGCAATAAAATAAATAATAACTTTACAATTATATTTAGAACATATATTTAATAAATTCATGAAGTTCTACCAAAGTTCTAGAAACCCTAGGTTTAATCATGATAAAGGAATCAAGAACTGACTAAAAACTAAGGACCCAATGGGTGAGAGGAGCCCACTAGTGAAATCCCACATACCTGGTGATAAAATTCATGGAGAAATATTCATATTTCGTGGTTGGAACTGCTGGAACTTTGTTGCATTCTTTAACTAGGGTTCTTAACCTTGTTCTCCTTTCTTGCTTCTAATTTTCTAAGTTTTTAATTAATGATTTTACCTAGATAAGTTTTAGTTATGTTTCCAGGCTTAAATTGACTAAAATCTAATTATATAGGGTAAAAACGACGTATCTTAGGATTTAAACGAAGTGGGAAAAGATCAAAAGCCCCTGGTTAAAGTGTTTTCGGACCAAACGACGACCAGGACTGACGGTCTATCGTTTAACTGACGTCCCATCGTTGGATCCGTAGGTTGGACCTGTTTGAAAAGACTTTACTAAAACGGGCATAACTTTTCACTCGAAGATCTAATTTTAGCAAGGTCGATAGCTATGGAAAGCAAATTCAATTATTTATATATGGGTAAATCATGGGGCACCTAATTAATTTTTTACAAAGAGTTATGACCATTTAAAATTGACCCTACTACATTTCCCCCTAAACTATCCGCTAATTCCACCTACGTTAAGACCTACGGGTCTAAATTGACTATCACGGACTACAAACCATAGGCTAACCTACGGACTGTAAGTCCATCCACTTTGGAGCCATAAAGTCTTGTGGATCCTCATCCACTTTGGAGCCATAAAAGGTAGGGCTATTCATTCAGGTGAAATAGCATGCTAATTTGGTTTAACTCTTGCATTTGTATTGACTTGGTTGGTCAAAGTCTTAGTTATGGTATAAAGAGCAGTCCTGATCTCCATATTAGTCATAACTCTCGCTCCAATAGAAACTTGAGGATTTGGAGGAACTTGGGGAAGATTCCCTCATTGATATTCTTTTTTTGGCCTCTCCTATAGGGGTGTGCATCGGTCGGTTCGGTTCGGTTTGGTTCGGTTTTACATATAATCGGTTCGGTTTATCGGTTTTCGGTTTTAAAATATGCTAACCCAATAACAAACCATAAGGAAATTTTTTATCGGTTTATCTGATTTATCGGTTTTTTGATGTTTATCGGTTCGGTTTCGGTTAACCAATAAGAAAAATGTCGATCAAATAATATATAATAGTACGTAAATGTTATAATTAAACATGTTACCGCAACTACCGCCAAACATATAGAAAACTTTGAATGTTATCAAATTACTAACATTTCACAAACTTGCAAAAGTTATCTCCTACAATAACGAACTACTAGAATTAACACTAAAATAAAAATATTTCAATGAGAACAACTTGAACAGTTGATTGATCCACCACATAATCAACAAAGTCTCACAATTTCCAAACCAAAAAATCACATAGCCTGAAAAGCTAATATGGAATCTATTTAGTATTAATTAGTTATATTTAATATGAGGAAGGTTAAAGTAGTTAATAACTATCGTCTTATTTGGGTTATCGGTTTACCCAATAACCCATAGGAAAAACTACTGAAACCGACCCAATAACCCAATAATTATTTTTCTAACCCATGTAAAAACCCATAACCATACATTTATCGGTTTCGGTTTATTGGTCGGTTTCGATTTTTGCACACCCCTACTCTCCTAGCATTACCTCTCCTTGTATTCATTTCCTATAATCGTAATAAAGAGGATAGTAAGGATATTGTCAGGTTAAGTTTCCAAGCACGAATAGAGGTGAGGAAAGATGGCAACAAATTTTAAACATCCTATAGCCTCTTACTCGTAAGTGTGGCGCGCTTCACACTCATGAACAAGACTCTATTGAATGTTAATTCATGAGACATCAATCCTAAATATTATTTCCAAAATCCGTAGATGTAACATGGCGTAGTTGACTTCGAAGGGGTCGCATACAATCCCTTAGCATATTAATACACATAATGTCATAAGAATAATGCGCAAAACTAAAACTATTCAAACAAAAGTCATACTTCAAATATCATCAATAAAGAGTTGTGAATTACTAGACTTGTCTCATTTAAACCATATAGAATTAAGAGTACGAACATAGAGACTCAACCCTTTTATATTAATGAAAGTCATAATCAAATAAAGTAAGTCTAAAATAGAACTCAAATAAAAATCTGGTCCTCGAAGTGGAGGAATCATCAAAACTTAGGGAATAGTAGACCCAAGATTTACTTTGAAGAAGAAAGTGAGGATTCAACGTTCGTAACTTATACTCATAGTAAGTAGAAAAAGAGGGGTTACCACAAATCTGTACAAAGTATGGAAATATGTAGTAAAACATTTAAACATGGTAAATAGGACATTTTTAGTTGAAGTATGCATTTATCATGTTTGGGAAGCCAGTAAGCATTTTAAAACATAACAGACAATCTATAATCACAATACACCTATAACATAATAATATCAATGCATTAACAATCTCTAAAAATACTTGTACAATGTATGGTTAGCATACCATAATACCAACCTTACTAAGCATTCATTGTAGCCACATATTTATTACCATAGTTTTCAAGCTTACCTCACTCCATTATCATGATTGAGGAATTATAAAAGTACATGAAATAAACATAACAAAAGTAATCTATTCCTATCTTATCATACCATAACTAAACCATTCTACAACATCCTGATGAGTCCTCCTTGTGTAATGTAAAAATGAAGTCACTTACCCTCACTCCTACCAACTAAACCCTTTGAGAATTCATATTATAATTTCTGTCATATTAATTATCTTATTGTGGAATATTATCCATAATCGACATAGACTATGTGAGCTTACATGGAATCCGGTGTCATATAACTCCACACCGAAAGAAGGAGTTCTTACTTGCCGAAGGTAGAACTAATCATATTTAGCTTCTAAGTGGATACACCATCTAAGTCCTATGTTTTGTATATTGTTATGGGATAGGGAGATTTCTATTAGAAACCCAACCTATTACAGTAGCGGAGGAGCTTCCATCTGATGAGTTTACCATAGATGACCCAACATAATGGATTAACATAGGGGCCTTTTCTTCATTGTCCATATCAACTCGGTACTAAGAATTTTTTCCCAATTATACATAATTAGTATGGAATTTTATATACATGTGTGAAGGTTTCAGTACATCTCATTAAATAGCTCATATATTCATTCAAGTGAGAACTACCTTTCACCATAGAATCATTATTTTAGCGTGAGTATCTTTCACCTCATTATTAATAGTGTTTTCACGAGAACTAGACATTCAATCAACACAACAACATCAACATCATCCTAGACAATTCATACATAAACATGAGTAAGGATAGGAGAAATTAGTCATCCAACAACACCTCAATTCACATAATAGTAATAAGTTTTCTCCCTTTTTAAATGAGCTCACAAGTTCATCAATAACTATCAACAACAATAAAAAAATCCTTCACACTTAACCCCTATAACACCTCGTAGCCAAAACAGACTAAAAAACAATTTCTTAGAAAAATATGCAGGTGCAACCGATGTGACCATCGACGTACCATAGTCTGACCCACGGTCCGTCCTGCACAACCATTGATGGAATTAGAAACTCCTAAAAATCTCAGCCCAGGAAAATTGGTTAAGTGTTGGTCGACTGACGGACTTACGGTCCGTAGTTTAGACATGATCCGTAGTCCGTCACCATCGATTGATACCCCCTTCACCCATTCTCTAACAAGAGCCACGAATGACCAGCACAATCCGTAGGTGGGAATTAGCAGACAGTTAAGGGGGAAATGCAGTTTGGTAAAGTACAAATGGTCATAACTCTTAGCACAAAAGGAATTAGGTGTCCCAAGACCTACCCACTGATAGATTATTTAATTAGCTTTCTGTATACACCAACTTTGCTAAAATCAAACCTTCGATTAAAAAGTTATGACTGTTTTAGTAAAGGCCTGTCGAACAGACCCAACCTATGGACCAAACGACGGGGATTCGATCAAATGACGGACCGTCAGTCCTGTTCATTGTTTGGTCCGATAGCAATTTGCCCAGGGGTCCTTTGGTCTTTTCCCACTTTATTTAAACCCTAAGATACGTCAATTTGACCCTAAATCATCATATTTTAGAAAATTTATGCGTACAAACATAACTAAAACTTATCTAAGTTAAATCATTATTAAAAAATATACCCTAGTTCAAGAACACAAAAACGTTCCAGCAGTTCCAGCCTCGAAATCTGAATATTTCTACGTGAACTTCATCACCAAGTATGTGGGATTTCACTAGTGGGTTCCTTTCATCCATTCGGTGCCTAGATTTAGTTAGTTCTTGATTCTCTTATCATGATTAAACCTAAGGTTTCTATAACTATTGTAGAACTTCATGAGTTTATTAAATATATGTTCCAACTGAGATTGTAAAGTTATTATTGAATTAATTGCATGAATTTGAGAACCCTAGCTATGTATTTCTTTAGTTTTTTAATTAAACATGCTAGGTCAGATATTTCAGACACTTCAGATATACATGCCTCAGTTATAAATGCATAATTACCCGATTTATTATTTCATTCTTAGTTTGCATGTTCAGTTTCGAGCTATCCAGTTTTTACAGAAACTAAGACATAATCAGTAAATTTATAGAATTCATTATGAGTAGCATAATACCGAGTTGGACTAGGGTTTAGCGTACCTTATAGTCTCAAAACTACTAACAAAGTAGGTTGTAATTCCTCTCTGTGGGAAATGAGTTTATTCATCAGGCCAGCATGCCTTTATACCTTTGGCAGGGTATACTCGGACCTCTCAAGGGGCGTATACATCAGAATCGACATTTAGCTCACGTGGTTTTGTTATCGGTTATTAGTAGCTCCCACAGATTAGTCAGACTCTCTGCATTGATCATTTATCAGTATATTCAGTGTTTAGTTTCAACATGTTATAAATTGGTCATTGCATCTAGTTAGCTCAGAATTGAGTTTATCATGTTAGATTATTATACTTGTTTTTATGCTTGTTCAGTTATGTTTTATTTTAGCTTTACTCTATCCTACATGCTCAGTACCTTTCAAGTACTGACACATACGTGTGCTATATCTTGTCGTGATGTAGGTTCAGGTTCTCAGCATCCAGATCACACATAGATCAATTTTCCGATCTCCAGTTCAACAGAATCAGTGGTGAGTTCTCATTTTCCGAGGACAAGAATCATGAGTTTCTTTTTAGTATTTGGTCTTTTAGTTTCAAGTTTTGCTAGACTTAGCTGGGGCTTTTCCCAGTATTTCTAGTCCAGTTTAGAGGCTTATTTAAGACAAAGTTATATTTAACATAGTATTGAGTTAATATTTCCTTTGTATTAAACTCATTATTTTTAAATATCTCAGTTATAGAATATGGGAATTCCCCATCTTTGCAGATTTAATGATTTAGCTTCCGCATCTGTTTATTATCTTTAGTATACTCATGATCATGCCATCAGGGTCAACTTGGGATCACTTGTGGTTCTAAGTTCCGTGTTCGTATCTCTGGGGGTAGCTCGGGGCGTGACAAAACATGGTATCAGATCACTAGTTTCAAGAGTCCTAGAATGTTTTAAAAGCCGCACTTACTAGAGTTCTTTTCATGGATATGAAGTGCACCACATCTATTGAGAGGGAGGTTATGAAGTGTTTTAGTAAAAGCTTCACTTTCTTGTTACTCTTATCGTGCGTGAAGTATGATCTTATTTTAATCAAACATTGGCATTCTACGTTTCTGATCACGCCTTCTCGTAGATCTTAGGCTTGGAATGCTAATGCACGCAATGCTAATGCAATTCCTCTAGTAACAGATAAAAAAGTTCTAATGTAGAGTTTCAGAACACCAATTCATCTTTTGGATCAGAGTATGACCAAGTAGGACAATCAGTAGATTCGAGTTCCTACTAATAAAAATGGTGATAAGTGGTAGCCAGAGTTTGTGATTTTGTTAGGATGAATCCGCCTATGTTTTTAAGGTCAAAAGTTGGTAAGGACTCATGAAGTTCTATGATGCTTCAAGAAAATATATGGTGTGATACAAGTAACTGGTTTTGATAGGTGAAATTTAAATCCTACCAACTTAAGGTTGTGACTCACATATGGTTGAATTCACTAAGTGGAAACACAACATAGATAACTTTGTCTTTTGTAAGTCAATATAGCAGTCCAGTTCAGTGTTAGTACAAAAACTCTCTCATAACCTTCCTCAGTATCCACTCCAGTCGGTGACCCAGTTATAGCTACACGGGTATACATAATTTGCCCTGTCACAGTCTCTTAGAAAGTCACCTCAGCAGATCTAGTAGAGTTAGAAATAGTAGACTTTGATGTCATTCTAGGCATGGATTGGTCGCAACCATGTTATGCCTCATTCAATTGTAGAACTAGGATTGTTCTTTTTTAGTTTCCAGACGAACCAATTCTAGAATGGAAGGGTCGTAGCTTAGCACCTATGGGTCGATTCATTTCTAACCTTAAGGCTAGAAATATGATCTTTAAGGGTTATCTCTACCATCTAGTTTGGGTTAAAGATTGTAGCTCTGAAACCCCAACTCTTGATTCAGTTCCAATTTTATGTGAATTTCCAGAATTATTTCCAGAAGATCTTCCAGAGTCCCCCCCAAAATGGAAATCGACTTTGGAATTGATCTCCTTCCAAATACCTAGGCTATTTCTGTTCCTCCTAACAAAATGTCTCTAGCAAAGCTTAAGGAATCGAAAGATCAGTTGAAATACCTTATAGATAAGGGCTTCATCAGACCTAGTATTTCTCCATGGGATGCACAGTGTTATTTGAAAGGAAGAAAGATGTTTCTCTCAGAATGTGCATTAACTATAGATAGTTCAACAATGTCACGATCAAGAATAAGTATCCCATCCCCAGGATTTATGACTTGTTTGACCAACATCAGGGTGCTAGCCATTTCTCAAAGATATATCTCAACTTTGGTTATCATCATCTCAGTGTCAGAGATAGCGACATTCCGAAAAGAGTCTTCAAAACTCATTATGAATTTGTAGTTATCTCTTTTCGACTAACCAATGCTCCTGAAGATTTCATGAATTTGATGAACATAGTGTTCAAACAGTACTTGGACTTGTTCGTTATCGTCTTCATTAATGATATCCTCATTTACTCTAGGAATGAGGAAGAACATGTGAGTAACTTGGGAATTTTTTTACAGACTCTCAAGGATCGCCAATTATTCACTAAGTTTAGCAAATATGAGTTCTTGTTGAAATTCGTTGCTTTCCTTGGTCACATTGTATCTAACGAAGGGATCCGAGTGGATTCACAGAAGATAGAAGCAGTGAAACAGTTGCCCAGACCTACTTCTTCTATAGATATAAGAAGATTCTTAGGTCTAGAGGGTTATTATAGAAGGTTCGTGGAAGGATTCTCCTCCATAGACTCACCATTAACTAGGTTGACTTAGAAGATGGTCAAGTTCCAATGGTCAGATTATTGTGAGAAAAGCTTTGTAGAATTGAAAACTATATTGACTAGAACTCCTATTTGACTTTACTAGAGGGTTCACATGGTTATGTGATCTACTGTGATGCATCCAGAGTAGGCCTAGGTTGTGTGTTGATGCAGCGAGATAAGGTTATAGTGTATGCTTCTAGACAACTTGAGGTGCATGAGCAGAACTCCAACTCATGACCTCGAGCTAGCAGCAGTGGTGTTTGAACTCAATATATGGAAACACTACTTGTATGATTTTCATATAGATGTCTTCATCGACCATAAGAGATATCAGTATGTGTTCACCCATAAAGAGTTGAATCTTCGCCAGAGGAGATGGCTTGAGTTCCTTAAGAATTATTATATGAGTTTGCATAATCATTCTCGCAAGGAGAATGTAGTAGTAGATGATCTTAGTAGATTATCTATGGGTAGTGTAGAGCATGTTGACGAAGAAAGGAAAGAGCTAGTGAAGGTTGTTCACATGCTTGCTCTCTTGGGAGTTCGCCTTATGAGCATATCCTATATGGGTGTAACGGTTCAGAATGGGGCAGAATATTCTTTGGTATTGGAGGCTAAGGAAAAGCAGGACATTTCCCACATTTTGCTTGAACTTAAGAATGCAGTTCACAATCAGAGAGTGGAGGTTTTCTCCGAAACAGGAGATGGTGTACTTCACTACCAGGGTAGATTGTGTGTTCCTGATGTGGGCGAGTTGAGACTGCATAGTCTTGCAGAAGCCCATAACTCTAGGTATTCTATTCATCCAGGTGCCACTAAGATGTATCCCGATCTGCGGGAAGTCCATCGGTGGAATGTCATGAAGAGGGATATAGAAGATTTTTTGAGTAAGTTCTTCAATTGCCAGCAGCTCAAGGTAGAACATCCGAAACCAAGAGGTAAGACTCAAGAGATCGATATTCGTACTTGGAATTGGGAAGTGATCAATATAGATTTCATCACAGGGTTACCCCATTCTCGTAGACAGCATGACTCCATTTGGGTGATAGTTGATAGGATGACTAAGTCTTCTCGCTTTTTGGCGGTCAAGACTACATATTAAACAAAGGACTATGCCAAGCTTTACATTAGTGAAATTGTTAGGTTGGATGGGGTTCCTTTATCATTCATCTCAGATAGAGGTCCTCAGTTTACCTCTCCTTTTTAGAAGTCATTTCAGAAGGGTCTTGGTACTCAAGTTAACTTTAGTACAACATTTTATCCACAAACGGATGGGCACGCAGAGCATTCCATTAAGACCTTATAGGATATGTTGAGAGCTTGTGTGATCGATTTCAAAGGTAGTTGGGATAATCACCTTCCTCTTATTAAGTTCGCCTATAACAATAGCTACCATTCCAGCATTGAGATGGCCATTTATAAGGCTTTACATGGGCATATATGTAGATCTCCTGTTGGTTGTTTTGAAGTAGGTGAAGCAGCTTTCATAGGGTGAGATTCAGTCCTTTATGCTATGGAAAAAGTGCAACTCATTAAAGATAGACTTATGACAACTCAAGGTCGTCAGAAATCTTATGCAGATGTAAGGAGAAGGGAGCTAGTGTTCCAAGTTGATGATTGGGTTTTCCTAAAAGTGTTACCTATGAAAGGGGTGATGAGGTTTGTAAAGAAAGGGAAGATTAGTCCTGGATATGTGGCCCTTACAAGATCTTGAAAAGCATTGGTAAGGTGTCATTTGAGTTAGAGCTACCAGCAGACTTAGCAGCACTCATTTGGTCTTCAACATCTCACTCTTGAACATGTGTGTGGGTGACCCAGCCTCTCTAGTGCCATTAAAGAGTATGACGATGAAATATAATCTTTATTCTGAGGATGTACTAGTTGATATTCTTCACCGTCAGGTAAGAAGGTTGAGAAACAAAGATGTTGCATCAGTCAAGATTTTATGGAGGAGTAAGTCCATAGAGGGATCTACTTGTGAAGCAGATTTAGCCATGAAACCAAGTATCCTCTCCTATTTCCTTCCTATTCCACTCTAGCTTGAGGTAATAGTCCCTCTTCATTTTACCGACCATTCATGCATAAGTTCAATCTTAGAATCACGTTCTCTCAATTTGTATTGAATTTTTAGCATATTTGCATGTTCTCGAAACTCAATTAAGTCAGAAACTCAGTTCTCAGTGCTTAGTAGTAGGGCTTGCAACTCTCTCCCTCTATTTCATCTTGTTTAGTCTTCATTCGAGGACAAATGTTCCCAAGGGGGAGATAATGTAACATCCCAACTCTCTCCCATGTCCTTTATATTACCGACCGGGTCGGGTCAGATCACTGGCGATTTGACCTACGACACCCTATCGACAAGCTGTAAATCAGTCAATAGTCCGTCAACTAGGACCATCGACCGAAACAAGACTTAGAAAAAATTCAAAACATATCTGGGATCTAGGGACACCATCGACGGTCCATCGATTGAACGACGATCCGTCGATGGGGTCCGTAGATCTGTGCAACAGACCATTTTCTACGGATTTTTTGTTTTGGTCCCTGCACATGCAGCACCTATGAAGCTATTCTTTTTGTGATTATCTAGACACTTTTGAGACACGGACCCTACACTAATATTTAGGCAACACTAATGCATAAATGAGAACGAAATAAAAAACTAAAAACAAAATGAAATGGAAAGAGTATGATTATTCCTATAAATAACAAAAAACCTATTATTGGCTAGAGAATACACCTTGGGTTTCCTCCCAAGAAGCTCTTGATTTGACGTCGCTGCACGACGCAGACTCCTTGATTACTCAGACATTATCAAGGTGATATGCATCAACAACTTCATGAACACTCTCCGCATGCCCCAAGTAGATCTTGATCTTTTGCCCGTTGACTGTGAATTTTGCACCCTCCTTTTTCTCCAACTCAACCACTCTATGTGAGAACATTTTAGTGATAAGGAATGTTTCTGTCCACTTGGACTTGAGTTTACCCGGAAACAAGCGTAGCCTAGAGTTGAATAGAAGCACCAAGTCCCCAACCATAAATTCTTTCTTTCCAATCTTTTAGTTGTGGTACTTCTTCATCTTATCTTTGTAGCTAGATGAACTTTCATACGTTTTGAGGCAAAATTCATCAAGTTCATTCAACCCACTAAGTATCAGTTCCACCGCTCTGTTCCAATCCATCTTCGATTTCTTCATTGCCCACATTGCTTTGTGCTCTAACTGGATCTTAGGTGACAACCCTTCCCATATAGAAGTTGGTATGCATACATTCCTATGGGAGTCTTATATGCTGTCACGTAGCCCCAAAGAATCAGCATTCACCATTTTTGCAGGAATTTTCTTGATCTCTCGATTGGACAACTCAACTTGCCCGCTAGCTATGGATGATAAGGAGTGGACACGTTATGGTGAACCCCATATTTTTCCAATATCCCTTTGAAAAACTTATTACAAAAATGAGAGCCACCATCCCTAATAATGGCCCTCATCATACCAAATCTGGAGGAGATATTCTTTTTCAAGAATGCGGTGACACTCTTTCTTTCATTGTTAGGAAGCCCTGCCCATTTAAACACATAGTCACCGCCACAAGTATATACTTCATTCCACGAGAACTTACAAAAGGTCCCATAAAGTCGATGTCCCAAACATCAAATAACTCAATCACCAAAATAGGATTCAAAGGGAGATTTTGCCTTTTCGAAATTCCTCAAACTCACTGTCACATGATTTGGCGAACTCATGAGAATCTTGGTGAATTGTTGGCCAATAGTACCCACACTACAAAATCTTATGCACAGTCCGAATACCACTATAGTGTCCTCCCAAATGCGAGAAGTGACATGCCTCCAAAATGCTCAACATCTCAACTTCCGATACGCAATGGCAAATTATCCCATCGGCACAACTCCGGTATAAATAAGGCTCATCTCAGAGAATTTTTTCACATCATACATGAACAATATCATTAGCAAAATAATCCACAAAATCTGTGAACCATGAGATCAAATCTTGAGAACCGGCTAATACATGTTCATCAGGGAATGCATCATCAATTTCAGTCTTCTCTCCCACTTTACGCATACCTTCGTCCTCTATTCTAGACAAGTCATTGGCAACTTAATTTTCAGTCCCTTTTGTATCTTTTACCTCAAAATCAAATCTTGCAGTAATAGCACCCATCTAATCAACCTTGGCTTCGCATCATTCTTTGTTATCAAATACCTTAAAGCTGAGTGGTCTGTATATACTATGACCCTTGTATCGAGCAAATAAGAACAAATTTTTTCAAATGCAAACACCATTGCAATAAGCTCTTGCTCGATTACTGTGTAGTTCTTTTGAGATTCATTCAAGTCCTTACTTACATAGTAAATTGGTTGAAGGATTTTATCCCTTCTTTGTCCCAATACCACACCAAGAGCAACCCCACTCGCATCATACCTCATCTCAAACGGTTTACTCCAATCTAGGGAAATAATAATAGGTGCAGACACCAACTTCTCCTTCAATTCTCCAAATGATTTCAGACAAGATTCTTCAAAATAGAACTCAAATTCCTTCTCGAATATTTTGCACAAAGGATGTGCAATTTTTTAAAAATCCTTGATAAAACTCCGATAAAAACCTGCATGTCCAAGTAAACTTCTCATATCTTTTACAGACATAGGAGGTTGAAGCCTCTCAATAAATTTGACTTTAGCTCTATTAACCTCTATCCCCTTCTCCAAGATTGGATGGGACAATACTATACCTTCTTTCACCATGAAGTGGCATTTTTTCCAATTAAGCACAAAATTGCTATCTTCACATCTTTTGAGTATTTCGGTCAAATGACTCAAGCATCTATCAAATGAGTCTCCAACCACCGAAAAGTCATCCATGAACACTTCAATAATTTCATGTACCATATAAGAGAATATTGACATCATACATTGATGGAAGGTGATCGGTGCATTACATAACCCAAAAAGCATCCTCTTTAATGCAAAAGTCCCATAAGGTCAAGTAAAAGTGGTTTTCTTTTAATCCTCCAGGGCAATAGAGATTTGATTGTTTCCTTAATAGCCATCAAGAAAAGAATATCATCATTTTCCTGCAAGTCTATCTAATATCTGATCCATGAAAGGCATAGGGAAATGGTCCTTTTCAGTCCATGCATTCAATTTTTGTTAATCCATACAAACTCTCCATCCAGTCACTGGCCTCATTGGAACAAGCTCGTTCCTCTCATTAGGCATCACGTCATCCCCCCTTATTAGGCACGCACTAAACAGGGCATACCAAACTACTATCAGCAATAGGATATATGAATCCAGCATCCAACCGCTTAATGATTTCCTTCTTTACTATCTCTTGCATAGGTGGATTGAACCTTCTATGGTGCTCAATACTTGGCTTGTGATCAGTCATGAGTTGGATTTTGTGTGAAAAAATATCGGGAGGAATCCCAATAATGTCTGCAATAGTCCAACCAATGGCTCGTCTAAACCTCTTCAACACTTCCACTAAACACTCTACTTGCTGCACATTGAAATCCCCTGCAATTATTGCCGGCAAAGTGTCATCTTTACCCAAGAACACATACCTCAAATGAGGTGGTAGATACTTAAGCACTACTTTTGGATCGTCCTCAATAGATGGTCTCACAGGTGGAGACTCGCAATGCTTCATATCTAACTCCAATTTCTTAGGTCTGAACCAATATTCATTTCGTTCAAGTGCTGCCTCCAAACACCCATAATCTTCAATACCATCACTCTCAAAATTCATGATCACTTCAGGTAGTAACTCTACACTTAGTCATTCTTCAATTTGTACCTCAAACATACTCTTAACCCGGTAGGGTATAATTGATACTCTTTGGAGCTCACCACTCTGCTTCATGGACCTACATATGTTGATCGTTGGATTTTTATTGTTCAATCTATACTTCATCTTCCCCTTTTCTATATCAACAAATGCACAGCCGGTGGCAATAAATGGCCTCCCAAGCATAATTGGGACCTTAAAATCAACCTCACAGTTAAGAATCATAAAATAGGCTGGAAATATAAATGACTACACCTTCACGAGCACGTCATTGAGTGTACCAGTGGGTCTATTCACTATTCGATCGTCCATCAGTAACGCATTGTAGTAAGCTTTGGATCACCCAAGCATAACTTCTAGTAGATGGAAAGAGGCATCAGGTTTATGCTTTCACCAAGCTCACATAGATTTTTAGCAAAGTGTAGCAATCCGATTGTACAAGGAATAGTTAAAGCTCCCGAATCTTCCTTTTTTTACACAAGAGACCTTGTAGCAATATCACAACAATGTTGCATTCGGTCATTATCCTCAAAACATACCGATCTCTTATTAGTCACCATATACTTCATAAATTTAGCATAATCGGGCATTTGTTCCAAAGCTTCTATCAAAGGGACATTGATGAAAACTTATTTCAATATAGTGACAAACCGCTGGTATTTACCATCCTTATTCTTCTTTAATAATGTATGATGGAATGGTTGTGGACGTCTAAGAATGGGGACCACTTTCTAAGATACCTCTACTTCTTTCGCCGCATTGTCCACCAATTTACCACTAGGTTCCACCACCTTTTCTTCTTTTCTCATCTCATCTTCTACTATAGAGAGCATAGGTGGACCAATGGTTTGCTTACCTCCTCGCGTAGTGACTGCCAATGCAATGCCCATAATTTTAAGGATTTTGGATGGTATTGCTAGGAAGTGTGCCTGATTGGCTTGGATTCACAAAAGTTGACAAATGGGCCATTTGTAACTCGAGATGCTTAATCAAGAGCGCATGTCTTTTGCCCAATGTTAGCTAAATAACCTCTCAGTTCCTTGGTGTACTCATCACTAGCATCAAACCTCCTCATCATTTTCTGCAACATATCTTCAACATACATCGTACTACCTCCAGCATCCTAGAAGTAACTTTTAAATTTTTAAGAGGAACATAGGGCCCACGTCGATCATTCTTGTTACCATAGTAACCTCTATTGAAGTTGTTGTCACGATTATAGTTAACCTCCTGAGCATACTAACCCTATCGACTTTAGTTACCATAGTTTTGACCTTGATTTCCTTGACCTTGCCACCAAATCTCTGATTGGATCTTGGGTGTTTAGTCGGAAACCCCTCGTATGATCATTTATTACATAAGTATCCTCTGCATAACAGTACTGATCCTCTAGGGGAGATTTTAGTCAAGTAATTCACCACATTTACCTTATTTGTGCCTCCAGTAACATGTTTTAATACCAAGCCGAAGATTATTTCTCATTTGAGCTATCTCCTCATGAATCACATCTGTAGCCGAATTGTGAGTAGCTTGTAGTGAAAAGGTGTTTCTCCTAGTCTCTAAATTTCTAGTGCTCCAATCCTTATTGTTGCAAGATATTTTCTCTAACATCTCAGCGATCTCGGCATATGTGCATTCACAATAAGAACCTCCGGCAATAGTATCGAGTACTGATTTATTGTTATCATCTTGAACCCTATCGAAGTACTCTTTTAACGACTCATCATCAATGCGGTGGTTTGAGATGCCTCTCATAAACGCAGTAAATCTGTCCAAAAAACTACTTACTGACTCCCTAGGTAGTGCCACAAGGTTGTCCACTCGATCTTTGTGGTTGAGCTTCTTGGACACCGGGTAATACCGTGCTAAGAACACATCCCTCAATTGATGCCAAGAGTAAATGGAATTGTAGGGTAACTCAGTAAGCCATATCGCGACATCTCTAGAAAATGATGAAGGAAACACTCTTAGCCCATTATCATTCATATCTAAGTATGGCCACCCCACACAACACTTGCACATAGACCTCAATTTGTCTATGTGGGCATGGGGATCCTCTGATGTTACTCCTGCAAACAAACCCCTCGTGGTGAATCTTCATCAAACTACTAATTAACACGAACGTGTGCACATGGGGTAGAGGAGGTAGGACTAGAGGCCCATAAGAATCAGTGATGTTGACATTGCCCCTATAGAACTCTTGAGGGTGTGGGATGGGAGGTTTCATCCTCAAAGCATCATTAACTTTATTTTCCACAACTTCTTGATTGTGTGCCTCAACCGGTGGTGGAGGATGATGAATTACCCCATCACCTAGATTGGATGGGTTATGCTTATTTTCCATTCTTCAAAATGTACGGTTAAGTTCAGGATCGAATGGAATGAAAAATTCTCCTCAAGTATGTGTACTTGGCATACACTAGAGTTAGACATACAATAAACAAAAACAAAATAAAAGTAAAATAAGGAATCGTTGAATAAACTTCAATAATGCTATTAAAGTTAATCTAACAGCCAAAATTCCTAGACAACAGCGCCAAAATTTAATACGCTTAAATTACACTTCCTAAATAAGCATAAGTGGTCTTATCAAGTAAAGAACCCAACTATTAGGTTGATGTTGATCCCACGAGAAAAATGGTTTAGACTTAACTTTAATTTACGATTATATTTATTTAGTCAAACTCTTTCCAAAAACAAGTAATTAAAGGGGGGAGGGTTTGTTGAAACAAGTTTCTTTAATATTTTTATGTAAGCAAGTAAACAATAGTAAAGATTTAGTTTTTTGCCAAGTTGAGAGATAAACTAGGGTATAAGTGTTCCCCATAGATTCATAACTCCATATTCCTAGTAATAACAATTCTTCCCTTGTGTTTTGCATGCAAAGTGATAACTTAGCTATCTCTAAATCATTGGTTCGGCATATAGAGAATTTCACCATGTACCTTGGTCCGGCTATGTGTGTATAAACTACTAACCCTTACTTTTACTTCATATTAACCATCATAATCGATGTATGGCTTAGTTATTACTTTGCACCAATCGGCACTGGCCTATTAGATAGTATCCCACTAAATCTATGTTAATAATTCTTTTCTTATTGACTACCTCCTTTGTCTGGCAAGTAGTAACAAGGGGAGTTCTAACATTGAACACAGTTAAAAATACTTCTAAATGAAAGAATTAACAATACATGCAAGAACCTATTTGAGAATTGTTGTTTAGCTAGGTTTACTTTGTTAATCACCCATGGTTCCCACAATCCTAGTTGAGAATTTAGTTACCCATGCAAGTAAGAACACAATTAAATATTGTTAAGAAATAAATCATGAACTTACTTTGACAATTTGAGGGAAAAACCAGAAAATTAATTTGAAATTGCAAGATAATACATGAAACCAAATCTGGAAAATGAATTATTGCTAAGGGTTGCAAAAATTAATCTCCAACAAAAAACAGGAAAAATACCAACAATGTCTAACCCCAAAAACGAGGTTTTAATCCCTTTTTATAGTAAACATAGTCCTAAATTTAAAGGAATTTAAATAAGGAAAGTTTGTCCAAAAAATGCGTCTGTAATCGACGACCCCCATAGATGAACCGTCTATGGAACGACGATCCGTTGATACTTTTGTCAGTCCATAGTTAGAATACTTTTTTGTCCTTCAGATGGCATCATCTCTGAATCAATCGACGGACCAACATCAAGGTCTATTAGTGCATCTATGGTCCGTCAATGCCCTCCGTCGTACATCCTTAGAATTTCTCCAACATCGGGTACAAGAACTATCACTGATCACATCGATGATTCAGCAGAACGGTCCGTCGATCCTCTCCGTAGTCCCACACTTGGTCAGATTTTCCCAAGTTTTCTCCATATGTCTAAACTGCAATCGACAGTCACCACCTACGGACCGTCGATGCCCATCGTAGGTCGCATCTATACAATTTTCTAGTTGCATTCTATGTTTTAGTTCTAGACATCTTTCATGTAAAACAAACATAAAAACATGTTAAAACTACTACAAAAAGGCTCTAGACACACAGGACTCTTAAGGAAAAAGCATTGAAAGTACCGTAAAACTACGGTACATCAGGCAACATAGTTTTAAGAACTAGAAGATGTAGTTGGGACACAATTTATGCTACATGCATTATAGTTCCAATCTAATGAGCAAATTAGAGATCCTACCTTCCCTATGTGGGAAGGGACACTCCTCACTCTAGTTCACCCTCAGTGCTAAACTAGAGTCCCTTTTGAAATGTCTTTAATGCCTTTATTAATCATCATAGGTTAATGTAGGTCATACGGCCTTCCCCTTGTATAGTAATTATCATAGCTCAATAGGAATTGCATGAGTATTATCCTTTCATTACAATTCAAACATGTGAGGTTAGAACAATTACATATCACTTCATAATAAGGCACATCGGTAAGTTATCATCATCCTTATAATATTTACATCTTAGACAACATCTCACAATCCATAATTCAAGACATTCAAATTCAACATCATACCAACTCTATCAATCTTATCATAAGGTATACTTCAATACAACTTCATCACTTAATCACAAGTAATCATAATTGAAGTTAAGAATTGAGATCACAAGACTCAACAAATCGCATTCACAAGCCATCATCAAAGATTTTACCATCAACCTTCCAATTCAATCCAACAATGGGTGTACTAACAACATTCAATAGTAATTAATACAATAACTAGGACGATAGCATGATCATTATCCCAATTAACTTCAATTGATAACCTAGGGTTAGGGGAAAAGGGTTCATCATGAATTCTTGAAGAAATAGATTCAATCCCAACAATACATTACTCTAGGTAGCCCATGAACGAATTAGAATAGATAAAATAAGTCTATCAACCAATACATTCTTCAATTCCCAACAATTTATAAGCAAGATCAAAGATTTGGTGAAATTTGGTAAAGGGACATTATCCATATGAAATTGCATCAATTAACCAACAACCTACACTTAATTAGTCATTAGCAATAACAATTTATCATCCATTTGATGTTTAGAAGAAAACCCACTAGAATAGGAAAACCCTTGGAATTGGGTGATTTAGAAACAACTTTGAAATGACCTCTTGGAGAAAGGAATCCTAAGAGTGAATAACCCATAACATAATGAATATTAATCTGAGAAATTGAAGTGAAATCCTAGAAAAATTTTGTCTTCTTCTTCAAGCTTTCTTGCTTCTTCAATGGAGGATTTCGGGAGAGCCAAAGTAGAGAGAGATGAGAGCTTTTCAGATTTGTTTTGGGAATTTAATTAGGTGAGTGAAAAATGACTTAAAACTGAACCTTAGTCAATATATAGTCACTCCCTAAATTATCCAAAAGATCTGTCACTTAAATGGGTCTTTTTGTGTAGTCAAAGTGTTTAAAATACGATTTTAACGAATCTAGAAAGTAGTTGTGCGTCGCTTGGCTAATTTCATTTTTTATTTTTGAAATATGGTTTGAGGAAGTGTACCTCATGGATTTCAGGCATCGCGAGGCAACATTTTTCCTACCACGTGTCAGCTGTACGTCCCGCAGTGGCCTCCAAGTCAAGGCTGTCGCAAGCTGCCTTGGCAGCTTGGTCGCCAAGGTTTGGTTCCTCCTCTCAGACCCTTCATGCGGTCCTTGGGGAGTCGTTACTTGAATTTATGACCCTTTGTACTAAATTATACCTATTTAAAGTCGTTTTTAAAGTTTTGTACTTTATTTGACCCTCCCAATCCTTCACCAAACATAGGGACGTCAACTAGCTCGATTTAGCTAGTTTCCAGACGTCATGGACGTTTCTTGACGCCTTGACTCTAAAAATTCCTAAATGATTTATAAACATTATCTTAGGCTTAGAACATTGTTTTAAGGTTTAGTTCATCATGCAGGCCCTAGATTATGTCATGGACTTTCTGAGTGTTACATTAATCGCCCACCCACCCCCTCCCATCCCCCCCCCCCCCTCCCTTAGAACATGGTCCCCGAATACACACAATTAATTCCCCTTTTTAATGGAAAGGATAGAGACGCATACCGAGGCCATTCACAACAGATATAAATCAATTATGGAGTCATAGATAATAGGAGTGATTTACCACTCCATTCAACACATAATGATGGCATTTACACATGGTAACTCAAAAAATCAATTTCTTCACATAAGAGCTCAACATTACCACATGAGGAATTTCCTTCCCAACAACAACATGTGTTCAACACAACATATAGAGTCACTTATAAAAAAAAATAAACCTATAAAAATGTTCAATTTCATTTCATGTACGCAAAAACATACCAAATACACAATAACTACAAAATTGAGCAAAAGAGCCTTTTTCACATGAAACTTCATTTAGCAAAAACATTTATCATTAATATGCACATCTTTGCAAAATAAGTCAAATTCAATATATTCATTATTTTGATACTTAATTGTACTAAACTTTATAAACAAAGATATGAGGATGATGGGACTTCTTGTCATCCTCAGCCTCCCATGTTCTCCCTCCACTAGGTGGTTCCTCTATAGGACCTTTATGAAGGCTACCTCTTTTGTAACACTCCGAAAATTTCCATGACTTATACTAGAGATTATATATTAAATAATTTTTAAAATGATGTTTTGATACCTAACTATTAATTTATAGCAGGTTGGCCAAATTTTTAGATCGAAAAGACCTACGACCTTGACGTCCGGAAACTAGCTAATTTGAACTAGTTGACATCCATATGTTTGGTGAAGGTTTTGAGGTATCAAATGAAGTCCAAAACTTGTAAAAAGACCTTTAATAGGTAGTATGTAATACAAAGGATTCAAACGTCCGGTAACGACACCCGAAGAACCACCCGAAGGGTCCTTGGGGAGGACCCAAACATGGGTAAGTAGGTTGCCTCGCAGCCTGCAAACAGGCAGATTGGGGGACAAGGTGCACAAAGTAAAGACCTCACAAGGTATTCTACCTCAAGATCTGAGGGGGAAGCATCGCGACGCGATGCTGACACGCACCTCACTGGCTCAACCAAAAATCTCTAGAAAAATTACGGGATTTGGCCCCGCGACGTGCAGCCACTTCCCTGAATCGTTAAAGTCGTATTTTTGGAAATTAAACTTCATAAAAAGACCCATATAAGTGGAGGGTATTTTGGGTATTTTATAGGAAGACTATATATGGATATTATGTCAATTTTAGACCACTTTTTACAATTATAAAATAGATTCAAACCAATTTCCCAGCTATATCAAGAAAGGCTCTCTTTTTCCAAATTCCATTGAAGAACAAGAAGAGCTTAAGGAATAAGACGAAGACTTCAAGGTTTTTATCCAAATTTTTGTTGATTATTCATCTATAAGGTATGGGTTTTCAGTCTTGGGATTCCTTTCGTCAAGAGGTCCTTTCAAAGATAAGTTCTTAAGAAATTCAACTCCATGGTTTTTACTCTACAATACGGATTTTCTTCCTAACTCTAGATTTATGATATTCGACGAAAAGTAATTGCTTTCTATGGTTAATTATGCATGGATTGTTGATTTTTGGACTTGTAATGATAAATTTTCGTTTGAAGCATGTCTATCATCAATTTTATGGTTTCGAATGGGTTATACCTACAACTTGATAATATGAAAATGTTCACATTGAAACTAAGACTAGAATGAACTCTTAAATGACCCTTTCCCTTATCGTACATTAAGTATTGGTCTTGTATATTATTTGAAAAGTTATTCTTGTTTATGCTATTGAGTATTTCACTATGTTATGGTTATTAATGTTATAAGTTGAATG
Organism: Solanum habrochaites; assembly: GCA_027704765.1. Classification (NCBI taxonomy): domain Eukaryota; kingdom Viridiplantae; phylum Streptophyta; class Magnoliopsida; order Solanales; family Solanaceae; genus Solanum; species Solanum habrochaites. The sequence continues at coordinate 35,274,572 of JAKWJA010002493.1, read as the reverse complement.
TAAATTATTTAATAAGAAACTTGGAAGTGAGAGGTAATCTTCTAAAGTCGTGATTATTCTATAATGTTTATGTTAGTTTATAAATGGAGAAGAGACATAAAGACACCATCAAAGTTGTCTTGTATTTGCATTAAGACACCTTAACTTTTAAAATGTCCTATCACCCCACAGAACTATTAATTTCTTTGAAGGGAACATTTTGGACCCATTTCCAGTCTGAGTTGTTACCCCCGACGCCATGAGGCGCCCATGCTTATTTTTCTTGTCCAATGACCAGTTTTTTTAAAAAGGTGTCATGTGTCATTATTTTTCTTTATTCTTATTAGTTTTAATCAATTTCTATGTCATCTTCCCCAAATTTAAAATTACACCAAAACGAAAATAATCATCTTATGCCCTAATTTTTTCAATTTCAAAGTTTTTTCCATCGCCAAAATCAACGTTATACTCTTTGGTTTTGACACTTTCGCTTCGTCAGCCTCTCTAAGAAATAAGACCCGCTATTGGCGAGGAACTTCTGATCACTGAATGATGTTGATTTTCTTGCAAATAAATTCAAAGTAAACACTTCCAAGCTAGGGTTGTTCCTGTCTAATCATCACAAGTGCCAATTGTAAAAAAATGATTGTCTTGCCACAATTTGGCCAATGGGTAACATGATGAACAAAAAATGGTTAATGGAGGAGATGTGTCAATTGAATTCTGCATTAACTTTTCTTGCAATGTGCACGAAGTGTTAAAACGCCCATTGGGTGTTTGTTCTGAGTTAGCATAAATGTGTGAGTTTATTTAGGTCTTGAGTTTTGGCTACCAAATATGTTGCAACTAATACAATCCACATTCAAATTTTGTTGTCACCTAACTCATACTAATAAAAAAAGAATCTGAATGACAGAAAATTAACGAAAATTTGAAGGTGCAAGCCAAAAAGTGAAAAAAAGATGGAGAAGATGACTTCTCTTGAAAAAATAGGGTCGGGTCGGGTCCGGGTTGAATTAGATCATACAGGAGTTGCGCAACACTGCCCGACATAGACGAGAAATGGTCAAAATGGCCCATTTACAAAGCCATTAATTAGTTCTGTGGGTATAGGAAAAATGAAAGTGAAGGTGTCTGTATGAAAATACGGAACAACTTTTAGCGTGTATGTATGTCTTTTCTCTTAATAAATGATGATTCATGTTATTGAAGTCCGTCAGTAAATGTTACTATGGTTTAATGTTGGGATATGGCCATGTTTCATGCTTTGATAACCATGATTCAGAACTCGATAAATTCAAGTTACGATATTCTCTTATTGCATCCACAAATGACTATGTTAATGTTAATCTCACATACATGGGTTTAGACTCAAAGAAAATCTCCATCTAAATCCAAAAAGCTCTGATCATGTTTAAAAAAGGAGTTAATAGCATATTACCTTGATAGTTTATGATAACAGAGAACTTAAGGTTTTTTTCAAGAAAGGGGACTTACGACTAAAGCCCCATAAACTAGATAAAGAGGTGTCCCTTCCTTAGTGGACGGCAGGTTCACAATACTCTCTGAATAGAGACTGCATTAATGTGTAACTATAGGTCCTCTAAACATCCCTAGTTCTTTATCTATGTTTTTTCCACCATAGTACACTAGCTAGTGGATCCACCTAGGAAATCTATGTCATGTTGGTTCTACTTTGGCTTTAGACCACACCTTTTTTTCGGGTGGGTTGTATGAAACCGGATTCCATGTTTATCTCACATGGAATTAAATGTCGTTTAATAGGGCGGTATGTTCCCTCAAGTAAAATGAATGACCAGTCAATGGAATTGCTAGGGTGACTTGGAGTCTACTTAGTATAGGTCGGGGATAAGACTCTACCTAGACATTGCCCCATTACTATAAGGGCAGTCCTAGCAGATTTTTTATTTGTTATATGAAACAGAAATATATATGTGTATGATACATGTGTTGCCTGATATGATTAGTTATTATTCATGAAATGCTATTGGGTGATAATTGCTATATAAGTGATGACTACGTAATGTTACAATTATCTGAACAAAGCTTACCGTATTGGTCTCTTATCTTATATACTTGGTTATGTGGGGTTATGGGGCTTCACATGACCATTGCACTTATAGGTTGGGGATGGGATCATCGGTAAGTGTTTTGTATGTTATGTCAATATGATTTATTAAATATGAAATGTTAACATGACTTTATGACAATATGTCTTTTATTATGATCATGATTTATGCTGATGAAATCCTTAACTGGTATATGTTCTATGATCTGTGTATTGAACACATTAAAATGAGTCAGCATGTTTTCTAATGAACGATCATGTTCATGCATGTTCTTAACTTTTATTTGCATATATCCATACTTAGTACATGTGGCGTACTAACCCCATTACTTTATATCACTACAAATGTAGGATCCGCATACTGAAGCTTATGACGGTCTATTTGAAGAAGCTTGGAACTCATTCCTCCAAGTCTTGGTAGGTCCTCATGTTCGGGGATGCTATCTTTTCTTATTCCAGCTTATGAAGACTTCAGTAATTATTAAGAATATTCTATTTTCGTTTATGTTCTTTCTATTCTTTTGTATTAAGGCCTACGTGGAATATTGACTACTTATTAGCTAAGTCCAGATTCGCACTCTTTAGATGGTTTTATACATGTCAGACACAAAGTTTTAGAATATTGTATAATATTATGAATGTTAAGTATGAAGTCTAAGTACACTTCACATACATATGTAAAAGTTTGTAATTTCAAATTTTAACTGATGACATGTTATGAAGAACGCTGAGAGGATTGTCTGAGTCCTGTGAGAGGACGACGAGGCCGGTTGCATCTGGGGTGTACTCGCCTGATGTGACATCTTTGTTCCTCAATTTCTTCACTTGAAGATCAAGGATTTCCATCGGAACCTCTTCATAGGAGAGGTTCTCATCCACACCTAGACCCTCAATAGGAAGAATGGACTGGGGATCACCGATGCATTTCTTAACAATGGAGATATGAAATATCGAATGAAACAAAGCTAGTTTACTAGGTAGTCTCAACTCGTGTGCAACCTTGCTAACCCTTCGTAAAATTTCATAGTACACACATAACGAGGACTCAACTTCCCTTTCTTGACAAATCTCACCACTCCTTTCATGGGTGAAACTTTTAGATACTCCTTTTCACCTTCTTCAAATTAAAAATCCCTTCTCCTTTGGACAGCATAAGACTTTTGCCGGTAGTAGGCCATTTTCAGTTGGTTCGTTATCATATGAACTTTCTCCAAAGTCTTATAAATAAATTCGGGACCATAGAGTGAAGAATTTCCCACTTCAAACCATCCAATTGGAGACCTACATCTCCTAACAAACAAGGCCTCAAAATGAGCCATAAATATAGGTGAATGGTAACTATTGTTGTAAGAAAACTCAACCGAAGTCAAATGTTTATCCCAATTTCCTTTGAAGTCGATCACACCATCTCTAAGCATATCATCAAGAGTTTGAATAGGAAGCTCCGTTTGACCATCCGTTTGGGGATGAAAAACGGTGCTTAACTTCACCTTTATACCCAACCCTTTTTGGAATGACCTCCATAACCTAGATGTAAATTGTGAACCCCTATCCGATATAATGGATAACGGAATACCATGGTGACACACAATCTCATCTATGAAGATCCTTGTATAATCCTCCACCGAGTATGTGAACTTGACGAGAATAAAATGAGCAGATTTGGTCAACCTATCCACAACTACCCATGTCAAGTTGCTTTTGATTTCGAGACAACCCTACCACGAAATCCATGTTAATATCTTCCCACTTCCACGTGCGAACTTGGATTTCTTGAAGTAATCCACTTTTATTTTGGTTCTCGGCTTTCATTTGTTAAAAATTAGGACATTTTGCAACGAATTCGCTATGTCCTTCATTAGGTCCTCCCACCAAAACACTTCTCTAAGGTCACGGTACATCTTTGTAGAACCTAGGTAAATGGAGTAATTAGATCCATGAGCTTCCTCAAGAATTCGGTTCCTCAAGCCATCTTCACACAACCTTCCTTGATACCTCCATACATCATCCCCCTAAATAGAATGACTCATTGATCTTACCAATAACCGACTCCTTCAACTCCATCAATGGTTGATCAACGTGTTGTTCGATTACTTCACTCACTACCAAATACATTTGAGTTATAATGAACCATAAAAAACCATCATGTCGGAGAATTTCCATAAACAAACCAAATATGGCCAAGCCTATGAAACATAGTTCACTGGTCTTTCTTGGCTTTTCTTCTACATGAGACACCTACCCAGGGTCAGACACTCATAAGCTCCGCACCCATTGACCTTGCCTCTATGTAAGAACACTCATGTCATAATCTTTCAACAATACACCCACCTTCTTTGTAAAGATTCACTCCTTTTTGAGTACACACATATGAAAGAGACTCTGTTCGGTATACATATCAACAAACAAGGACACCATACAAATAATGCCTCAATATTTTTTCAGGCAATCCACAGTCCGCTAACTCAATATCATGAGTTGGAGAACTTATTTTCTAGTCAAAGGCTCTTCTTCTACGGTTGCATAGCACACAGACCCTATCCACACGAGATGTATCACAATATACATTGAGCCCTGATACCCTTGTTAGTGTCCAAAACCATAGAGTTATATGGTGTATCTTCAAAATTTTTGAATATCTTTCACATACCTCCGGGATCCCTAAAAGTTAAGACTCCTTTTGGGTCACGGTAGTCAGGGAGATGCAATGGTGCAAAACCATCCACATACTATAGTATCTTTCTAGACCCAAGAAGACTGTCTAAATGTCGGTGGAGAGAATGGCCTAGGGGCCAATGTTCACTACCCCCATAACCCCCGGTTTTTGTTAGATCAACCTCAACTCCCTCACTAGAGATGATATGACCAAGAAACGCCACTGACCTCAATCAAAACTCACATTTGCTATACTTGGTAAATAGTTGGTGTTCCTTAAGCATTTGTAACACCACCCTCAAATGGTCTATGTGTTCACCATCATTTTTTGTATATACCAATATTTCGTTAATGAGGACAATGACAAATCAATCTAAGTAACTTTAAAACACCCTATTCATTAGGTCCAAAAACGCCGCCGGGGCATTAATGAGATCAAAGGACATTACTAGGAACTCATAGTGACATATCTAGTTCGATATGCCATTTTCGGTATATCTTTACCTCTCACCCTAAGTTGGTAATACCCCAACCTCAAGTCAATCTTAGAAAAGTAGCTTGCTTTTTGGAGTTGATCAAACAAGTCGTAAATCCGAGGGAGCGGATACTTTTTCTTAATAGTGAGTTTATTGAGTTAGCAATAATCAATGCACATTCTAAGGGACCCATCCTTCTTTTTGACAAACAATATCGGAGTAACCCATGGAGAAATACTAGGTCTAATGAAGACTTTGTCTAGTAATTCCTTGAGTTGAGCCTTAAACTATTTTAATTCAGTCGGAGCCATCCGATAAGAAGAAATTGAAATGGTATTTGTATCTTGTATCAAGTCAATACCAAAATCAATTTCCTGTTCGGGAGGGATTCCGGGAAAATCATCAGGAAAGTCCTTCGGAAATTCCCTTACTACGGGGACCGACTGTATGGGAGGATTTTTGAGGTCAAAATCTTTGACTCTTACAATATGGTATAAACACCCTTTAGAGATCATCATGCAATCCTTCAAACAAGAAATGATAGGACCTCTAGGAATAGAATTCCCCCCTTCTATTCTGAAATGGGTTCATTAGGAAAATAGAACTTGACAATTCTTGTTATACAATCAATGGAAGAAAAACAATCATGCAACTAATACATTCTTAATATGACATCAAAGTCGACAATATCAAGTTCTACTAATTCAACATGAATAACACTTTAGGGAAACATTATAGGACAATTTCTATACACCATCTATGAAAATACCGACTCCCCTATCGGGGTAGTTACCATGAAAGGTTCATTTAGAATATCATGAAAAATATAAAACTTTTTAGCTATAAAGGGAGTAACAAGAGATAATGTAGCACAGGGAACAAGTAAAGCACATACATCAATAGAGAATAGTTGTAACATACCGGTCACCACATTGGGAGAACTCTCTGATTCACTGGTAGAGCGAACTGCATAAAAGCAATTCTTCTTTGGAGGATCCACATTACAACCGCTTGCTTGAGATTTCCCACTACCTTTAGCTTGCCCCTTCAAATTTGGGCATCCTTAACTTTGTGGACACTCTACCCACACCCAAAGCAATTGTCCGTCCTAATAGGGAAATCACCATAATGTTTCTTTCCACACTTTCCAAAAGTTTGATTCTTGCTTGATGAGTCAGTACCTATTCCCTTTTGAGACTTCGGATTAGACACCTTATAATCACGATCCTTAGTAAATTTTGTAGGAACTTGATTTAAAAACTTCTTTTTGAACCTAGGCTTGTGTTAGATATCAACCCTACCCTTTGAAGAACCACCATCATAAGATCTTTCCCTCTAGGCATCCCTACTCTTTCTCTTAACCCTTGTCTCTTCTACTTGTTAAGAATGAACCATGAGAGGAGAAATGTTCATATTATCATGTAGCATATTCAAGTCAGCCGACACCCTCGTCACAAAGCGTCTTATTTCATCCCTCAGTCAGAAACCAAAGAAGGAGAATACTTTGAGAATTTAGTAAATTTCAAAGAGTAGTCAAGCACAACCATACCTCCTTGATGAATTTTTCCACCTTCGCTTCCCTCTGTTCCCTTGGAAAGAACCTATCAAGAAAAGCATTCTTGAAAATCTCCCATGTCACCTTACCACCCCTCAAAGGCCTATTGTCTCTCCAATGGATGTACCAAGTTTGGGCCACATCCTTAAGTTTGTAGGTGGCTAACTCAGCCTTTTCACCAGTAGTAAACCCCACAGCGTAGAGGATTTTGTAGACTTCATCAATAAACTCTTGGGGTATTCCTCCACTTATGACCCATAAAAAGTAGGGGAATTCATTCTTGTGAATTGCCTCAAGCGGGCGGCCTTGGTGCTAACATGTTGGTTTGCTCCGGGTACCACCTCCTGGTTAGCTTAGGCCATCACGTATTGAGATTGAGTAGTGACTTCTTGTGCTTGAATATTTATGGCTTAGGACATTTGGAGAAAGGCTTCCCTTATGTCCCAATTAGACAAGGCTGGAGGATTGGCCGGAGGTTGATCATCATTAGCAACTTCTTTAAGAGGAGGATCTTGATTGCTATGGGAAGGAACTCCCGCATTATCAATCTCTTCATCAAATCTTTGTGTGGCTGCCCTTTGATTATTCATACTTATAACCACCATACAATGTTTAGGTGAATGCACACATAAAGTAGACTCTAGAGGAACGGCATTGGATTTCCAAGAAAATAAGATTTTCCTAAGCATCATATAGCTTCTCACTCATATGTGGAGCGCTTCATAATTATGAATAACAACCTACATAGAAGTGGTTTAATGAGACATCAATCCTAAAGATATTCAACCTCATACTCTGATACTAATTTTTTCACATATAGGGAGCACCCCCAGACGTAATCGGCGTCGTCATCCTCGAAGAGGACTAAGACTATCCTCTTAGCTTACATCGTTACATTCATATGTTAAAAATGCATAAAATTTAAAACTTTTATTCTATATTTATCATGAGGTTTACATATACCCCTCGTATACACATAATATATTCTTATCGAGATACATAAATCCTTTGTATAAGAATATTAAATAGTTTTCTACTTTTATGGCACATATATGAAAGATACATAACGTAGTCTTAAAACTGATGTATCATATCATAACCATCTATAAAAGAGTATAACAACTGGTAATATCCCATACATTAATAGAATAAAAGCCACATATAGTCTATACAATCCCAGTACTCAAAAGAAAGAGAATGAACAAAGTATCTCTAAGACTAATCAACATCTAATGCTAGAAAGTGGCAGTGTCCTAGAAGTGGTGAGGACCTACCCAACTTGGAGAATGAAAATCCAATTCTTCCTTTAAAAGTCGTTACGAACCCTTAAACGACCGGAACCTAAAATGTTTGGGACAAAGGGAGAAATGGGGTTAGCACATCTCTTGTACTAAGTATGGGAACATATGTATACACAACATAGAAATCATTCGAAGAAGGGACATTTCATTAAAGCGTTCTAATTTACTTTGAAAATACTTATGCACACTCAAGAACCAATATAAGTTAATAAGCACATATTCCTTAAATCAAGACAATGTACATCATAAGACCAACAATACCAAGTCTAGTCAAGTCAACATGCATTTCAACATAATTGAGCACATAATCAAGAAAACTCTATCATCAATTTATAATATCAACAAGCATGTATAAGAGTTCATAACATCATAACCCAGGCAAGACCGTTACTCATGAACCCTCATTAGTTCCACTAGCGCAATGACTAAGTAAGCCCCCATAACCTAACTCGATAAACTAAACCAAAATAGAACCATAAACAGTGCCCCACCACATATACATACCATTAAGAGTAAACATCATCATACTTTAGCAATTGAGACCAACCATATGTTCATAAGTGAAACCAACATCACATAGTGTCATCAACATGTAAGATCATCACATACATATCATTTACATTTATAAGCATATACATACATAAGAAACATCCTTCTAAGACTTCCCTCAAGGCTAGATAGTGCAATGTATAGGTAGAGTCTGATACCCCTACCTAGACTAAGTCAAACCCCTTAGGTCATCCTAGTTAGAGTTCACTTTAATGCTTCATTTTAACTTTTGGGAACATCTTGACTTAACCGACATAGAACACATGAGCTAATCTGAAATCCAGTGTCATGGAACACTACACCAAAAAAAGGAAGACTATTTTCCAAGGTAGTACCAAAACATGAACATAGCATCTATAGAAAGAACTAAGTTTTTTAAAAATGCTCGATGGAGAATGATATAAGAAGAAAGAGATGTTTAGTATTGTATAGTAATGTAAGTTAAATTTAACGTGATAAGATAAATATCTTTCTTTCCCCATTTCACTCCCTTTTTCATTGTTAACACCCAATTTTGATCCTTTATAATTAAATTAATGTTCAAGCTTCTTAAATCTCAATCACTTTGAAATCAAAAATACTTCTAAAATTATTTTGAATTCAATTTTCCATTTTTCCTATAAAATAAATGTATGTATACTGATATTCTACTACATTAGATGTAGATCCAGTATTCCTACGGAAGCAACATAGTTCAAGAACTAGGAGATGTATTTGGGACCCTCTTTATGCTACATGCATTATAGTCTCCAATATCATGAGTGCATTAGTGATCCTACCTTCCCTTTGTGGAAAGGGACACTCCTCACTCTAGTCCACTCGTGCTAAGCTAGATACCCTTTTGAAATGTCTTTAATGACTTTATTAATTATCATAGCTTATTGTAGGTCATAGGATCTAACCCTTGTATAGTCATCATCATAGCTAAAAAGGAATTGCATGAGCATTGTCCTTTCATTACAATTTACACATGTGAGGTTAGCACATTTACATATCACTTCATAATAAGGCACATTGGTAAGATATCACCATCCTTATAACTTTTACATATTACACAACATCTCACAATGCATAATTCAAGACATCCAATTCAGCATCATACAAACCCTATCAATCTTATCATAAGGTATAATTTAATACAACTTCATCACAAGTAATCATGATTGAAGTTAAAAACTGAGATCACAAGACTTACCAAATCTCCTTCACAAGCCATCATAAATAATTTTACCATCAACCATCCAATTCAACCCAATAATGGGTGTAAGAACATCATTCAAAAGTAATTAATTCAATAACTAGGTCAATAGCATCATCACTGTCCTAATTAACTTTAATTGATAACCTAGGGTTAGAGGAAAGGGTTCATCATTAATTATTCAAGAAATAGAGCCAATACCAACAATACATTACTCTAGGAAGACCATGGATGAATTAGAATAGATAAAACATGTCTATCAACCAATACATTCTTCAATTCCCAACAATTTATAAGGAAGATCTAAGATTTGGGGAAATTGGGGAAAGGGACATGATCCATATGAAATTTCATCAATTAACATCAATTAACCAACAATATACAATTAATTAGTCACTGGCAATCACAATTTATCATCCATTTGAAGTTTAGAAGAAAACCCATTAGAATAGGAAAAACCCTTGGAATTGGGTGATTTCGAAATAAACTTTGAAAGGATCTCTTGGGGAAAGGAATCCCAAGAGTGAAGAACTCATACCTTAATGAATATTAATTTTTAAAATTGAATTGAAATCCTAGAGAAATTGGTCTTCTTATTCAAGCTTTCTTTATTCTTCAATAGAGGATTTAGTGAGAGAGAAGGTAGAGAGAGATGAGAGCTTGTGGGTTTTATTTTTGGAATTTGATTTAGTTGAGTTAAAAATAACTTAAAAATCACCCTTAGTCAATATATAATCACCCCTAAATTGCCCAAAAGACCCTTCACTTAAATGGGTCTTTTTGTGAAGTCAAAATGCTAAAAAATACGATTTTAATGAATCTGGGAAGTAGTTGCGCATCGCCGGGCTAATTTTATATTTTTTAATATACGTTTTGAGGAAGTGGACCTCTTGGAGTGAACGCATCGTGAGGAAACTTTTTGCCTACCACGTATCAGTTGTGCGTCGCAAAGTGACCTCCAAGTCAAGGTTGTCGCAAGCTGCTTTGGCAACTTGCTCGCTAATGTTTGGGTCCTCCTCCCGTACGCTTCAGGCAGTCCTTGGGGAGTATTTACTTAAATTTTGGACCCTTTGTACTACAATATACTATTTAATGTCTTTTTATAAGTTTTGGACCTTATTTGACCCTCCCAATCCTTCACAAAACATAGGGACATCAACTAGTTCAATTTAGCTAGTTTCGAGACGTCATGGACGTTTCTTGATGCCTTGACTATAAAACTTACTAAATGGTTTATAAAAATTATTTTGGGCTTAGAAACAGTATTTTAAGGTTTAGTTCATCATGTTAGGATCTAGATTGTGTCATGGACTTTCGGAGTATTACACATAGGTTGGCCCGTTTAGGTGTCCAATTGGTAGATTCTTTGAATGGTGGATTCAAAGTTCACCATAGTTCCGAATCATCTCTGGTAGTTGATGTGAAGTCAATACAACATCTTGATCCTATTCTGATGGAGTGGAGAGACTCGGTTCTCACTAAATCCATTGAGGCTTTCTCCCAAAGGGTAGATGGTGCGCTTAGGTACCAAGGTAGGGTGTGTATTCCGGATGTTGATGGCTTGAGAGAGAAGATTCAAGAGGAGGATCATGGTTTGCGATATTCTATTCATCCAGGAGCCACTAAGATGTACCGTGATCCATGAGAAGTCAATCGGTGAAATGGAATGAAGAAGGATATAATGGGCTTTGTGGCTAAATGTCCAATCTGTGAGCAAGTTAAAGACGAACACCAAAAACTAGGAGGTTTGTTACAAGATATAGATCTTACCACTTGGAAGTGGTAGGATATGAATATGGTCTTCGTTGTGGGGTTACCTCGTACTCGAAGGAGACACGATTCTATTTGGGTCAATGTTGACTGGATTAAAAAACTCAGCCCATTTCATTCATATTTGGATTTCATTCTCGACAGAGAACTATGCTTAAATATACATCGAGGAAGTAGTGAAGTTACATGGGGTTCTTTCGTCCATCATCTGATCTGGGTACTCAATTTACTTCACACTTATGCAAAGCATTCCAAAGAGGGCTTGGTACCAATGTTAAACATAGTATCGCTTTCCACCCTCAGACGAATGTTCAAGTAGAGAGGACCATGTAGACCTTAGAAGATATGTTGAGGGAGTGTGTGATTGATTTCCAGAGTAATTGGGACGATCATCTTCCATTGATTAAATTCGCCTACAACAATAGTTATCGCTCAAGCATTACCATGGATCCGTTTGAAGCAATTTATGGTAGGAGGTGTAGATCTCCGGTGGGTTGGTTTGAAGTGGGTGAGTTTTCTTTTATTGGTCCTGATCTAGTCTATGATGACATAAAGAAAGTTCGACTCATAAGAGAGAAATTGTAAACAACTCAAAGTCGGCAAAAGTCCTCTGCTGACAGTATGAGAAGATATCTTGAATTTGAGGTTGGTGACTGGGTATACTTTAAAATATCACCTATGAAGGGTTTGATGAGGTTTGCAAGAAGTATAAACTAAGTCCTCTATATGTGGGGACGTATCAAATCTTGACACGTATGGGGAAGATTGTGTATGAACTAGACTTGCCTAGTGAGTTGGCTCTGGTTCACCTTGTGTTTCATGTTTCCATGCTCAAGAAGTGTATTGGTTACCCGGTATCCATCCTTCCCTTAGAGGGTTTAGGAGTTGATAAAATATCTCCTATGAAGAAGTTCTAGTTGAGATTTTAGAATGGCAAGTTAAGAAGTTAAGGAACAAAGAGATAGTTTCTGTTAAAGTCTTATGGAGGAATTACCTACTTGAGGGTGCTACTTAGGAGGCCGAGGCCATATGAGATCCCTTTATCCTCTCCTTTTTACTTCTACTTCTATTCAAGCTGGAGGTAAGTAGTTTCCGCTTTAGTTGTTTGTGTTTTGGAGTCTGGTGTATGTTACAGTTTTTTTACAGGTTTCCTCATGTTTTTTCATGTTCAACTTGGACTATGTTTCTATAAATTGAGATTTTAATGATTATATATTCCTCATGTTGTTATGTATTTTGTATGGAAGTTGCCATATTTAACTTCCATGAAATAATTGTGAATCATGCCCGACTTGTTTTATGAAATGGCATATTGACTCCATATTGTTATGTTGAGTATGCTTTTATTGGGGAAAGTAGTCCTTTTTATTATTACGAGAAAAGTTGAATTTCCTGCTTATGGGATTGAACGATATAGTTCCTACCCCTTTTCTGTTGCATTAATTGTGTTGAGATATAGTTGAAGTTTTCCTCCTTAGGTGGTGTATTATTTTGATATTTGATGCTTATTGGGCTACTAGTATTGAGTCCTTAAATTTTATAAGATGTGTAAAGTATCATTTGAGGACGAATGGTCCCAAGGGTGAGATAATGTAACACTCCGAATATTTATAGGTGAAACCAAAAATTTTATTTAATATAAGTTTAATGGAGGGTTCAAGGAATGCACATCAATTCACGTTGCGTTTTCGTAAATATTATTTTTTAGTTATTACGAAGTGGGTATAATTATATATTTCAAATAGATATATATGTTATATATATATATTAATCTATATATATATAAATTCTATATATATATACTATTGTATATCTATATATATACTATAGCTATAAATCTATATATATATAATAGTGTATTTTATATTTAAAATGCACCCAAAATACAATCATTTCCAAAATATACACTCTAACCAAGAAAGATTTTGATTCTATGATATTTCTCTCTCTAGAGTTCCTCCATTGAAGAACACCAAAAACTTGAAGATTAGGGTTCAAGCTTGAATTTTTTCGTGGGAAAGATTCAACTAAAGGTATTGGAACATTGATTCATGAAATACTTTCCTCCACGGAGCCCTTCTACTCTAATTTTCAAAGACGGGTTTAAGATTAAAAATTGTCATTTTAGCCATGGATTCTTTCTAAAAACGTTTTCATTTTTTATTTGATGTATATTATGAATGGTTTAATGTTTTAATGGAGATTCTATAGAAAACTTCCCCATGGACCCATGAACTACCCCATGACCCCAATTTCATGAATTTCAATGAAGTTATTGATGCAAGGTGATTCTATTGTGTATTGTGGTTATGTCAACTTGGTTATGAAATCTTGTTTGTTCATGTTGATGATATTATATTTAATATGTGAGTGTGATACTTGATACATGACCTTGTAAGGGGGCAAAGTGTGAAGTATTGTTTAAGGTTGTTGATAGTTTTTGATGAACTTGTGAGCTCATTTAAAAGGTGAGAAATCCTACGACTATTATGTGAATTGAGGTGTTGTAGGAAGACTAATTTCCCCTATCCTTACCAATTTTTATGTATGAATTATCTAGGATGATTTTTATGTTGTTGTTTAAATTGAATGGCTAGTTCTCATGAAAACACAATCAATAATGAGGTGTAAGATACTCACCCTAAAATGATGATTGTAAGGTGACATGTAGTTCTCACTTAAATAAATCTATGAGATATTTAGTGAGTTGTACTGAATAAGTGAGTAAGTATCTGCCTTCACACAATTAGACCTATTTTCCATTACTTAAAAAAATTATGTAAATTGGGAAAAATGCTGATACCCTCGAATGGATAGGCAATAGGAAAGGCCCCTCCGCTTATGCAATAGGTTGGGTCATCTATAGCAAACTCATGAGATGGAAGCTCCTTTGCTAATTCAATAGTTTCGGTGTCTAGTATCAATCTAACTATCCCATAACTATGTGTCAAACATAGTACTTAGCTAGTGGATCCACTTAGAAGCGAAATATGATTAGTTCTACCTTCGACAATTAAGAACGCCTTCTTTCGATGTGGGTTTATATGACACCGGATTCCATGTAAGCTCACAGCGTCTATATATGTCGGTTATGGATAATATTTCCTAATAATAATAATAACAATAATAATATAACAAATATGATAAAAAAAAAATTATAATATGACTTCTTAATGGGTTTACTTGGTAGGAGTGAGGGTATGGGACTTTGCTTTGACATTACATGTAATACCCTATACCCAAAACAAACCAAAAACTAGCTTTTAAGAAAAATTTGCATGTGCAACCAACGGGGACATCGAAGGACTGTAGACTGACCCACGGTCCGTCCCACGCATCCGTCAATATGGTCAGAAACCCCCAAATATCAGCCTATGAAAATTTGGTTAAGTCATCATCGACGCACGGACCTACGGTCCGTAGTTCAGACTACGATCCATAGTCCATGACCGTCGATCGACACCCCATTCACCCACTCTGTGACAGATCCAAACGCTACAAGACGTTTCTTAGTGTACCCACAGGTCCCTGTAGGTCTTGACCCGTTAGGTGGGAACTAGCAGACAGTTAAGGGGAAATATAATTGGGTCAACTTCAAATGGTCATAACTCTCAGCACAAAATTAATTAGGTTCCCCATATTTACCAAAGGATATATAATTGAATTATCTTTCCATAGCCACCAACCTTGATAAAATCCGACCTCCGAGTAAAAAGTTATGCCCATTTTAGTAAAGGTTTGTCGAACAGGCCCAACAAACGGACCAAATGACGGACCGTTGATGCAACGATGGATCGTCAGTCGTCAGTCGTCATTTGGTCCAATAGCAACTAACTCAAGGGTATTTTGGTCTATTCCCACTTTGTTTAATCCCTAAGATACGTCATTTTGATCATAAATCATTAGATTTTAGTCAGTTTAAGCCTACAAACATAACAAGAACCTACCTAAGTCAAAATCATAAAAGTTAGAAAATGAAAAGCAAGAGAGGAGAGACAACTCTCAAGAATCGTAGGTCAAGACGCAACAAGGTCTGCCAAGCAGTTCCACCAGCCCCGAAACCTAAGTGTTTTTCCGTGAATTTCATCACCCGATATGGGCGATTCCACTAGTGGGTCCTTTCACCCATTGGGTCCCTAGTTTTCAATCAGATTCTTGATTCCCATATCATTATTAGACATAAGGTTTATAGAACTACAACAGAATTTCATGAACTTAAAGTTATATGTTCCAAATCAGATTATCAATGTTATTATTCGGTTTATTGCATGAATTTCAGAATCCTAATTATGGATTTCTTTAGTTCTTGAATTACACATGCTAGGTCAGATATTTCAGTTACTTCAGATATACATGCCTCAGTTATAAATGCATAATTACCAAATTAATTGTTGCATATTTAGTTTTGAGCTATCCAGTATTTACAGAAACTCAGTCATAATTAATTAGTTACATAATTCATGGGAGTAGCATAATACCGAGTTGGACTAGGGTTTAGCGTACCCAAATTAGTTCCAGAACTACTAGCCAAGTAGGTTGTAAGTCCCCTTTGTGGGAAATCAATTTAGTGATCACGCCAGCATGTCTTTATACCTTTGGCAGGGTATATTGGGTCCTCTCGATGGGGCGTATACATCGAACTTCAAATTTAGCTCATGTGGTTTTAGTGTCGGTCATTAGTAGCTCCCACTGTTCAATCAGACTCTCTTGCATTGACCATTTATCAGTATACTCAGTATTCAGTTTCAGCATGTTATAAATTGGTCATTGCATTCAGTAAGCTAAGAATTCTTTATATCATGTCCAGATTAATATACTTGCTTTTGTGCTTGTTTAGTTTTGTTTTATTTCGGCTTTACTTTATCCTACATGCTCAGTAACTTTCAAGTACTGACGCATACATGTGCTACATCTTCTCTTGATGTAGGTTCAAGTTCTCAGCATCCAGATCACACATAAATCGATTTCCGATCTTCAGTTCAGCAAATTCAGTGGTGCATCCTCATTCTCCGAGGACAATAGTCATGATTTCTTTTTCAGTATTTAGTCTTTTAGTTTCTGTGTTTTCTAGATTTAGCTGGGGCTTGTCCAAGTATTTCTAGTCCAGATTAGAGGCTTTTTTCTGACATAGTTAGTTTCAGCTTGGTGTTGAGTTAGTAACTTCATTGTATTAAACTCATCAGTCTTCATATTATATCAGTTTTAGCATATAGGTATTCTCCATCTTTTCATTATAAATTATGATTTAGCTTCTGCATTAGTTTATTATCTTTAGTATGCTCATGTCCATGCCAGCAGGGTTAGCTTGGGATCACTTGTGTTCCCAGGTTCTGTGTCTGCGTCTCAGGGGTAGCTCGGGGCATGAAATTACACAAGGAAGACTTATTAGGATGTTGTAGGATTGTTTCCTTATGGTATGATAAGATATGAATAGATGAATTTTGTGATGTTTATTTCATGTACTTTTATAATTCCTCAATCATGATTATGGAGTGAGGTAAGCTTGAAGACTACGGTAATAAATATGTGGCTTCAAGGAATGCTTAGTAAGGTTGGTATTATGGGATGCTAAGCATACATAGCACAAGTGTGCTTAGAGGTCGTTAATGTATTTATATTATTATGTTAAGGGTGTATTGTGACTATAGCTTGTCTTTTATGTTTGCATGCTTACTAGCTTCCCAAACTTGATAAATGCATACTTCAACTAAAAATGTCCTAGTTAGCATGTTAAAATATTTTACGGCATGTTTCCACACTTAGTACATATTTGTGCTAACCCCTCCTTTTCTAAATACTATGAGTGTAGCTTCCGGACATTAAATCCTTGCTTCCTTCTTCAAAGTAAAGCTTGGGTCGACTATTCCATATGTTCTGGTGAGTCCTCCACTTCGAGGACTAGACTGTTATTTCAGTTCAAGTTTTAGAAGTACTTCATTTTTCCATGTCTTTCATCGATGTAAAGGGGTTGAGTCCCTAATTTCGTAATCTTAAGTTTAGATTGTCTTAATGAGACAAGTATAGTAATTTACAATTCTTTCAAAATGATATTTCAAGTATGACTTTTGTTTGAAAATTTCTAATTTTACGTATTATTTCTTATGACATTATGTGTATTATTATGTTAAGGGCTTGTATGCAACCCCTTCGGGGTCAACTACGTCATGTTACGTCTAGGGGTAACCCTCAGTCGTGACAATAAGGTTGAGCTTAGTTTGCTCTTGATGATTCAATAGCCTTGAGGTGGTCAATTTGAGATATAGTTGATGAAATCAGCTACGTGAGTGTGAAGGTGTGGTCTCCTTTTACGAAAGAATTGGGTCGTCTTTCTAGAGCACTCATAAGACCCAAGGTGTGTGTGCATGACCATAAAAGACTTTGTTGTATCGCGGAGTTTGCATAGAAATTAAGGATATGGTATGTGTTGTGGGGGTCTCCACTTATGTCCATTTAGTTCAAGAGTACTTCACTTTGTGCATATGTGTTGTTGCATCATTTCACTGTGTGTCAATTCAAATCGAAAGAATTGACTCTTAAGTATTGTTCCTTTCTTTTGCCGAGAAATTATTCTTATTCTTTATATGTGCATTAAGTGAGGGATTCTGGATAACATTCATTTTCGTTTAATTCAAAGGATAAGTTACATTTTTTAACTCTCCGTAATTAATCTATGTGAACATTGCTAAGTCGTTAGTATTTGTGAAATAGGAAAGTTACTTCCTCATTAATGGTTCATATTTATCTCTAGTGTCATTTTCTGAACTTCATAAGAAAATATTCAGAATAATTAAAGTTACTTTTGTATTATGACAAATTTATCATTAAAGTAAGAGTTATATATCATACATTGATTATAGTTTAGTTTCTTACATTCTTTTGATGGATGAAATGTAAATGATTTTCCTATATATGGAGTATCATTTGGGAGCGAAACACATAACAGAAAAATCAAGTCCTTTCTTTCATATACTATCTCCCTCAACATTTTCTTTTATTGGCTTGAATAATCCTTCTTCCAATTGTGGATTTCTGGGCAACTGTTTTTGTGCAATTCCAAACATTCAGCCATGAGTGAACGTGTTTGAAAGTAACTGTGGAATCTTGGGGAGCGACCGGCTACAACGATTTGTACCGAAGTCGAGTCGAAATCACTTTCAAAAAAGTGACTTTCCATGACACAAAGTTTGTGATAAGTTTTTATTACTTTATAATTCAAATCTAATATCAATTTTGTAGTATTTTTTCCAGCATCATCTAATATGAGAAATAATTTGATACTTCGACCGACGACCTAGCATTGAAAATTCTCTTAGAGCCATACTTGACCACACACATAGTTCCCCAACATAAGGATAGGAGAAATTATACGAATTTGTTGATGCAATGAATGAAGAGTTTTATAGACCACCATCAAAAAAAAAACACATAATAAATCCAGGACCATAAGGAATACAGAAAGGATCACCAAAAAATTCCATATGCTAGTAGATAATTCGCTGGTACAAAAGGAATGATGGCTTGTCTCATCCACAGGTATTCTGACAACAATGACATGTAGAGGAGAAGTCTTCCAAATTTATCCAAGCTGACCATTTAGAATAATATCTGACTGGACAGAGTGGAGTACTTTCATCAAAAGTGATAATATATGCAATAGACCCCATACCAGTCCAATTGTCCCACCATAAGCTCAATGATTTCCATGCCTAGGGGGTTGGTTTGTCCATGTGATTTTGTAAGATTGTTCTCAAACTGATGTATAGCCTCATCAGATCTTTGTTGGTCACCGTGTCATGATTTTTAATTCTAAATATTGGCAATTTCCTTCTCTTGTCATTGATAGTGGCATGAAAGTATTTGCTATCATAATTCCCCTTCTCCAATCCATCAAATGTTAAATTTTTTCTAAGTATGGATTGATCATATTTCAACCACATGGTATATTGAGCATGCACATGGTGCATTTCCGATTTAGCATCATCCCTATCATTATCACTAAATTCATTTTCAAGATGTTGTAGTTTTTCTTCCCATTATTTCACCTTGTCATGTACATTACCAATAGTAGTTTTAGACCATTGACTGAGAGTTTTGCTAAGCAGTTTAAGTTTCCACATACTATTACCCTGGATATCAACATTCAGAGCGTCTTGAACCACATGTTTGAAGTCAGGATGTTCAATCAAAACTTTAAGAATCTAAAGTATTTAATACTTATGAATTCAACTTTAAAACATTTGACTAGCATTGGTGTTCTACACTATTTCTCGAAAAGTTGGCAGTCGACCAATGATTAATGAAAATTCTATCAAGTCTCGTCCAGATTCTATTCCGTTTTTCCCTAGCATTACACCAGGTAAATATAGGACTATTAAAATCGGAATCTACCATGCCAGAATCATCCATACAATCTATGAAGTCCAACTTTTCCGCATTCTATGTGGAGTTCCACCTTTCTTTTCTCCAGCACTCATAATAAAATTAAAATCTCCACTAATACACTAGGTAAGCTAAAATCATGATGTAAATGAGAATTGGTTACACAAAAAGACTATTGGATTTGTATTTGTATACCACTAGTTTCATTTCACATAAAAACCCAACACAACCTCATATT
This sequence comes from Solanum habrochaites, assembly GCA_027704765.1. NCBI lineage: Eukaryota > Viridiplantae > Streptophyta > Magnoliopsida > Solanales > Solanaceae > Solanum > Solanum habrochaites. Next base: position 35,254,383 of record JAKWJA010002493.1, on the reverse strand, counting down.
AAAGTCCCATGGTTACAAAATCGCCTTTTCTAGAGAACTTTGCCTTATAATGTTAGCCTTTCCAATGTATTTTCATAATTAGTAACGAGTCCAGGTGGGATTACCAAAAAAAAACTAACAAAATATAGGTTTGAAAGAGAGTATAAATAATCACACCATGTTCTCTTAAATTGCTCAAAAGAACAAAATGTAATTTAGATAACAAACTAATCAAACTTCAATCTTTTACACCACACAAAGCACACAGGGCGTTCTTAGGAAATACCTTAATAAAGACAACATAGTTGTGTTCGTTACAAATCCAAGCAGAAATAATGTTCACAACTTATCATGAGAGGAACATCTTAGGAACAATAAGTCTACTTGATCTTCTCACATGTATAAAAAAATGTAGCACCGAAAACTATGGGTCCTTATCGCACAAGCAGCTAGATTTCCCAGTGATAATCGACCAAATAGGTCTTAGCAAACAATCCCATTCTTCAAGAACTCCTTTTCAATCCATGGCCATATTCTTCAAGTTTCAAGAGAGGAAAGAGGGAAAATCCTTTATCAAGCTCAAAATAATATCATACTTTGAAGTACCTCCACTACAAGCCACAGAGCACGTTTAATTGTTATCCAGTTGCTTTTAGTCTCCTGCAATTGTGAAGAAAGTTAATACAGAGAATAGTGCAGACAAATTTCACTGATTTTATATTGCAAAATCTTTGATGAAATCCCATGAATGAACTTTTCCGGCAATGAGTTTAACTTTTTGACAAAATCCTTCAATTTGGAGACTATTTGGTTCTGCATATAATATAAAATGTAACACATAAGTCAATTATTGAACTTGAAAAGCTAAAACATGCACATATATGATTATTGACTAACCATAGTCTGCATTTCTATGTAATTGCTTTTTGACGTAGAACCTACAATCATACTGCAAATGACAGTTAAAGAACCAGAAGACTAAGGAAATAAGATGAGCAACTGAATCTTATGATAGGACATGAAAGATATATATGTATGCCGAAGTCACCTAGACTTTGTTGTTAAAAAATTGGAGAGAAGATAAATCAACCTGGACGACAACTTCAAAGTTTTGATCCCGTATCTCTTTGAACAATTTTTTTATGACAATCTCTTTGAACAATTTTTCACTACAAAGGCAAAGAATTAAAAAGTTCAGAACAGAGAAATAAAACATCTTAGACGCGGAGAGAAGGTTAAAATAAGAACACTCTCTTTGTTTTAGAAAGAGAAAAGACAGTAGTATATTTCTCCTGAGGAATATGGATGTGTGAGCAAATGAACTTCATCAAGTAAAGTTGGGCTCAGATTAAATGCCACAATTCAGCCCCACACTCATGTTAATAGGTGTGAAAAACACCGAAAAGAAAAACATTTTCCTTCGTACAAAACACACCCTTAATAGAAATATTGTCCAAGTTTGATATGGGCCTTTTCATATGTTGGACTTTCAAATGGGCTTTATATTAATACCCAATTCAAATTGCAAGTTGCAACTCGCCTGTATACCTGAGATATAGAGGACCAAAATCTTATTGGTAATTGAATTCCTACATGCAGCGTTGTTATTGTTGTCAAGTTCAGTCTAGTTCCACGTACCATAAAATATATATATGTATATATATATATATATATATATATATATAGTTTTGCCCTTATTGTTTATTAAAAATTTTTAACCTAATTAATTGAATATTATGTAAAATAATATTTCAATTATTATTAGATTTATGAGTTAATTTATCAACATGAAAATATATAATTATAATTATATTGTATAATGAATTAGCGAAAATATACAAATTAATTAAATGCAAGTGATTATGGTGAAAGAACCAAACACAATTAATTGCAAGGATGTATGTGGTGAAAGAATCTAGAGTTATTTGTATGATTTATTTTTTTCAGAATGACATTTGAGTTTTGTATGACATATAATTTATTAACTACAAATGACAATTGTGTGCTCTTCATGAGAAGGCTTTGCTGCAAACTTTGTCATGAAGTAATCGTAGTTATTTTTTAATTTGCTTGTTTTATTAAGATAATGAACGATGGAAATGCCGATGAAATGAATTAATTTTCATCAGCTTCATTATCAAGGTGTGAGGAATAATGAAAAACAAGAGATTTTTTAAACAAAAATTAGTCATCTTTCATTATTGTATCTCTTGAGTTTTTAATTTTAATATTACTTCTCTTTTGTTTCTTGTATCATTTGATATCGGTTGCTATTTTTCAAGGTTTAAGTGATGTTGAATGTACTGTTTATAAATTCTATTATATTTAATTTTTTGTTGTTTGTTTTATCCTTTTCACCTCAAGTCCCCAATATATATTGCATGGCATACTACTATACCCGTCATATGACTATTATTCGAGTTCAAAAGCTAGAAAACTCTAATGTTATTTTTTCTTTTTGATGGTTACTTACTTTATGGTGACTAGGCGAACAAAAGATGCACACTATATATATTTTTACATTGTATCATTTTATTCTGATATTATTCTATAACTTTGAAAGGAATTTCTCCTGCATCATGAATTACCTTTAATGTACCATATTTTATGTTATTCTTTAGAAATACAATAATAACGTAAATTTATGAATTAATGTGATTGCATGCTTGGAGCTACAAGTTTTAAAGGAAAAAAGTATATTCAAGGTTTTAATATGTATCTATCAGCTAGCTATACTATTACATAAATAGGATATCTTAAACTAAAGTAATTAAAAACTAAATAAATCCTATCAAATTGAATGGCCAGATAAAGTTTAAAGACATATTTTTACTCTTCAATCGAATTCCTTCTTTTGGTATTTTTGTGGTAGTTTTAACCCCCCCCCCCCCCCCCCCCCGGTGATGTTGATAGTAAAGTTGTTGGTTCTTTACGTTATTTAGAATTAATTCGGGTTACACTTGAATGTGTAATTGCATGAAATACTATAGATAATTTTTATTATATATGAGATGATATATTGTAGATGAACTTGTATTTTAGAAGATTAATTCATTGTTTGAAGTTCTTTGTCTATTTTGATGTGGCATCGCACGAAGTGTGTTGATCTTAACAGCTTGTCATGTTACATTTGATATTATATATACATTTTAACTAATTATTTCTATTTAATTTGATTATGAAAGGACTCTGAAGTTTAATTAAGGCAAAAGGTAACATATCTCTTTCAAAAGTTAATATAACTCATCACATATTAATTCTAATATTATTTTAATAAATTATTATTACTTAGCCTTGAATAGACGTGCAACGCACGTGCTTGAAAACTAGTCATATATTATTATAAGTGGTAATATTTTAAATTCAGAGTTAGATTACGAAAATGTCCTTCACCAATTTTTAAAAATTTAAAAATCTTTTACTATTTTTTAAAATTAAATCAATTAATAACGATTCAGTGGGCTAAGAAAAATAGAAGATTAGACGTTACAACTTTTCATTTTTTCATTTCTAATAAATTTGATTGTTTAAAACTTTTTAGCTTCTACATTTTAAACACATTCAGCACAACCTTTATGTAATCAATTTCTCCTTATAAATTTGATTAAAAAATATAATTCACTATATTTGTGTGTCATCATTATCGTTTTCTGTAAGGAATTTTTTTATTGGTTCCTTTCTTATTGATTATGTCTCTTCATCATTTTATTTTCATGGTTGAATGGGAGCAACACATAATATAATAGTTTTATAATATTTTTTTGGTCACTATTTTCACATATGGGCTTGGGTCTTCATTTATTTTTTTTATTTTTAATTGATGTGGTAAGTATTGATTGTCGAAGAAAGGAAATTCAGGCCTTGGGGCTTATTATTGCTAGCCTTACAAAGTTGCTCAGCATTCACAAAAAAAATTGTTTATTAAATTCTAAACAGAAAGTGAACACTAAAAAAAAGTTTATTCTATATGCACAAAAAAACTTATGAGAGTACGTCAGACAATATTAAGCAATTTTATATCTTGGGCATATATAAATTATAACAGTAACAGAGGTCAAACGTGCAAGGCACGTTTCCACAACTAGTATATATAAAAGTATCAACTCCTAACTTAAAAGTTAAATTACTAAATTACCCCTAATTACACTATCGTATCTCTCGCTAAATATCTCCATTCCCAAACACCGCCACTTTCCCCAGTTGCGCTTTGAACATACCTCTTAATCCACTGCATACACCTCTTCAGATGCGACACCACTTCTCCATCCTTCGCTATGAGAAAATAACTAACACGCCCCTTTGTCCGCAGCATACGTCCCTTCGGAAACGACGACACATGTCCCTCCTTCAAAGTGAAAAAACACCTCTGTCTATTAAAGCCAAACAGCTGCACCCCCTCAATTCACCATAATTATAAATACCAAATTGCGACTTCTTGTCCCCCAATCAAACACACAACAAATCTAATTGACACCCAGGTATGCAATGCCACACCGTCTCTTTCACATATTGTCTTACTGCTTGTTTCCTTCACGAGTTCTATTGTTTTCCCTGCATGCAGAAAAATCACACAGTAAATTCTGTGCATTTTCTCAACCATATATCAATTTGTTAGTTATTCCCTTTTGATTGTCATTCTCTCATTCCTTAAATCCATCATTCGGAGAGAACACAATACGAAACACATTTCATATGGAATTGTTCCCTCTGTCACTTCCCCTTGCCGCAACAAAAACATTGACAGTAATTTTTTGGCACACCTTTATACACCCCTGCCAATTATAAATAAAGATTTCCTATATATATGTTAATTTTTCACTTACGATTCAATTGTTCACATGTTACTGGTGCCCTCTGTTAGGCATCACATTGAACTCAACAATTCAACAGACAATTGTTGTACCACACCCTGCCATTTATAACTAAAGATTTCCTATATGTATGTTAATTTTGCAGTTACGAATTGGTTGTTTACATGTTACTTGTACCCTCTGTTATGAATGTTATTAAAAAAAAAACAAATAACATTCTTGGACTATCTCCCCAGGTATTTGCAATTAGCGTAAATCAACCCACATGGCAACTGAAATTAAATTAGCAAAACAGAGTCTACCGATAAACAAGATGTTAGTGAAAAAACTTACAAGATAATAAAAATTAAGATTACATATGTGAAAATTAAAATGAAAGAAATTAAAATCTGTTCAGGCAGAGGCGCGGAATTTACTCTCTTAAAGAGATCAAAGCCCACTGAAAAGCAATTATTTTCAACGGTCCAACAGTAGTCCTCTTTGACTGTCCCACTAAGGATACAACAGTCTTCACAAGTATTAAATCAACACTATGACAGAGTTGAGTCCAAGATCCACAAAAAGAACAACTCCCTTCAACTAATCAGAACTCTCTTTTAAACCAACTATTTTTATCTTTCGTTTCCTCTGTGTTTTGTTGTGTCCAAAACAAATGAAGACCACCACTGTTTATGACTACAAGAAGTCTTTAATAATGAATAGGAAAAGATTAATGGAGGTAGTAAGGTAGTAAATAGTTAAATTAAGGTCTTAGGAGTTTCATAGGCTACAAGGTTACAATAGGAGTTAGTTACATCGGTTACAAAAAAGTAATGGAAAGAATTAACAAGAAATAAAGGATGGATACATGCTAATAGGATGATTGTAGAAGTTATCATTCCAATGTTTATGGATATTTTTATCCACAATGGAAATCAGCCAATAATCCAAAAAGTAATGGCATTACATGGCTACAAGTCAAAAGATGAATAGATGATTAATTGGTAGTTTAAAACCCCAATGGCTACCAATGGTCATTCTTATAACACCAAAATAAAGCAATTTAATATGTTAAATATTAATATTAAAATGCTAATAATCTAACTCAAGATACCAAAAAATTTTGTTGATTCTGTAATGAGAGCCTTAGTTATTCAAAATGGTTCAATAACACATTACAAGAATTCACGACATGAAGGGACTTTCAGAACAATAATATTAGTTGATGACGAGGTAACAACATTAACACTTTTACTTAGGATCCCATACTATTGTTTATGTTTGTTGGACTTGTGCTATTCCTGCGTAATAATAGGGGACAAAAATCCAAGAAACACTATTTAATAAGTATACTGAAAAATGGGAGGACTACTTGAAGCCAAATAAGAGTTACTACATCGCTAACGGCTGGTTAGATCGTGTCAACCCCAACTACTCTTTTGTGCATTAAGAAATTGAATTGGCATTTACATACAAAACAATAATAAATGAGACTGACCATGAAGTTTCAACACAAAATTCTCTGATGGTTCTTATCACAAGACGATACTAATAAATTACCTAATGGTGCTATTTTTGGTAGCATTCCAGACGACTAAGTTGTAATTTTCATGCTCCATTACATAAGTAGTATTAGTAATGAATTTACCGATTTCCAGACTTGATTTGCATCTTAGTTTCAGTTAATCCCCTTATTCAAACTGTGAATTCCAAGCGACGGGAAATAATTGTTACAAATGAGTTGTATGTTTTGATGTTTATAATGTACCATCTATAGATAGATACTGTGATTTCCTCACTTTTCACTTCTAACGAATAATCAAGCAGGGAGAATACAATTGTTACTCTATGGGGAGATTTTGCAGAAAATGAATGTGCGTTCCTTGAAAATCTCAAAGATGAAAAACCCTATTTTGGGCTTATGCGACGTTAAAGTCTCAGTGTATAAAGGTATCCAACATTCTATAGTAGTTGATTATAGAATATATAATGAGTATAGAATATATAATGATTATACTTTCTGCTTGGAAACATTAACATGTTGTTGACACATTAGGCCGATTTGGGATCTCCACAATTCCGGTGAGCAACGTCGTGATTAATCCAATATTCGAAAAAGTAAATGACCTTCAAGTTTGGTAAATTATATTTTACTCAATTTTGTTCACCACATTTACTTCATCCCAACTGTCAAAACTAATGTTCAAACTCAAGTTTATCATTGCAGTCAAGTTTAATCAAACATAGTTTTCTAACATGGCATAATTCTTCTATTACCATTGTTGTGCACTTAGTTAGCACAATAATCCCAAAAAACTGATGTGCTCAGAACTCACTATTAAAGGTTCAGACCGTTGACTAACCTCATTGTACATACAAGCGTCAAATGATAAAGGCGGACAACAAAGATATTACGGTAACACCAAGTAAGGTAAATAGAAGAGCCATTGAAGTTATGTTGGTCCATATTTTCGATGGGTCGTTGGAAGATTCAAAGATACATGCTAACCGATCCACCACTCCATAAATAAAATTCATTAGTATGTTAAACATATCTTCACTAATATGATATTGGCTATCTACGTGATCAGAGGCGAATCTAGGATTTGAAGGTCTTGGGTGCCACATTGTTCAAGTAAGATAAGCGGGTTGATTGCTTGAATTTTGAGCTACAGTCCAGTTGTTTATATTTTTTTTTCCGATCTTTATAAACAAATCGATCAAACATACATGTTAGTGATATTTTCTTTTAGTTATTATGGGATTAGAGCTAGGTAACAATTCAATTTTTATTTCCTTTTAGGAATTAGTGGCCTTATTTGTTAAAACTTCATATTCCATTGACTTTATATACTGTTGCAAAATATAACAAAAGAGAATACAAATTTTAGTTTCAATCTAGTCATAGTGTTGCAAAATATAACAAAAGAGAATACATATTTTAGTTTAAATCTAGTCATCTTACTTAGCAAGAATGTTGGTGAAGACCGAATGAACCTTCAAATCAAAAGATCTCTAATAATAATATACATCACTTTAAAATTTTATATTTAATAATATTTATGTCACCTTCATAATTTAATTGGTAAAGTATAAACACGCGACACTTATATCAAGAGATTAGTAATTAGCGAAAGCGAAAGTAAAAGAACTTAAAAATTAATTATGGTGAATAGGATCCAATTTGAATTAACAAAGAATATCATATCATATATTATTATAAGTGGGAAAATTTTAAGTTTAAAGTCAGATTAGGAAAATGCCCTTCACAAATTTTTTCAATTAAAAAATCTTTTGCTAATATTTAAAATTAAATCAATAATGGACAATTAAATAGGCCAAATACTGATTAGATGTTACAGCTATCATTTTCCAGTTCTTAAATGATTGGTTGTTAAATTTTTTAGCTTCTTCCATTAAACTCTTCATGCCAAAACTTTATTTGTACGTAATTTTCCCTTTATAAATAGATAGGAAAAAATTAATTCCAGCACACTTTTGTGTTTATCGTCTAAATAGTCTATGTGAGGAGTTATTTTTTATTGGTCACTATTTTTCTTATTGATTTGTGCCCCTTCGTTCATTTTTTATTTTAATGGTTGGTGGAGGAAACACATAATCTAAAAGGTATTGTGATATTTTTTTATTGGTCACATTTTCTTATTGGGTTTGTGCCCTTCATTCATTGTGTATTTAAATAAGGTTGGATGTATTTATGTCATAAGAATCTTCAACATCGGGATTTTCTAGCCTTACAAGTTGCTTACATCATACCCAATTTTTTTTTATATTTACGTTTATAGGACAGAAAGTAAACATAAAAAAGTTATTTTTGATGCACAAAAAACAATAGAGGAGTACATCAGACAATGGTGAACAATTTTATATCGGGGCCTATATAAATTATATAAACAGTAACAGAGGAGGTCTCAAACGTGCAAGACACGTTTCTAGAACTAGTTTGTAAATAAAAGAGAATGAATAGAAAGGGGAAAAAAACTCACACATTAATTAAAAAAAAGACAAAACAAAAGGAAAAAAAGAAAGAAAGAAAGAAAAAGCTTCAAAAATTAATGTTGTGAAGGAGGTTCAAACCGATGCTGCCCGTGTGGCAGATTACCTACTTTGCCAATTGAACTGTTAACTATTTATTTAGTGGGTGGCAAAGATTTTTCTTGAAGATATAATACATATTTTTGACCCTAAACTTGGCTTCAAATTTTAACTTTGTCCTCCAACTTTCATAATGCACAAACAAACATTTTAACTATGAACTTTTAAATAAAGAAACACATTGAGTCCTGCATGACATAATACACGTAGGACAAAAAATGGCATATTGAATGACATGTAGGACATGTGTGTCTATTTGTTCAACTTTATATAAGTTAAGTGTCTACTTGTGCATATCCAAAGTTGAAGGACATAAATGTGATTCAAAACCAAGTTAAATAGCACATTTATGTATTATGCATTTCTTAAACATTTATACATATATATACAAAGTTTTTTTCCGAGATCAGTGAGTATCGTGGCACCCCACGGTCAACAATAGTTCATCCCCTGTACAGAATTGTATGTACAAGTTCAAAGCAACTATTGGAGACATTCTCAATAAAGATTGAGCCTTGGTATTTGTCATGCAAAACATGCCGCAAGAAAGTCAAAGTTATCAAAGAGGTTGCATCTTTTACCAATTGTAATATTGAAAATGTAGATTGTGAAATGAGATTAGCCTTGCTTAAAACTACATTATACATTTAGTCATTACAAAACAAAGTAACTTAAATATTATTTTTTTGCTCATATCTTTAAGATACTGGTTACGATTTGAAGTGTCTGCTGAAGAATAACGTGCGCGAGTAATACATTTTGAGGCGGCCAAATATTTACTAGGCTGCAACGTGCAAGATTACATACAATCAACCTCAATAAAGGTACAAACTATAGTTATAAAGTTGATTGAATGTAACGTCATATTTACATGGTCTCATGCATACCTTACTTGCTACCTCACAACTAACATATTGAATTATTCACATCTTATCAAGAAGGAGGAATGTAAAAAATACCGCAAATTGGTGTTGAGTAAAGACAAGCAATTCAACTTCCTTGTCAGAGTTGATATGACTGATTCAAATCCCAGAAGGAATTTAACGTCATATTTACATGGTCTCATGCATACCTTACTTGCAACCTCACAACTAACATATTGAATTATTCACATCTTATCAAGAAGGAGGAATGTAAAAACTACCGCAAATTGGTGTTGAGTAAAGACAAGCAATTCAACTTCCTTGGTAGAGTTGATATGACTGATTCAAATCCCAGAAGGAATTTAATTGCTGAAGAAATAAATCCATTGGAAGATGAAGCACCATTATCATGGAAGAAGAAGTAAAATCAGTGAGGAAGTACAAGAAGAGGGCTATGAAAACCACAAATGCAGCAGACAAAAGCAACTTGAAGAAACCAAAACCCACTAAAAATTAGACGTAGTCTTGAATTAAGTAACTAATTTATTTTCATTTTGCCTTCTTATCCAGTGTTTGTATGTATATTTTAACCATTTATATGTGAAATCATAGTAGTTAGTTATCTATCTTATCAAATGAAATATGCAATTCTCACCTCTCTATGAAGTTTAACTACTTACAAACTATTACTGAAGTAATCATACCAACATCAAAATGCTCCACACATAACTTCTTCTCTTTCTTGAACCGCACACATCCCGACCCAAGGATGTTACCTTCATTCCATAAACAACCTTATGTGATGCTTACCCCCAACTGACCCAATTACACTATGGTTGTGCACATCATGATGCTTATAAATTTATTATGGTTCATATGTACACCGATAACTTCCCAGGAGATTGAATAATATTAAATTTTGGATCCATTGGAAAAAAACTGCTTTAACGCATTTCTACTAATACATAATACGCCAATACTGACCCATATTATACTTGTCGTGTTTCCATAACAACAGTGACCTACTAAACATTGTGCAATGCAATAAATCAACACAACAAACAACAATTAAAAAATAACACAAAACAAATCTGCACAACCCCCGACAATCTATACTTGGCAAGTCAATAAATTCACAAAATGTTATCTTTACCAAAAATAAAGTCGCTCACATAAAAATTTTAATAAAATTTTCATAATTAATTTTTAATTCAACATATAAAATACTAAATAAATGGTTACAAATCACAATCCCATTGTAATATTATTTTTGTATATACGCAATAAGATTAAATAATTTTTCATTGAGCAGTTAGTACATCATTAATGTTACTGTAATCTTAAAATGCAATTCTTATTTAGAGTGTATATTTATTCTGTATTTTATATATTATCATTATGTATTTACATGAAAAATAAAATAGAACCAGTTTACGTATATTAAAAATTTCTTTCATTTTCTTTCAACTGATTTTATTTATTAAACTTTGTTTAATTACTTTGCTACATAAAAACTATTATGTCCAATACTAAATGCTAAGAGTCAATACAATATCAAATTACTAAATTAATTCATATCCCACGTTTCCACCAAAGGGTCCATATAGACCAAAAGTCTGCAAAACTTGATAAACATCACCACAACAATAACAAAATCAACCGACAGGCTAGCCAACACATCAGCCAATAGATACATCTTCTAAAAAACAACGCAGTTAACTGGTTGCTTTGCACCACATGCCAAAAGTTTCCTCCGCAAACATTGCAACCACTTCGTAAAAAGGCCTCTTCAAGACAATATGGCCCGACACCATCCGACAAAAAGATGTCACAAAACTTTACGCCCTCACCAAGAAATTCTGCATCATCAAAAATACTCCACCCATCACATACCATACTTCTATCAGTTAAAATTAACAAAGCATTGTGAAAGCGTGACTTATTGATTAACCCAGAGCATCTGCACAATCAAATTACACACTCCTTTGTTCTGCTTTCATGTTAAAAACCAGGCGCTACAAACAAAAATAGACATAGAAACATCAGGCACCGTGAATTCAAAATTGTAAGTTTTCCGTAATTCTCATAACACATTCTCAAACAGATCGATTATCCTGGCCCTGTAAACTATACCAACTAATGTTAGATGCATTATGTTACTCATAGGAATGGAAAATGTACAACACAACATCCCCTTGGTCCATGGCGGTTTAAAACTACGGCTTCATGATAAATTTGTTCGTGTATCGTATATGGGGTAAACCTTACATTTACATCTTTAGGTCCACGATTTTCAAAGTAATAGTTAGGAGTCCATAGTAATCGAAATCATACATAGGATAGACAGTGTTTGGTGGGCGAAAAAATAGCAAATCCACATGGGTTAAAGGGATAAATGCCAACGAAACAAACCTCATCGGAAAATGTAAATAGGTAATATTTCCACCAAAAAAATGCCTTCAGAAGACGAAGTACACGATTATAACCCATCCGGGTAGTAGGAAATAGATAATTCAATTAATAGTTACAGTGCATACTTATATACATAGATATTTCGAACATATGCTGTGAACCTAAGTAATGTTTCATACGGACTGCCGGCTTCTTCTGCAAATATGGATTATATTATCTCATACATCATTCGGTCCTTTCTTAAGCAATATATATCAATCTTATCATGCTCCACAAATATTTTCCCATTTCATATGTATAACGACATCGATATACCTTACAGCCCCTCCCCCAAATATACTCACTTACCACATAAAATTCATTACTTCATGTTACACTATCATGCAATAGATAAATTACTTGTACTAATTTCATAAGATTACAAAATGACAAATAGGTAACCATTCTCTCAGAGGCAGATTCATCAGATATGGAAGTGCAACATATCAACAACAAAAACAAGAGGAATGTTTATCGGAATCTCACTTTAACGTCTAAAATAACATAGAATCCAATTAAAAATACGACTATTATAACATTAACACATCATATTTGCACCAGGACACAAGCACGAAATAGTGTCTGATGAAGAAATGGCACTGCGAAGGGTTGAAAAATTTGTGGCGTCAACTAATCAAAGAGATGATGGGAACTGTCATGAGCAACAAGTGAACAAGAGGGAAAAATCAGTTAAACATATAGCTATATCTGAAGAAAAATGTTGACAGAGGTATATGTACTACAATTGTCTGAACTTACAACTATATAAAATTAAGTTGTGACGGCATCAAATAACACTACCTCCTAAATATTATTATGCTATGCGTTGTAGGGGAAATTAATGCGAAGTTCACAATAACATCAACTCATAAGCTGAAAATGCAAAAAGATTGCAGCTACTGCCAATGTCTGAGGTTTGAATATGAGCCCCCGACATTTTGTTGCGGATGTGGCTATATCAGTTTAGCAACCAATGAAGTAGAAGATGACTCTTACGAATTATTTATGGCTGATTCAGAACAGGAAAAATATATGTGCGTATAATATCATCTCCGCTTTTACATCATTTGGAGTTAAGGTCGATAAAAACGTGGCATCTTCCAGGAAAGGAGTTTATAGTTTCAAGGCACAAGGACAGATATATCATGATCTACCATCGTTAATCCCAGACAATGACAGACCATGGTACTTTCAACAATACTTCTATGATACAGACCATGAATTAGCTAATAGAACGTAGGTACTATAAGATGCCAAGTTATTAAGAGAAGTCATGACCAAAATAAGAAACGTAATGGAGCGCAATCCATATGCAGAATTCTTTCTCAGCTTAAAAAACATAGAAGCATTCAGAATCTGGAAATACGCATAGTGGAAAATGCTTCATCAGACCAACGGGTGTATAACAAACCCTCGGTGGATCAGCTGACAGCTATTTGGGTAGACGGTAACAATCCAAATATACCGTTTGAAAGAGATATTGCATTACACAAACACTCAGGCTATAAACATCGTGTAAAACATTACTATGTGTGTTATGATCCGTTGCAAAGGAGAAGGAGGATGACATCAAGGAATACAAAAAGTGTCGCAATTCAAACAACAACACACGCCCATCTAAAATTACAAGTCCCCATATAGGTAGCTCATCATTCCCAAATACCGAAGGAATGTTCGCCAATGAAGGTTAGCACTGTAAAATATAACCAAGCAAAATGTACCTTTAATAGGCTAACATATCAGAAGTTTTAAATTATAGTATTCAGCTACTACAAACCTTCTATAAAAAACTTGTAAAGGGAGAACGCGCATGAACAGTATGCCAATTAAAATTGTCAACAAAATAGAGCTAGAATGAAACTCGCATCACTATTTATAATCTATGCTGGATAATAACATATACTATGAAATTCATGTAGGTATGCGACGCAAAACAAAGTAAAACGTTTCCTGCAGGGAGTATTAATGTTATGAACTTCATGTCTAAAACGGCGAAAAGTCCATATTATTGCTATGTGGGAGATTGTTGCAACAGTTTGTTAGGGACATATACATCAAAATAGAAACAACAAGACTAGAATATTATAGAGTAGAGCAATCGATTATAGAAGGGAGATACTCCAAGGGATTGTTAATAGTGTCACGACCGGCGTGAGTAGAGGAGACAAGGTAGGACAAAGGGTATTACTACCAGGATCGTTCATTTGAGGCCCTAGGGATATGCGACGACGATGTATGGATGCTATGGCGTTGGTTCAACAGTTTGGAACGCCAGATCTATTCATCACCATGACATGTAACCCAGAGTGGGTTGAGATTCAACATGTATTGCATCCAAGTCAACTACCTCAAGACAGGCCCGATTTGGTAACCAGAGTATTTCGAGAAAAAATGGTAGGACTTGAAAGACCGAATTTTCCAAAGAGATATATTTGGACCAATTGCAGCACATGTTTTTGCAGTTGAATTCCAGAAGAGAGGCTTACCACATATACACTTGCTCCTAATATTTAAAGAAGGAAATAATATACGATCAGCAGATGAGTATGACCAATACATTATGGAAGACTGATAGTGTCACACGTCCATAATTAAGTGCATTAGTTAGAAGACATATGATACATGTGCCATGCAGGGAAAAACGTAAGACAAGCTCGTGTATGAAGGATGGCCAGCGTAAATTTCACCACCCCGAGCATTCAACAACAAAGCAATATAGGGGAAGGATGGGTATCCGATTTATTGAAGAAGAAATAATGGGACAACAAGTGAGGTCCGAGGAATGAAGATGACTAACCAATGGGTTGTACCTTATAATCCATATTTGTTGAGGCGATACAATTGTCACATTAATATTGAAGAATGCTAGAGTGAAAGCAATAATAATACATATATAGATATATATATATATATATATATATATATGACTATATATATATTATATATATAATATATATGTATATATACGAAGGTACATGATAAAAAAATGTGACATACACATTGAATACACTCATGGGGAACAAATCGTTGATGAAACAAAAAGATATCAAGATGCACGATGGGTGTCTCCACCAGAAGCTATGTGGAGAATTTATGAGTTTAACCTAACTGAAATGCAACCGGCAGTTATCAACCTACAATTACATCTACCAGGCAAACAATCAGGTAATTTATAGATTTCTGTCAAATTGTATGCATACACACAATTTCTAACTGAAAAAATCATAGTAGTAAATAATGTACTTCCATAACAATATGTAGTGTGCTACTGGAAGAAGCAAAATCTGCAAATGATTGTGGGATCAAATTATTAAACAAAACTATGCTTACCGAGTATTTCAAAATGTGCTCTATAGACATTGAGGCACGCAAATATCTTTACAGAGAGTTTCCAGAACATTATATTTGGAACTCCCAATCAATAATATGGACAAAACAAAAATCACGCACCGTCGTTGGACACATAAATATTGGTAAGACTATTAAACTTAGTGTCTATGTTCATTAAACACACAACGTTTAAATGCTACACAAATCTACTGAATATCACAGCCAATCCTAGAGAAGGCGAGAGGTATAATAAGAGGCTATTATTGAATCACGTACTAGGTCCAACTTCATTTGAAAACTTACTTACAGTTAATGGACTGCATTGTGAAACTTTCAAACAGCAGCCAAAGAAAGTGGGTGATTGAATCAGATAACAACATCTATGAATGTTTATGCGAGGCAATCACCTTTAAAATGCCCATCGCCCTTAAAAATTTATATGCTACAATCTTAGTGCATTGCAACCTAACCGACACATATTACGATGACATGTCCGAGGACTTTCAAAGGCGGCAGTCCAACAAAATTGAAGCACAACTACAATGTACCTTGAAAAGTATTGACGGTTACTTAGAGAGTATGGGACAAAGTGTTGACAAATATGATATCCCTCAAATCAAACAACATTTACATCAACCTGAACCACATTGAAGGTTAGAGCAATTAATAGAAGAATGTTATCAAGTCGCAGTTGCAGATGTTGAGTTGAAGATGTGACACAAAACAAAGGTGAACAAAAAAAGCACAAAATTTACAAAGCAGCACGACTCATTCCATGTTATGTGACTATTGCATTACCTCAAATATCTTCTTGATCTTTTTCATCCAAGGAAATCGAGGATCCTCATTAGGTTGTGATCCTAGAACTCAAGCGGATTCTCATAATAAGTCACGGACCCTTTTGTTGTTGACACTATTTGCATTCACAGATCATGAACCCTGGATTGTTCTACTTGACCAACTGGAGCCAAACATCTGAATGGTTGAGGACTTTTGGATAATGCGGACTGGAGGAGCTGCATTTTGTATTCTTGGCATTAGCTCTAGAGGAGGCAGATCTGAAACGTAGACAACGTCGATGTTACATTGGAATTAGATCATACCTTACGCACGATATCGACTAACAAGAAAGTGAAGTTCTCCTAAAACATTTATATCCCCTTGAATAAAATGTGGTGCACTTTATTATCCATTGACAAATGGGACTCATCTATTAGTTGCGGAACTTTCAGACATCCTAGGACACTTAAAACCTATTGCATACAGGACCTAGGACCACAAGTGATCCCAAGCTAACCCCGTTGGCATGATAATGGACATAGTAAATAAAATACCTGATGCGGAAGCTAAATAATAATTTAAGATAAAAATATGGGGAATACCCATATTCTATAACTGAGAAACTTTAAATTACTGACGAATTTAATACAAGGAAGTTTTTGACTTAATACTAAGCTGAACTAACTATGTCTGAAAATATCCTCTGAACTAACTAGAAATGCTAGGATAGGCCCCATCTAAGTCTAGCAAAAACTTAAACTAAAGGACTAAATAATAAAAAGAAAATCATGACTATTGTCCTCAGACAATGAGGACTCACCACTGAATCTGCTAAATTGGAGATCGGGAATCGATCTAAGCGCGAAGTGGATGCTGAGAACCTTAACCTACATCATGAGAAGATGTAGTACACGTATGTGTTAGTACTTAAAGGTACTGAGCATGTAGGATAAAGTTAACGCGAAATAAAAAAAATAACAACAAGAACACAAAAGAAAAGTTATGATAATCGGAACATATATATATGAACTTATAAGCTAAAGGAGCAATGACCAAATTTATAATATGCTAAGAACTGGATACTAATGAATATCATATGGTCAATGTTAGAGAGTCAGACGAAACTGTGAAAGCTTACATAACCATAAAAAAGACATGAGCTTAAATGTGGAGTCGTGTAGACGCCCATCGAGGGACCAATACCATGCCAAAAGGTATAAAGGAATGTTGGGGGTTGATCCTCTAAATTAATGCCCATAGAAGGGATTTACAACATACTGGGGTAGTAAGTAGTTTGGTACAATTGGTTTGTTGAACCCTAGTCCTAGTCCAACTCGGTTTATGTTACCCCAATGGATAAATGATTAAGAAATTATGATTGAATTTTACAAATATTGGCTAGCTCAAAAAAAAAACATGCCAAACTGAGAATGCAACAATTAATCTGATAATGATGCAAAGTAAGAACTGAGGCATGTTGTTATCGGAAGTAATGAAATATTTGACCTACATGTGAATCAGGAACTAAAGAAATACATAGATAGAGTTATGAAACTTATGCGAATAATAACTAAATATACTTGCAATCTATTTGAACATAATTTAAGTATTTATAATGTCTTTATAAATTCTAGAAACCCTCAGGTTTAATTCATGATAAGAAACCAAAAAAATGATGAAAAACTAGGATCTAATGGGTGAAAGGAACCCACTAGGGAAATTCTATTAACCTGGTGATGAAATCCACGTAAAAATATTTAGATTCGGGACTGAAACTGATGAACACATTGTTGTGTTATTGAACTAGGGTTCTTGACCTTTTTCTCTTGCTTGTTATAATTTTCTATGTTGAGTATGATTTTGACTAGGTAAGTTAGTTTGTTGGCTTAAATGACTAAATATGATGATTTAGGGTCAAAATGACGTATCTTAGGGTTTAAAAAGTGGAAAAGGACCAAAATACCCCTGAGTTAATTGCTGTCGGACCAAACGACGACATGGACTGACGGGCCGTCGTACAATCGACGGTCCGTCGTTTGGGTTTGATGTTGGGTCTGTTCAATAGGCATTTACTAGAACAGGGATAACTTTTTACTCGGAGGTCTTATTTTAGAAAACTCGGTGGCTGTAGAAAGATAATTCAATTATCTATCATTTTATAGGTCATGGGACACTGAATTCATTTATTACAAATAGTTATGATCATTTTAAGATGACCCAACAACATTTCCCCCTAACAATAGACGGTCCGTCGTTTGGGTCTGTAGGTTGGGTCTGTCCGACATGCGTTTACTAAAATGTGCATAACTTTTTACTTGGAGGTATGATTTTATCAAACTCGGTGGCTATGGAAATATAATTCAATTATCTATCATTATATATCATGGGACATCTAATTCATTTTTCTAAGAGTTATGATCATTTAAAGATGCCCAAACAGAATTTCCCGCCAACTGTTTGCTAATATTCACCTACGGTCCGGAGGTCCATCTATGGACCGTACTATCCAATCGTAGTTCTTGTTAGAGAGTGGGAAGAAGGGGGTCTTGATCGATGGACACAACTAGTGACCGTAGTCTAACTTACGGACCGTAGTTCTGTCCGTGGATCGACGTTTAATCAATTTTTCTGGGCTTCATCATGGGAGATTTTCAGTCATAAACGACGGATGTGTAGTACAGGCCATGGGTCAGTCTACGGTCCGTCGATTGTAACCATCGATTGGACCTGCAGATTTATGAAAAGCTAGTTTTTGTTGTTCTTTGGATACGGGGTGTAACACCTTGGGAATATTTGTCCTTGAATGAAGACTAAACTTGCTGAAATAGAGGGAGAGAGCTGCAATCCCTACTACTAAACACCGAGGACTGAGTTTCTGATTTTATTAAGTTCCAAGAAGATGCAAATACGCGTAAAATGCAATTACAAACTGAGGGAACATGATCATAAGGCTGAATTTCACGATGATGACTGAAAAACTTAAGAGGAACTATTACCTCAAGTTGAAGTTGAATCGAAAGGCAAGAGGTGAAGATACTTGGCTTTCATGGGCTCTTTTACTTTCCAAGTAGCTCCCTCTACGCACTGACTCCTCCACAAAACCTTGACTGAAGCAACTTCTTTGTTTTTCAACATTCTAAACTGACGGTCAAGAATCTCAGTTGGTAAATCCTCATAAGAAAGACTATCTTTCACCGCCACACTCTCTAATGACACTACCGAAGCTGGATCACCCACACACTTCTTCAAGAGCAAGATGTGGAAGAACGGATGCACTGGTTCTAAGTCTACTAAAAACTCTAACTCATATACCACCTTGCCAATCCTTTTGAATATCTTGTAAGGGCCTACATATCTAGGATTGAGCTTCCCTTTCTTGCCAAACCAATCACCCATTTCATAGGTGACACTTTCAGGAAAACACAATCATCAACTTGGAACTTTAGTTCCCTTCTTCTTACATCTGCGTAAGATATTTGATGACTCTTGGATGTCTTAAGTCTCTCTCAATGAGTTGCACTCTCTCCATAGAATAAAATATTGAATCTGGACCTATCAAAGTTGTTTCACCTACTTCAAACCAATCAATAAGAGATCTAAATCTACACCTATACAAAGCCTCATAAGGGGCCATATGAATGCTGGAATGGTAGCTATTGTTGTAGGCGAACTCAATCAGAGGAAGGTGATCACCCCAACTACGCTTGAAATCGATAACACAAGATCTCAACATATCCTCTAGGGTTTAAATGGTACGCTCTGCCGGTCCATCTGTCTGTGGATGAAATGTTGTGCTACCGATTTCCACCACTCGATTTATGATGGGAATAGTCGTAGTTCCAAGTCCTAGCCTTCTTATTATCCTTGGCATGTTTCCTAAGCTTATAACTCTCAACCTGCTGAGCAAGAGTCATAAGCCTAGAGATGTTCATATCTCCCAGTAACATAGAATTTTTGCACTTTGTTTTCACCAAATCTGACACTCCATATAAAAACTTATTCATTTGAGACCTGGAGTCAGCAACCTTGTGAGGAGCATACCTGGAGAGTTGGTTAAACTTGAGTCCATACTCTTGTACTGTCATGTTTCCCTGCCTCAAGTTCATCAATTCCTGAGCCTTTGCTTCTCTCAACTCAATTGGGAAAAACCTTTCCAGAAAGGTCTCACTAAAGAAATCCAAAGTAGTAGGAGTTGTATTTGTACCCCTATTTTTTTCCACTTAGTGTAGCAAATATGAGCAACAACCTTCAACTGGTATGATGCAAACTCAACCCGATCATTTCTATTGACTTGCATTACCTCAAATATCTTCTTGATCTCATTCAAGAAATTCTTAGGATCCTCATTAGTTTGTGACCCTAAGAACTCAGGCGGATTCATCCTAATAAAGTCACGGACCCTTGCTGTTGTTGATCCACTATTTGCATTCACAGGAGCATGAACCAGATTGTTCTGCTTGGCCACACTCTGAGCCAACATCTGAATGACGTTCCTAAACTCATCATTGGAGACTTTCTTATATGGGACTGGAGGAGCTTCATTTGTATTCTTGGCATTAGCTCTACGAGGAGGCATGAACGTTGAGTTACAATGGAATTAGATAATACGTTACGCACGATAAGACTAACAAGAAAGTGAAGTTTTTCCTAAAACATTTCATATATCCCTCTCATTAGATGTGGTGCACTTCACATCCATTAAAATTACTCTACTTAGTGCGGCTTCACACATCCTAGGACACTTAAACCTATTGCATCCAGGACCTAGGATCACAAGTGATTCCAAGCTAACCCTGCTTGCATGATAATGGGCATACTAAAGAAAATAACTGATGCGGAAGCTAAATCATAATTTGAAATAAAAATATGGGGAATACCCATATTTTATAACTGAGAAATTTTAAATTACTAAAAAATTTAATAAAAGGAAGTTATTAATTCAATACTAAGCTGAAACTAACTATGTCTAAAAATATCCTCTAAACTGACTAGAAATTCTGGGACAGGCCACAACTAAGTCTAGTAAAAACTGAAACTAAAAGACTAAATACGTAAAAAAGTCATGACTATTGTCCTCAGAGAATGAGGACTCAACACTAAATCTGTTGAACTAAGTGCGATCTGGATGGTGAGAACCTGAACCTACAATATGAGAAGATGTCGCGCACGTATGCGTCAGTACTTGAAGGTACTGAGTTTGTAGGATAGAGTAAATCTAAAATAAAACATAACTGAACAAGCCCAAAAGCAAGTATAATAATCAGAACATGATATATACTGAATTTTGGGCTAACTAGATGCAATGACCCAATTTATAACATGCTAAGACTGGATATTAACTGAACTGTAAATATGGTGAATATATTAGGGAGTCTGACTGAACTGTGGGAGCTACTAATAACCAATAATGAACCCGAGGCATGAGGGCTAAATGTGGAGTCCGATGTCTACGCCGCCATTCGCTAGGAACCCATATACCCCCTGCGAGGTATAAAGCATATGGGCGTGAATCACTAAACTGATGCCCCAAAGAGGTGGACTTAGAACCTACTTGCTTAGTCTCCGGACTGCAATTGGGTACGCCTGAACCTTAGTCCAACGTGGTATTATTCTACTCCCAATGATAAGTGGTTAAATTTATTACCGAATTATGTAAATACTAGATAGCTCAAAACTGAACATGGAAATTGAGAATGCAATAATTAATCTGATAATGATGCATTAATAACTTAGGCATGTATATTTGAAGTAAATAAAATGTCTGACCTAGAATGTTTAATTCAAAAACTAAAGAAATACATAGCTAGGGTTATGAAATTCATATGGTAAACTGAATAATAACTTTACAATCTCATTTGGAACATATATTTAACTAATTTATGATGATCTGCTGTAATTCTAGAAACCCTAGGTTTAATAATGATAAGAGAATCAAGAACTGACTGAAAACTACGGATCTAATGGGTAAAAAGAACAAACTAGTGAAATCCCAAGTACATGGTGATGAAATCCATGGAAAAATATTTAGATTTTGGGGCTAGAACTGATGGAACCTTGATGGTTTATTGAAATAGAGTTCTTGACCTTTTTCTCCTTTGTTGCTTCTAATTTTCTATGTTTTGATTATGTTTTTGACTTAGGTAAGTTTTAGTTATGTTTTTAGGCTTAAAATGACTAAAATATGATGATTTAAGGTCCAAAATTATGTATCTTAGGGTTTATACAAAGTGGGAAAAGACAAAAAGACCCCTGAGTTAATTATTGTCGGACCAAACGACGACTTGGACTGATGGTCCATCGTACAATTGATGGTCCGTCGTTTGGGTTTGAGGTTGGGTCTGTTCAACAGGACTTTACTAAAATAGGGATAAATTTTTACTCGCAGTTTTTATTTTAGCAAACTCGGTGGATATTGAAATCTAATTCAATTATCTATCATTTGATAGGTCATGTGACACTTAATTTATTTATTACTAATAGTTATGATCATTTGAACATTACCCAACAACATTTCCCCCTAACTCTTTGCTAATTTTCACCTACGGTCCGTAGGTCCATCTACGGACCATACTGGTCAATCGTGGTTCCTGTCATTGAGTGGGCATATGGAGTTTTGATCGACAGACACAGACGATTTGGACCTGCCTTATATAAACAAGTGTTAAAGGCAGGTCCACAGCAAACGAAAAAGAACAAACAAACACAACAACAAAACATAGAAGACAAAGGAAGCGGAGGGAGGGAGGAAGGGAAAAGGAATAAAGCAAATATGGTTCGAATCCATATGCCCTTGAAAGGGAGCACATATAATGCTCTCTAAAAGAAAAAAAGAAAAAAAATGAAAAACGAAATCGAAAGGGGAAAATTAAATGCTGACCGTAGTCTAACTTAAGGACCGTAGGTCTGTCCATGGATCGATGCTTAGTCAATTTTTTTGGGCTGCGTCATGGGAGAGTTTCAGTCATAAACGATGGATATGCAGTACGGGTCGTGGGTCAGGCTACGGTGCATTGATGGTAATCGTCAATTGCACCTGCAGATTTCGGAAAAGCTAATTTTTGATCTGCTTTGGATACAGGGTGTTACATATTTTTCACTTTGTTCTTCATATTTCACCTCGTTTTCTCCTCCATTTTCAAGAATCAGAATTGTCATCTTTCACCTCTCATCTTCATTTTGTTAGAACCAAGAAAAAAGTTTGAAACAATTTAGATAACCCAAATCCATCTTCTCCGATCATCCATTTTTATCTTCTCCGATGTTGTCACCGTCTTCTCCATTGCTAAATCCGTTACAAAAAGCAAAAAAAATCCATCAATAAAATTCCTGTCCAGCTCTCAATTCATTTATCAAACTCAAAATCTTGATTAATCTTCCAATTTCAGTTTAGTTCAAAATTCTAACCCAACTCCTAAATCCGGTTGATCCTAAATCATTTCCATCTCCTGCCATGAATATAATAGGAGGTAGATCAGAAAGTAAATAGTGTTTCAATGAGGTATACAATTATTTTTTTGGTAATACTAATGAGGAACAATATGCATTGCTGTCTACATCTTCGTCAAGTAAAATTAGAAAAACTCGAATGAAAAGTTCTAATTTTGCTCATAAAAATATCGAGTCTAAAGTGGTTAAAAATAGGAATTCTAGAAATAAACTTGTTTTAGATGAAATTATCTATATAAATAAAGAGTCAAATTCTGAGGCTTTAGTTGCATTAACTGCTGGATTTCCATGTGACTCGTTAAAAGAGAAAAGAAATCGAAGATAGAGTTGTTAGTAGTTGGCGTGATAAAGAGTATAACTATATTTTAATTAGTAATCACATTATTATGAAATAGAGTGAAAATGTGTTGATTTGGCTGACAAAGCATATGTTTGTTGATATTATACCTGAACGATATATTGGATTATTAGATTCTACAACTACCTGTTATCGTACGAGTATGTTACCTTTGGGGTGGCATTGACATAAAGGACAAGATTCCAACTAGGCCAAGTAAGGGAAGAGTGATTGTTATCGGTGCAGGTTTTGCTGAGTAGGAGGTTGTAAGGCAACTTATATTATTTGTATTTCAGGTAACTGTTTTGGAGGGACGAAAGCATGTAGGTGGAAGGGTGTACACGGGAAATATGAAAGGGGAGAATAAAATAGTAGTTTCTAACTCAGGAGGGAGTGTTTTGACAATTACATTAGGAAATCCTCTTGGTCTGTTGGCTCGGCAATTGTAGTATACACTTCATATAGTGAGAGACCAATGTCGACTCTATAAAGCTGACTGAAAGCCCGTAGACGAGTATTTAGATAAAAAAGTGGAGACGGCTTATAATGAACTATTGGACAAGGCAAGCAAGGTTAGGTAAAATTTTTCTCCGATTACTTTTCTTGGAGAGGCATTGGAGACATTGGGAAAAGATTTTAGTGTTGCGATGAATCATGAGGAAATTGCTTGTTTAATTTGCATTTGGCAAATTTGGAATATGCAAATGCAGGTTTACTTTAAAAGCTTTCCTTAGCATTTTGGGAGAAAATGACCCCTACGATATGGGAGGGGATCACTAGATTAAAATGTGCCTATTATTTTGAAATGTGCCTATTATTTTGAAAAATCTGTGTATGACATTCGTAACGGTAGAGATACTGTGAAGGTAATTACCGCAGGGCAATTATTTGAGTGAGATATGGCATTGTGCACTGTTTCTCTCGGAGTTTTGAAGAGTGGTTCTATCACGTTCATTCCAGATTTTCGTCACAAAAGAAAGAAACATTAAAAAGATTGGGTTTTGAACTATTCAACAAGGATTCATTGTTATTCTGTATGTGTTTTGGGACTCCAAGTATGTGTTTTGGGACTCCAATGTTGATACATTTGCATTCCAGATTTACGAGATGTCAATTAAACAGGCTCATCTCCTCATCATTCATCGCAACACTAAAATCCTTCCGCAAAGTCTCCAATGCCTCTCCAGAAGAAATAATCATAGATAATTCTAGCCTGACCTTGCTTGTCTTGTCAAAAAGTTCATTATAAGCAACCTCCACTTTTTTTATCCAAACACTCGTCTACAAGCTTCCCGTCAACACGATAGAGTGGTCATTGTTGTATCAACGTATGAAGTGTATACGACAATTGTCGAGCCAACACACCAAGTGGATTCCCTAATGTACTTGTCAAAACACTCCCACCTAAGTCAGCAACTTCTACTTTATTCCCTCCTTCCATCTTTTTCGTATACACCCTTCCACCGGCACACTTTTGTCCCTCCAAGATAATTACCTCAAACCCAAATAACATTAGTTGCCTTGAAAATGTTTGCCCAACAAGACCTTCCCCAATAACAATCACTCTTCCCTTAGTTGGCCTAGTTGGAATATTGTCCGTAATTGCTAATGCCACCCCAAAATTAACATATTGTAAATGATGTAAGACCCCCAAAATGTGTCTAAAGCCTCACATTTGCCAATAAGCTTTTCAACATGATAATTAAGTGTTTTAAAGTATGCATGATTTATTTTAAGTCATTTGGAAGTCAAACAGCCAAGAACGTCCAAGACGTTCGAAAGTTATCCCTTAAGACGTGTGCGTCTTAAGTGTGCCTAGCGTTTTTGGATGTGTTGCGACTGTTGTTTTAGGTTAAACTGATATGGAAATTCCTTGACATGTTAAGGTTTATATTTACATTGGAAACATCCGGGTACGACTCCAGAAGGGCCCCGCAAAAGGCCCTCAAGGAGGACGTAAACTCTGCCAAGACACTACTTTAGCAATGTCTACCAACGACCCTCAATCGACGGCCAGTTGTTCACATACACCCCGTCTATAGTGAGTAGTTGGTTGGGACATAGCCTGGTAAAGGCTCAAGGCATTTTTCAAGCCCCAGAATCAAACGCCTGCAGTAAGGTCCATCGATGGACCTACAGGGCGTCGATGGGTCTATTGATGCAGCCTGCAAATTAACTTCCATGCACACTGTTTCTTTTTTGGGTGAATGGGAAATCTACCCCACGTCCTAACCTGACCCTAGTTGGATTATTTGGTTATTTTTGGGTATATTAGGTTGATTAAAAACATGACAACCCCATTCCTAATTCAATTCTCAAAAATTAGACTTTCTTCCCAAAATATTCTCTCTAGAAACATCCATGCGAGATAAAGTTGAAGGTCAGTTTGTAGATGGGATTTCCATGGGTTCTTCACCAAGTTTTTGTGCTTCCTTAATATAATAAAGGTATGGTGATCCTTCATCTCTAGTTAATATTCCAAATAGAAAGTTCCTTTCAATGTTTTCAATGCAAGCTCATGATCAAACTTCTTCTTCTTCAATCTATTCATGGGTTCTTTCTCAAAATGATTTCAAAAGCATTATTGTGATAAATTATGGATCATATATTGTTTATAATGATTTTTTCAATCCAATTACATGATTAACCCTTGGTCTCTTCTAAACTCTCAATTTAGCCTATGTGTGGGCTTTGTGATCATGACTTTAGGTTGATTTAATTATGATTCTAGCATGTTGAATTGCTTATATCTACTGCCTATGATGTAATGTGATGATAAATTATGTGTTGTTGGTCCAATGTGGATTGATTCATGAAGACTTCATCTCTACTTCCTATCGATTGTTAAAGAATGATATTCATTGTAATCTTTACTCTATAGTGCATGAATGTAGGATTTCTTTTATATAAACATAATTATAGATACTGCGTTATATTAATATTATTGATGAATTGTGGTTATGAATCGTTTATGATCAAAGCAAGGGAGTCTTGGTAAGGAATGATCTAGGTTCTTCTAGACTATTGATTTTATATTGTAATGTACATGATGTGATGTCAATTCTAGGATAGGTGAAGCATGATTTATTTTAGGTTGTTATATCTTTATCTACTGCCCTACATGTATATTGTTGATGAATTATGATTATGATCAAGACAAGAGAAATTTATTAAGTGGTCTATGTCTCTCTACTCTCTAGTAAATTGGTGATGTAATCTACTTGCTAGTAAGCATGATCTTGTAGTGGCTTATGCATGATTTTGTTTTTGTAAAAGTATATTTATCTACTTCCCTAGATATGGAGTGTTGATGAAATATGAGTATTGATCAAAGAGGATCAAAGGTTGATGAATTGGTAAGAATGACTCTTCCCCTCTACTTTTCTATAGAATTGCTAATTGATGAAGCCTTGTATGACATTGTGTGGTTTGGTCCACTTATGGTGGTAGTGTTTGCTTCTTGCATATATATAGTGTGGTTTGGTCTACTTCTTGCATATATATCAAATCTATATATATTACTGTGTGGTTGTGATGATCACACTATGTGAAGTCTATCCCTAGTTTCTTATTCTAGGCATGCTCTAGGTTGCATTGCTAATGTTATGAGCATGTGAATGGTTATAATAGGATTATGTATGTATTCTGCCAATGATGAAGGTCTTATAATGTTCTATGTGAAGTAAAGTTAGCATATGTGCATAATGACTAAAGCTTATTGTAATGATATTGTAAGTCTTGAATAAATGTGCCTCATGGTATGTTATCATCCTATGAAATATTTGATGTTTCATTAACTAGGATTATTTGATAGTTTTACTAGTATGGGCAAGGGTATGGGACCTTGTCTATGCATTGCACATGTGTGCCTTGATACGATAGTTCCTATGTGTGTGATCTATGCACAAGAATATGATGCATGAGCATGTTATGAACATGTCTTATATGCTATAATAACAAGTATATGGTAAGATGAAGTATGATTATACTTAGTTTATAAATGTGTTTATATGAAAGGATTGATCATATAATTACACTTGTGCACTTATGCATGAATTAAATAAAGTATGAATATGTGTGATCTAAAGGTGTTATGTGAAAGGGTTTGTCACATATATGTATAGACACACACATGTATGATGATATAGTCAATGGAGGGGCCTTGAAATGTGTTCTCAAGTGTACCCTAAACTAGATGGTGCTTCAATATGCTATGTTCATGTGAAAGGGTTTCTCACATGATATAGGTTGATGAACTCTCATCTATGACCTATGAGCTAATCATATGATGAGTTAGTCTCCTAAGGCCTATCTTTTATAAAATAATGCAATAAAGGCTTTTAAATAAAGGGAACTTAACTTACCACCGAGTGAACTTAGATGAGGCGTGTCCCTTCCCATTTAAGGAAGGTAGGTCACCATAGTCATCATGAGGTTGTTAGCCTCGTAGCCAAATGGCATAGAGTGATATTTCCATAAATGGATAACTACAATGCCTCAATAGGCATAAAGAGGGTTTCCACATAAACCTTTATGTTCCATAACTATGATTGCCACATAGGATCTAGCAAGTGGTATCACTTAGTATTCTAACATGTGTTAATGTTCTACTTTCGCTAAGTAGAGCACCTTCCATTGGTGTAAGTCTCTACAACAACAAATTTCATGTTTAGCACCCATGGTCTTAGTGTCGGTTAAGTCTATATTCTCTAAAGTAAAATGGGCAACCGAAGTAAATGATTAGGACCCTAACTAGGACAACCTAAGGGAAGTTTGCTTAGTGTAGGTGGGGGTATGAGACTTCACCTATGCTTTGCACAAGTAGATCTTGAAGGGAGTTCTAGGAAGGTGTGCCAATGTATATGTATTGGTATATGATTATGTTGTTTATGCCTGTCATTATAGTATTGTCTACTTGTTGTGATTATATGCATGGTATGAATCCAAATAGATCAATATGAAGTGGTTTGTCCTTATGTGCATAATGTTGGTCTTATTGACTATATGATTGAAGGTCTTACTTGATATGCATGTAGTTGACTATAATATTATGATTGGTATATGAAGTATATGTTATGATGCTTGTGGTCTTATGATAGGTTTACTAAGTCTGTGAGAGGTTATGGGGATTCACATGTACATTGCACTAGTGGACTTAGATTAGGATTTGATCGGTATTTGTTATTTTCTAATGTGAATTTGTGCCTTGGTCCATATGAAATTACTATGAAGGTAATATGTTGAGTTGAACAGAATACTTATGATTGTTTCCTTTTAGCTTTAAGGTGATTCTTGAGTATGGATAGTGTTATGGGACATTATTATATATTGCACCAAGTTTCATTAGAGGGTAACTTGGGAAAATCAAGAAGTTAGAGTAAGAAGAAGTTCACTGTAAAGAGGGAAAATGCTCACTGTAAAGAGAAAAAGAAGGTTACTGTAAAAAGGAAAAGCTTACTGTAAAGTGGTCCTAAACGTGACTTAAATGCTATGTGTGATTTTATGTGAAATTATGACTATGATATATGACTAAATGAAGTATGTAAGTCATATGATGCTTAATACATTAAGTTTTATGAAGATTTCTCAAAAAAGCATGATGCATGGTTTCAAGCAAAGTGTCCCTTTTAAATGCATGTTTTTGCATGGTTGTCATACTTAGTGAATTATTGTACTAACTCCATTCTTCTCTACCTTTTTACACAAAGTGTAGGTTATTGATGCTTAAAGGATGTCTTTAATGATGGGGAGCTGGATATCTGATTCCAAAGCTCAAGGAAAGGAATCCTTAAGTCCAAGGATTTCCTAAATTATGGTTTACTGTATAGTTATATAATAAATTTACTTATGATTTATGTTGTAAGGGTCATGTCCATAATGTACTCTAATGATGTTGAGTCTACGATGACAAAAAGGGAGTAGATTCTTTAACTATGTATTATGATTATTTTTATATAATGGAAGTGATTATCTAGCATATAATGTGCTATAAAATTTAAAATTTTCCATTAAATTTACCTATGAAAATGCGATGAATGATAAATATGGGCTTGTATAAGACCTCCGAGAGGTCAAGTACTCCATGTTACTTCTAGAGGGTGCTCCGCGGATGTGACAGATAAGAAGTAGTTATATGCAGAATCTAATAACTCACTACATCGTTTAAGTATAACATCAACAAACATATCCTTTGTTAGCAAAATAGGCACATTTTTACGCTCTTTAGTAATAATGTTATTTCTAATCAATATGTTTATATGGATCTTCCCCCTATTACACTACAACCGCCAATTCAATTGCTCATCCTTTATTAACGAGTTAGATTGAATCCAAAGCCATTACCCGCAACTAGCCTCAAAATTTAACTCTTTGTTTATACAAATAATTTAATCTGAAACAAGTTTCTTTCTCCAATTCCTAATAACCACGTTAGAATCTACATTTCTATTAGCAAAATTAGAACTTTTCACTCGAGTTTTGCTAATTTTACCTGACGAAGATGAAGACACTAATGCACATTGTTCCTCCTTAGTATTACTGAGAAAATCATTAGATACCTAATTTAAACACTATTTCCTTTGTGATCTACCTCATCTTCTCATGGAAGGTATGGAAATGATTTAGGATCAAACCAAATTTACGGGTAGGGTTAGAATTTTGAACTGAACTTAAATTGAAAGTGAAATTTTTGGGTTTAAGTGAAGCAAATGAATTGAGAATTGGAGAGGAATTTTTTTGAACCAAACTCGAGCATTAGTGATATGTTTGGGGTTGGTGTCACTAACTCTACTGTTAGGATCCAATTCACGCACACACACTAGATGAAAAAAAAAACACAAGAACTTTCAAGAGAAAAGAAATGAGAGATCTAGAGAGAGAAAGACAAAACCCTAATATTTCGTGGTAACACCCCGTGACTAAACTTCCACGCGGTGAGGCAATATTATATCAATAATCAGAGTAGTTTTGTTCACAAGAAATAATAAGAAAGCCTAAAATAGAGAATAATAGGAAAGCCTAAAATAGAGAATAAATAGTAAAGCTAAATTATCAGGCTCCACTACCTAAAATTTTCCCACTTGGAGACTGACTCAGTCATCCAAACATACATTTCTCACAAAAAATTCTCTTCATCATCAACATCTCATTCTTTATACTTCGCAAACCGCAAAACATCTGTAGGCAATAATACAGAAAGAGCGCCCGAGGTTTTACATAACCTCAGTTCCCACCATCAACAGCATTTCTCAACATGTCCTGCCGGGTTCTTGCACCCTCTATCGTTCTCCAAGCACATATCACCATCCTCCACTTCCCTGCGAGTGAAATTGTTCGCCTTTGATGGTGCTTTGTCTCGCATGTAGACTAGATTTTTTCACCTCTGTTGACACTCTCTGGCTATCTGAGTAAATAATCTTCTGGCGCTCTGCTTCTTGCCCAATCCTCAAGATATATGCCCGCCATATATATCTTTCCCTTTCCCGAGCTTCAGCTATTGTCCACATACTCAGCTTCAGTAATGAAAGAGAAGCACCTTCTGAAGCGTGGACATCCAACTCATTGCTGTTCCCATATGGTGTAATGTAACCGGATGTCTCTGCTCGATGGAAATTGGGTGGGGTGAGTTAGGATGGGGGTTGGAGAGCGAATGTAGCGACAGGGGGAAGGAGAGGGATATTGTGGGGTTCCCCACTCCCCCCCCCCGATAGCATCCAAAACCCTGTAGAGTCACCTTCCTTTGCACAACAAAGTAAGTACTGGAGTACCTTCCTCAGATATCTCAGAAGCCACTTCACAAGCTTCCCAATGCCTCTTCCCAGGTTTGCCATGTTCGGCTAACAACTGCCCCACTGCCATGTGCTATATCAGGTCTTGTCAGCCCTAGTCAACATCAACTACCACTACTGAAGCAGATTGAACAAGTGCCATCTGCTCCCGCGCCTTGGCAGTCTTAGGGACTGCTCCTTACCCATTTAATATTGTCACTGGAGAGTCCTGGGTTTAGCATCATTAACCCTCAATCTACCAGCACCTTCTCATGTACAACTCCTGAGATAGATTTAAAGTGCCGAAACAGATCTAGTCCCCGAAGAATCTTCACTCATATCCCAAAATCTGCTTGCCCGCACTGGACCGCAAATCTTTTCATCTCAATGTTGCAGACGATACACCTTGTCTTCAGATTGTTAATCTCCCTCATTACTAGATCCTGCAATTCATTATATCATCCACATACAAATTAGAAGACTCTTATCATTGTGTTTCTTAATTAACAACAAGATCTTTTTCAGCTTTGCATAATCCACTCTTGTCATGAAATCAAATTTCTTTTACCGGCCACTTCCTTGGTGCTTTGTTTAGTCATACAAGATGCTGGTGAGCTTGCACACCATGTGTTCCTTTCCTGGAACCACAAATCCTTCCGGTTGCTGCATATAGATCTCTTTGTCCAGATCTCCATGTAAAAACGCTATTTGTACAAATCCATTGCTCTAGATATGCAAATCTTTGATCCACAATACTCAACAGAATTCGAATAGAGGTTAATTTCACAACAGGAGAAAATTTTCAGCTAATCAATACCTTGTCCTTTGTGAATATTCTTTTCAACAATCCTAAACGAGCCTTGGACCTTCTTTTGGCCATCGGGTTCATTCTAATTTCTGAACACGCCACTTGTTCAGCAAAGCTCTCTTCATGCAGGTAACTCAGTCAACACCCATGCGTCCATTCTTCTCAAGTGCCTCATCTCATCATCCATGGCTTGCTCCCACTTTAAATCGAATCCTCCACCTGTAGGGCCTCATCAAAAGACTCGGTTCCCACCTCATCCGACAGCAATAGATATTGTAATGAAGCGAATACCTAGCTGGTACCCCTGATGAATTCTGGATGATCTCCTTAATCACCTGCCGGTGTACTTGCTACCACTTCAGATTCTTCACAGTTAGGAGTTGGTTTTAGTAATCTCCTCTACATCTCTGGGGGTTACTCTTCTCCAACTCAACCGTCAACTCCCACTTGCTTGGTAATCTCTAAACCTTCTGCTCTCTGGTCCTTGTACAGGACCTACTCATCAAATGTCACGTCAACAATGTCTGCGGATCTTTCTTTTCTTGTTAATCCCAAAACCTGTAACCAACAAATCAGAACCAAGACTATGAAGTAACACTTCACGAGCAGGAAGGCCTTGGAATCAAGCTGTCTTCTTTTTCTAGATCACCAATGAACATAACCAGTGGCAACGCAAAAGTCCTCAAGTGTTAGTACTTGAGGTCTTTCCTGTCACGACCTCCTGTGGAATCTGAACCCTAAAGGAACTGATGTCCCCTGTTTATGAAGTATGTCACTGTGCCACATCATCCACCCAAAGTTTTTTGGGCAGCCCACAATGTAATCCTCATACTCCTTGCCACTCATTCAATGTTTCTGTTCATCCTCTCAGCAAATACATTCTGCCTTTCTTACAAGGACCGGTTCTCAGCAATCTATTCCCTCAGTCCTGCACATATGCCTTAACGCTGATTTTGTCCATACTCACTCTCATCCATGTCCGACCTTAGGCATTTGACTTTCAACCGGTCCTGATTCTCAACTCTCTGTCTGTTCTCCATCCATTCTTGAAAGTGCAAGCAAACACATCGACTTAGCTTCAAGAAGTAAACCCTCCTTCCTGCTGAAATCATCAATAGGGTAACATAGAATCTAGATCCTCCAAGTGTGATCTGGAGATGGTCCCCAAACATCTGTTATGGACCATTTCCATCCGCACTTCTTTGCTCTCTAAGGAATTTTGTGCGCTACACTTTTTTCTGTTGCCTAACACAGCTCTCGCAAGACCCAAATCAACAGACTTTCAGACCCTCTAATTGCTCTTTTGTAACCAGCATCTTCATTCCTTTAGTACTCCTGTGTCCAAGTCTTTGTGGCCACAGACATGAACCGAAGCACCTTCAGCAACAGCGGTCCATGTTTAATAACAACCCTGCAGTGAATGCACAAGGTTCCAGATTTGTGCCCTAGCTACTACCATAACAAAGCAACATTTTCACGATCTTCCACGACTTTCCCCAAACTCTGTTGCATATCCCGTGCTATCCAACGACCAACTTAGATAAATTTTCCCATTGATCCAGGAATATATATGACAGCCTCCAATGTCCACTTGTTTTCCCGAGTGGTCTTTATATGCAAACCACCCCCTTTCCTTCAATCTCTATGCTTTATTGTCAGCGAGATATAACTTTCCAAAATTTCCAGTTTGAAATTTTGGAACAACTCCCTTGCTTGCGACTAATGGAAAGATGCCCAGAATCTAAAATTCAATTGATTCAACCGGGCTGTTCCACTAATGATGATAGCATGCCCCAATGTCCCTCTAAACTGAATTTACAGAATCATGGTCATCACCAAATTTCCTGATTCTGTTGCTTTTCTTTTGGCTTCGTACATATTTGTCCGAAGTGCCCTTTTTCTTCTCTCCGCACGTTCCAACAAGTCACTTTGAACTTTCAAAGGGATTTTCCCCTCGATTCTTTGGTTTTATCGAACCATGTTTGATTTTGGGCCCTTTGTCTTAATCTCCTCCCCCTTCGATCACGCTAAGAGCACTGGCTGATGAAGCTCCTCCCACTTCTAGTTTGCGAATACTTTCCTCATAACACAACTCACGGATTCATCAAACTTCAGTTTCCTCAGATCCACGGGAACTGCTAATCGCCGCAACGACAATTATCCCCATAACCTCGCAGAGAGGACATCAAAATCAACGCCTAATTTCATATTCCAAGTTAATATCCATAAAATTGAGTTGACTACAATCATATTGAACTCGTTTATATGATCATAAACCGGATCCATTCTCAATATCTTAAATTAAACAATCTAACGCATCAATATAACCCCGTGTTCATAGATCCGATGATTTTTCAACATGTTTTGAACAGTCCTTCATCAAGATCGACGTAGTTTTTCTCCTTCACGATGTTGAACGCCACCCACACCTTCTTGACAAGTCAATCGATCAACCCTAGAGCCTGGGGATCTTTTGAGTTTTCACTTCTCCTCCTTCATGGATTCGGCCTTACCTAACCTCCGTCAAATGTTCGTGAAGATCTTTCTGGTACAATAATCTTCTATCTGCATCTTCCAGATTCTGAATCGCGGATTCATCAAACTCTTTCTCGATTCCAAGCTTTGACCTTACATCTTCAGTTATCGTGGTTGAATCTCCTAGCTTTGATACCAGTTGTTATATCGCATTCACGCACAGGACACACTACATGAATAAAGACAACAAAAACTTTCAAGAGAAAAAGATGAGAGATTCTAGAGAGAGCAAGAGACATCCTAATATTTCGTGGAACACCCCGTGAAAACTCCCACGGTGGTGAGGTAATATTTAATATTAATAAATTAGAGTATTTTTTGGTTACAGAGAATAAATAGAGAAGAAATAGAACGCCTAACATAGAGATACTAGGAACGCCTAAAATTAATCAGGCTCCACTACCTGACATCTACTTCTATCCGTCTGAATCCTAATGATGAAAAAACAATATTGGTTGATGGTAGCACTATCCATGCTTCAAATACTTTGGAAGATACCATGGGTACATGCACTTCGTCATTTGGCGCAAATTATGGTGGTTGGTAAAATACGTTATGGTGGGAGCAGAAACTTTATAGTTCTTGGCTTCTCTATGGTAATTATCTTATGCATTTTTTCTCATTCCTCAATTAAATCTTATAGATTTTAAGCTTCTATATATATCTTTTATATGATTGTGTTCTAGTAGCCCGTCTAAAAACCATCTATTTTTATGAAAGTATGATTACAGTTAACATAGATGTGATTATGGACCTTAATATTGTGTCTTGCAGGTGATTGAAATCTTCTATAGGTGTCAATTAACTCGTTTTCTTATTGTATGCAGGTAGTGTACAAAATATATTTGAGCATCTCTTTTGTTAGCTTAAGAGGAAAGCATTACGTGTTGTACAATTGTGTGCTATTGTGCATGATTGTCATCAGAAAGATTTCACTATTGCTAGCAGAGTCACAATTGAAAAGACATCTTTTACATAAGTAAGAAATTTAGAAATTTTTATTCTCTTGATCTTTTATCTATTGAATTGAATTGTGTTAGGCCAAGTATGTGTGCAGGTTTAGTCCTCTGTTTGATTGCTTCCATTTAGGCTTTAACATTCTGCTCAACTGCTCAAGATGACGGAGAACTTTCTGCCACTGCATACCGTCTATCTTTACTGATGTCTTCAAAGGATCTTTATCCTCATTGTGCAAGTGAACTTGAAGTTTTACTCAGAATGATCGGTTGAACAAACATTTATGTTGTTGGATCTTTCATCTATCCGAAAGAATTATACTATCACAGAACCAGCTTGTCAAGTTCCTTCAATCTGTTCAATAGTTTTAAGGTCAAAATTCGCATAGATGAATATATTGATGTTAACTTAGTGCTATTAGTGCCCGTATTTTGCCAAATACAGTGAGATTTTTGTTAATGCTAACTGAAATGGCACATATACAATATATAAGCCTCACTATTTGTATTTGTTTTTGTATGTGTGATCAACTGTAAATGTATGTATATGTTTTCATCGCTGAAGTTGGATTAACTGTACGTGTATGTTTGTGTTTTGAAAGAAGAAGTTGGATGTATGGGGAAATTGTATCTAAGTAGTGTCCATTTTTCAGTGCCATTTCTTTGTCAACAAAGTTACAATTTTTTGCCTGTAGTGAATGCTCACAAATCTGTGTTGCCTAAAATGGTCAAGATATTCAGGACTGCAACCAACAATAAGTCACAGAAGCTTCCACTTCTAGAAGAAGGGAACAATTGATGATGTTCTAAGACCTATCGAGTCATACCATATGAATGATCCTTCTGGCACGCGCATTAAGCAGGAGACAAAACTCCAGCAGATGTAGAACTTTGCATTCAAGCTGACAATGCTCTGTTTCCATCTTAACTTAATAGTAATATTCAAATACTTATTTATGTTTTTCAAGTGAAGCAACTTCCTTGTACAATATTTTCAATTAGAAATTTAAAGCATCACTATTATCTTCACCCAGGAACAAAAAGCTAGTCAAGGCACTACCAATGGTGAGGTGTTTGGTCCAGAAAATTGCAAGAGGATGAGGTCATGGAAGCTTTGAAGTATGTATGTAGGCTGATACCTCACAAGTATAAACCTGTGATAAGGCTAGACGTTGTTCTCCGTAAAAGTGAAGAGAGTTGTGTCGTGTACGGCTCCTTTATTAGCTTTTCTACATAGGTTAACGTACACTGTGTTTGAGTTTTAATGATTTATACAAGTATGGAAATGTAGATTTCATTATATTGTTCATTGAGTTACTAACTATTGAGGCTACAGTCTTTATTTTGCATCTGTAATATGAGGATTAGGGCTCCCATTTCAACTAATAAATGTTCAACACAATTATTATATTGTTAAATTGAAGCTTCCTCTTTACTTCTCTTTTGAACAAGTATGATAATCTCTCATTTCTAGGTTTCATGTTCTAAAACAAAGATCCATTAAAACAAAACAAAGATCCAACAAAACGTGGTATATGTAAAATCGCGTCCAAACAAAAAGAATTGTTTCAAGCTCAAATCTACATCAAGCTTGCTTCTCAGGATAGAATTCGATCATGGGACATGGTTTCATTTACCTACACACAGACGTGTTGTAAAACATCATCAGTTTGGCTTGACAACAATAGCATTTCCTCATTGTTGACCCCTGGTTCAAGGCTATCACTTTGGCTGGTACAGTCCGTGTCCAGTATTAAACGGCGTCCCAGATGGGCTCATCATTCGTGTCTGGTTTAAATTCTAATGGCATACATCTGAGGCCATTGAAGCGACTCTAACTTTTTCTTTTGCTGACTGAAAACATTTAAATAGTAATTAGCATTTCCCCTCACCATTTGTCTGACCTTTTTTACCCCAAGTAGCAGGATTCCATGAGATAGTTCTTCCATAACGATGAACTTGAACTTGGTTCTTCTTATAAATCCGTTTCTGAGAAAACTGCGGTCTCAAACACAACAGCTAGATCATGTCTGAGAGTTTTCATTATTTCATTAGTAATTGAATCCGGCTCTCTTTCAATTACCTGACCATGTATAGATCCCCTCTGAATATCGGTGGGCAAGTCACGTACGAATTTTCCCTTAATTTTTCTAGTGAGATTGATGAGGTTGGGCACTGCAGTGTGGGTATGCTGTTGAACATAGAAAATCCTCGCAGATGGCTCGTCTGCAATGAACTTTATCATGTCCATCAATGACTCGATTCTCTCTACAAAGTCTTCCACAGTGGAAAACACATGCATTTTCTTGATCACGAAATGTTCTCTATCACTAGTAATGTGAGAAAACAAATTAGATAGAGTTCTCAACAAACTATTCACAAGTTCTAAATTCAAAAATCTCTTGTATGTTAACAATGAGAAGAAGTTGGCAGTCAGCGTAACATAGTACAACAACATACCCAGTGTAATGCAACAAGAATTGAGCTAAATACATTATGTACAAAACCTTGTGCTATGTGTAACAATATCAGGTAGTCCTTATCATTTTTAAAGGCAACATATTGCTAATGTAATGTCACACATCCAAACCTGCATCATATGAAGTAAGTCTAGTATTTTAAGTGGAGAAAGATCGAGTGGCGGACCCTTCATACCCGAGCTTCGAGGGCTATGGTTGGTCAAAAGTGTCATTTTCATATGGATTTCCGACCATTAAAGATTTACCTGAACATATATTATGTCTTTACAGATAGAAAAATTGATGTTGATGAGCCCACTGACAAGGACAATATCTATCACCTACCAATTTTTTTATCAATCATTCGTGGATAATATTCCTCTTCCTTTAATACAAAGGATAAATTACACCTTTTAAATCTCCGTAATTAATCTACGTGAACATAGCTAAGTCGTTAGTATATGTGAAATAGGAAAGTTACTTCCTCATTAATAATTCATATTTGTCTGTTTCTTAACTTCGTAAGAAAATATTCAGAAGATGTGAAGTTACTTTTGTATTATGATAAATTTGTCATTAAAGTAATATTTATGTTTCAATACATTGATTACACGTTAGTTTCTTACATTCTTTTGATGGATGAAGTGTAAATGATTTTTGTATTTAAGGAGTATCATTTGGGAGCTAAATACAAAGAAGAAAAGTCAAGTCCTTTCTTTTATTTACCATCTCCCTCAATAAATTCTTTTATTGGCTTGAATAATCCTTCTTCCTATTGTGTATTTCTGGGCAATTGTTTTTGTGCAACTTCAAACTTTCAGTCGTGAGTGAACATGTTTGAAAGTAACTGTGGAGTAAGTATCTTGTATCTCGTAAAACACTAAAAAAATACAAAGAGAAACAAGTATCTTGTATCTCTCAGAACAACCTTTTCGATTTAACCTAACTGGAATTTTGGTCCAGCTTCGGGTCTTAATACTTGTGACAGAATTTAGGGAATTCTACAGATATAAAATTGGTGTTTGATTATAGGCAATAATTGACGCAGCCATTGCTGCACCCAGTAATGGGATTAAATTACAAGTGCTAAGAAGCTGAAGATACAAGCTGTACAAGGATAGGAAACATTAATATATTTTAATTAAGGAAGGAAGTTGAATAAAAGGAGATTTACAATAAAAGGGTGAAATCAGTACTCCTTGTTTTTAAATACAATTACAATTTCCTTACCTTATTTGATAAGGAACTCAAGGCCAAAAATATCTATAAAGGGAGATCACCGCAGAAGAGAAAAACAACGACTTTTCACAAGAGAGAAAAGCGGAATTATTCATCAAGTAAAATCTTCAAGTCGATAGGTTTGCTAAGTTTCACGAGTTCTTGAGTTAGAAAAGTCTGAACATGTAAAAACTAT
This sequence comes from Solanum habrochaites, assembly GCA_027704765.1. Lineage (NCBI taxonomy): Eukaryota > Viridiplantae > Streptophyta > Magnoliopsida > Solanales > Solanaceae > Solanum > Solanum habrochaites. Next base: position 35,214,356 of record JAKWJA010002493.1, on the reverse strand, counting down.
TTTCTTGATTCATTGTTTGAGTTGTGTAGTTACATTCTTTTGTACCAGAAGGGTTTTGGCTTCGTGTATAGTTTGAGGCTTTTGGTAAGTTTTGTACAAATTTGGATTTTGGCCCTTTTGGAGAGAGAAGTGTCGATTATAAGTTAATCGAGAGTTTGTTGGTATTGGTGAGGTTTTTTTTAATTATTGAGTTGTAATCATAAAATCGTTCCTTCCTTGATTGAGGATGATTTTTAATTTAACAAGTGTTTGTGTTCTGACTTAAAATTAACTTACAAGAACCTGGTTCTTGTTCTAGGGGATAGGTTTCTTCAATGTATTAAGCTTGCCAATAATTCTTTGCTAATATATGTACATTAAAAACAATGAAGAAAAAAGTTGTTTAAAAATTATTTTCAACATGAATTAGATTATTTATTATTATCACATTAATCAAGAACTTTTAATGAATGAATTTTTCATGAGATAATAAGTCTTTCATTGTTTAATTAACATTACAGGAAAATGGAAAAAAAAATAAGAATACAAAGGCATTTGCAAAGGAAATACACATTTTTAGTTATCAATATATAAGAAAGCGGTGTACATAAAAATTACATAGAATTATCAATAGAAAATTTATATCTATGTTAAAAATATAAATAATATGTAAACTTATAAATAGTACATTAAGGTAGTAAAATTTTATATAGCATATCAAAATATGAATTCATAAAATTGAGTGTCATAATTATTTTCTGCACAATAAGTATATCTACTATATATGTATATGTTTAATATAACTGGAGTCATCATAAGCCTCTTTTGTGCACTTCATAAGACTCTAGTTGAGGTCCTATTTACATTCAACAATTTTTAAATTGCAAGATGAGCAAAATTATCTCTAAGGGATAATCAGCCTTTAAAAAAAATTAACGAAAAGAAGCAAATAATTATTCTAAGTAGCATACGACGAAGCCTGGTTGACAAAATATTTTGTGTTATCATTATTTGGAAAAGATCCGCAGCCCAAGAAGAATGATGTAGATAGCCTAAGCTAAGCTTTAATGGTTGTTTCCACAATTTAAATGCATAACCGATAGGTAGAGAAAATTATTACCATTGCTCAAAATCTCCAAATCTTAAATAACAATTGTGCAACGTTCATATGTAAGTTATTCTCCTCTTTCTCCGGGCATTGGTTTTTAATATTTCAAATTAGAGATGGTAGGAGAAAGCAGAAGGAAGTGATTGACCCGCACGTAATATTTTTCATCAAAAACCTACAGTAGAATTAAGATTGATTAGAAGCATATCCTATTATGACAAACTCAGCATTCTAAGAAATTTATAATCAGGGGCATAAACTTTCTGAGGGCGTTCATAATGGTGTCATAAAATAATCACAAGACCATTTACGCAGCTAGATACCGAGGTAAATTTTTCAGCGCTTTGGCCTCAACTATTGCAAAGATATAACCACAAAGCCATTCATGCTTTTAAAAATAAAAAATAGTGTCCAATATGCATGAACAAAATCTCATAGCCAAATTAAATATCAAAAGTTACAAATACAAAATATCACATTAAGATTCAGAATAATATAAAACTAACAATAATGGAAAAGGATAAAGAATAAAAAAAAGCTTGCTGACTCGAGAAAATTTTGACATATTATAGTATCTCTCGAAGTAAGTTCTCTCAAATCATGACAAGTTGTTGGCATGCTTGTGATATATTTACTCTAGTAATCCTAATTTATCTTCGTCCTCATTACCATAATACCAAGATACAAAATTAACAAAACGAAAAAGCAAGAAAATATATACCTCAACCATAAATAAATCAACCGAGTTCGAATAGTGAAAGTTATAGCCTATAGGCCCTTGTTCTACACAAAATCCAGATAAATCCTCTTAGATCAAGCTATATTTATTTTTAACTTCGAAATTTCAATCTGTACCTTATTACCAGAAATTTCTAAATGCACAATAACTAAATAAAGTATACGAATATAGCCCCTTCAAGCGTGGAAGTTTCGAGAGTGACATCTGCAGCCTTCATTCTCCATATTTCATTATCCATATCTTTGATACAAACAAATAATGAGAACACAAGAGGAAGTAGCAAATTATTCAACCCTATAGCAGTTAAAATGTGTAATGTCATTAAAATAATAATTAAAGAAATTAAAAGGATAGTAAAAGTCATAAAACACAAATTGGTGAAATTAGCTTTGATCCTATTGTTTCTCTGTAAAACTCATAAACACAAATTGGTGAGATTAACTTTGATCGTAATTGTTGAAACAGAAAAAATTTGATCATAGAAAGTGATTGGTTAAACCTGAAAAGAGGAACTCTGCGTGAAAATTAGCCCATAACTGACTCGATATGTTTAACAAATCATTTGAGAAAATAGTAAAAAATCTGAAACAACTAACAAAACAATTGCAACAACACCTACCTAATGGAAAACAACGAATTGCAACACAAAGATAGCCCTAAATTCAAAGTAGGAGTCTTTTATGGTGATGATGGGGTATATACGAAAAGACTCTTAGAGTTTGTTCTGCATGGGACATGAATATGTTTATTAAATCTGTAGTTCATTTAGTAGCATGAAGGAGTAAGTGGGAAAAAAATTATTTGATGGCTTCATGGGACACGAAATTGGAGAAGAACGTTAACATTGTGATACAAAAATTAAAAAAAAAATAAAATAACTTTTCATGTAAAATTTCATTAGGTAGAGACACATATTAGAAGGTAAGTACAAATACATAAAGATATACCTGGTGTGTGGCAGTCTTTGGACGACGTTAAGCAATGCTTCGAAGTCAGCCATGGGAAGGAAGGAAGAGTATAAAAGGTGGTTGGCAGAAAGAAGGAGTTGAAGCCATTAAAAGATTTAGTTGTAAAAGATAAACCGGTGGTGATTATATTTACTATGGCAGCCATTGGGAATAGACACGACCTCTGTGAAGAGTCCAGTTATGAAGCGGATGGGACTGTTGAGTGTGGCGTTTATTGGGTGAAAGGGAAGGGAAGGGTATTTTTGTCATTATTTAAGTAAAAAAAGAATTCCTGATTTGTGAATGTGCCATGTCACCGTGTTTAATGTTTTCTTATATATATATTATATTCTATTATATATATATAATATATATATATATCTATTATATATATATATATATTATGATTTATGTACACTAACGAGTCATCCATTTGTTTGTGTATTAAAACATTAAATTACATTGATATTTAATAAGTTAGGCCTATAGAAACACAAACAATACTGTCCTTATTGTGTGCAATTTCAAGTTGCAGATCAAATTGTCCTTACATTATATGTGATTCGTCCGTACATTATATGTGATTCATGTTCATATAGTTCCCATATTGTACTTTGTAAGTTTCGTATGACCATTCTTTATGTGAGTAATGACCTCCAATGTATGTATTTGTAGCTTATGCGTCATTTTTTGGATTGACTATGTTGTTAACAACGTGACATGCGGTTATGTTCAGCGGCCTTTTCCCGTCATATAATTTTGGAAATCTACAATTAACAGTACATGTTAATAAACATCGCTCTCCTGTCTTTCTACAAGTCTAGGATATACATTCTGGAAGATTTATGTTTAAACAATATTTTTAATGTGTGTATGGTCTTCATTGTCCTCGTCTGCATTGAATATTTTCAATCCTTCACTTGTTGTTACACGTGATGCTGCGACATATAATTGTCCATGCGTGAATACCTATTTTGGAAGATACACTCCAACTCTTTGAAGAGTTTGTCCTTGATTTTTTGTTGATTGTCATGGCATAACAGGTTGCTAAAGGAAGTTGCCGTCTATTAAGCTTGAATGGTTATTTTGAATCATTTGAAGACATGATAATTTTGGGTATTATGACCTCCTTGTGCCGATTTCTTATACCAGATATGAGTTTGGCATTACCGACCATTTTTCCCCTGTGGTGTGAATCATTAATCTCATACCGTTGCATAGCCGTGTGTTTGATTGACATTTCTAAGAAGCATAACCAGACTCCTACTTTTAAGTGATGCCATGGTTAGGGATTCCTGAGAAATCGTAAGTTTATTACGGATTCAGGGTGTATAATATTCTTCCTCTTAGTGTTTCACAACTTGCTTTGCACACATTTTCAACGCGACAGTTGATTCCCACTTGATTGTTGATGGTGTAAAAAAAAAAAAACAATGGATATATTCAGGTGGGATCTTAACGATTTCCATCTTTTTATCATTATAACTGATCCATCTCCAATCTGCAATAACCATCTATCAAAAGTTCAATTCTTTCATCAAGCTTCCAGACCCATCCACTCTGCCACAGTAAGTCTCATATTTTCTTCATTTCCTAAATTGCAAAGTAGGGCCCAGGTGGCGACTGTTTAGTGAACCATCCAACAATATCAACACTTGTTCCTTTTTGGAATACCCAGCATGATTTTTTCTTCTGAAATCCACCACCACACAACACGATTTTTAGTGACCCCAACAGGCCTGTCCAACTATTTTGATACCTATCTCGAGAATGTCCCCCTCAAGCTCTTGTCTAATGCTCAAAACAATATTGTTTGTCATTGGAGCTTCATCCCAATATCAACATATTTTTCTTTAGTAGTTCCGCTAATTGGCTTCATTGTTTTTAATGAACAAGTCGACGCTTGTTTGACATAAAGTGTAATAGTAACGCTAATTAGTAGTCCTACCGTTCAGCAATAATAAGCCCGCTATCCGGAAGTGGCGACTGGTAGAACTATTTTTTAATTTCTGATATTGATTTTTGAAATCACTGTATTCAATAGAAATGTTCTTGCCTGTACCACCATGTCCGTTGGATAAAAAATAATCTCCGTCTCATTATGAACGGATGAATTTTGCCTCAATATCCTCCCGGTATTTCAACTATTATTGTTCATTATCTCGATTTTCCACATTCCCATTCCGCATTAATGTAATTATCTGCCATGGTCATCCCTTCTAATGGTCCCGCAAACTTCTTCCCTATTTTATATGAGCATGTTCGAATTTCTAACAGGGAATACACTTTTATTTGTCTGTCAGTTAGCTGAAAAGCTTCAAATGTAATCACTTTCTCTAGATCAATGTATATCTTCTGATAATATTTGTAGTTCTTCTCCAAAGCTTGCTGGATCTGAAACGTAGCAGTGAATAAAAAATAGTCACACATGATTGCGCATTATTTCCATTTTCCACTGCCACTTGGCAGCCTCTGAAAGCAGTCATCCACTCATGATAAAAGTTTTGATAATTTAACACTTATCATCTAACAAGGACCAATCTTGTTATTGGAACTGCTGACATTGAGATGAATGATAAACTCAATATTACGTATATTTGTGTCTATCATCCAAAAGGGGTGAAGTTTATTCTGGTGTTTGATGATCCGCACAAATGCGGACTGGTCCCCTAGTCATATTGATCTCTGCCAGATACAAATGGGGTACAACCGTATAAATTGTCATATTAGGTGGTAGGTGAAAATCGCAACATCCTACACCAATAAGAAGAGCGGACAAGTTTGTATGTTTCAGTATCTCACTAATGCAGGGACCTGGTCCCTGAGAGAGTTCTCTCCATCCTGAAGAAACCTATCCCCTAGAACAAGAACCAGGTTCTTGTAAGTTGGTTTTAAGTTAGAACACTAACACTTGTTAAATTAAAAACCTTCCTCAATCAAGGAAGGAAAAACCCCCCGTTTTTATTAATTCATTAGATGTTTTTATGATTACAACTCAATAAATCAAAAACCACCATACAACACTCTCCGTTAACTATAATCGTCCTACTTCTGACTCTCCAAAAGGGCCGAAAACCACCTTTGTTACAAATCTCACCAGCTCAACTCTAAAGAAGCCAAACAGCACTTCTTGTACAAAGACGAACTAACACTCAACCATGAACAACAAAATAGTTTTAACACGTTCAGACTCGCAACTCAGAACTTCTGGAACTCTGCAAACCTATCGATCTTGAATACTTTTACTTGATGAATAATTCTCGCTTTTCTCTCTATGTGAAAGTCGTGTCTTCTTCATCTGCGTTCGATCTCTTTTTATAGAGTTTTTCTCCTGCCTTCTCGTGCCTTGAATCCTTATTAATTAAGGTAAGGAAATTGTAATCACAGTAAAACAAGGAGTACTGATTTTACCTTTTATTGTACAATCCTTTTTTTGTACAACTTCCTTACTTAATATATTAAGGCTTCCTTATTTGTCTCAACTTGTATTTTCAGCATCTTTAGCTCTTGTACACTTAATTGTATACTTTTAGTGACTGCTACACGTTTAGGTGGCTTCCTGTTGCGACAAATTTGGCGATGAATCTGGCAAACCTTTTTAACTCTTACTTGGACAATGACCAGATTCACCTTGTTTTTGAAGACCAGTGTATTATCAATTTTTCCTCTTTTGTATCCATGTGGTGAGAAGAAAAGTGGACCATCGATCATACATGCTCTAGGTGCTTGCTTTAGCGCCATAAAGTGCTTTGTCTAGTTTGTATACTGATCAGGATACTTGGGTATTAATCAAAACCTGGGGGTTTTTCACATCCACCTCTTCGTGCAGATAACCATGTTAAGAGCACTTTGCACTCCAGTTGGATAGAGTTTTAAATTCCATGTGAGCAGCAATTGATCAATCTTCTGATTGCCCTCAATTCTTCTACGGGTGCAAAACGTTTCATGGTAGTCTACCCATTCTTCTTGGTTATATCCCTTTTAAACCCAGCCTAGGTTTGTTGCGTACAATTTGACCTCGTTCAATCGGAGCTTATTCTAACCCCACCTTGGTTCTATTACCGTTCTGTCGTGAGTTTTGGAACCAGGTTCCATACCTTGCGTCTTTCAACTGATTTACTTCTTCTTACAATAGAACTAATCCAATCAGAGTCTAATAGTGCTTCCTTTATATTTTTGTTGCTCAATCAGGGGTAGATAGGCAGAGAAGGTACACATGCTACGTAATTTTGTGATCTTTTAGAGATGCCTGCGTTTATGATTAAGAATGTTTTTTAAAGGATGAGAGCTTCGATGTTTCCAGGTGTGTGTTTGGATGTTTACTGGCTCTTGAGATGTCCGAAAACCAGTTCATTTAGTAGACTTATCTTCTATTTCAGGTTTTTAATGAGAGGGTAATGGATTTCTTCTTCTTCCCATAGTTTTTTGGATCTGATGACTGGAAGCAGGTTTCCAATCATTCTGTTCATCCTCTGAATTTCCTTCAACTTCACTGTTATTTTTCATTAAATACAACATGAACACTTTCTTCTCAACGATTGTTCTTTTATTCAGTACCATTGTAGGCTTTGCTTTGTGACGAATAGCCCATAAAAATTCCTTCATCCTCTTGGCATCAAATTTTCTCCCACTTGTCTTACATTGTTGTTTTAGAGCCTACACCCCAAGTCCCTAAGACTGTGCTAAATTTGGTTTTCTTTCTTTTAGCAAAGTCATATGGTGTTTTTGTTTAACAACTGATCTGATCATATCCTGTTTATTATAGCATCTTGTGTTTACTACTTCAACCCCAATAGGATTTTGGATGTTTGCTTGAGATTAAGATTGTTCTTGCAATAATCTTCACTGTTCTAATTTTTCCTCTCAACTAGACCATTTTGTTGTGGTGGTTTTGCTAGTTCTGAAATTAATGCTCAATCCCATTGTAATCACAAATTATCGGAATTGGGAGTTCTCAACTCCAGCCAATGAATCAGATCTGATGCTACTTATTTCTTTGTTAAATTTTTTCTGAACCCACTTTGCAAAGATTTCAAAATATGAATGTTTCATCCTTTTGTTGCAGAACCATGTCCAAGTGAATCTTGACTAATCTCAACTATTACTAACCATATCTTGTATTTCCACCTCTGCTTTTATACGCATTGTCCCACACAAATCCATTGAAGAGGTTCTATGCTTGGTTAGACTGACTGGCTACTTTGGTTTGAAGGATGCTCTAACCTGTTTTTTCCCTTGAATGCACGGTGCCACATCCTTGGTTGTCCCTGAACACTTTTGGTGGCAGTCCTAACCAGGTGCTTTATATATGAGTTTATTTATTGTTTTGTTCATGCTAATGTTGTCCCATTCTTTTGTGCCATAGCTGGATCAATCATAAACTGCACTTATACATTTAGAGTATGTTCCTTGAGCTCACAATCTGGCTTTGTACACATCCTGTGTCTCTTACCTAGTAGAACCAGTTCCCATTCACTGAATTTGTTACTCTCATTTTTTTTTTCTGTAAAGAGAACATTTGTTTCCTTAATCCGCATAATTTTTTAAGAATACGATCAATAGATTCTGGTTTAGCCATTCACAATAGTAAACGTTTTCCATTGCATTGAGTATCCTGACCCGACCTTTCCCTTCCTGAATTCTCACTTTTCTCATTACAAGGCGACGTTTCCCTCCTTTGATGTTTTTTTGAGTGAGTGGAAGCTCTTTTTATCTCCCATCATGTGTCTGGAACATGCACTTCAAAAGTGAAACCACTGGGTTTTTGTTCCTCTCACTAATCCCTGCAGTTAATTTCGGGGGTTAAGATTTTGTACCCCCAGATCCCTTTGGTTTATGCTTTTAAGAAGGATGAATAATTTTTTTCCTGGCCCCCCCCCCATCTGGAAGAGATGTGCTGTAAGGGATTTGTTTTGTTCATTGGTTTTTCATGATGAGGTTTCTCAGAGATTTCAAGTTTTTGTTATGGAACAATTAAGTTTTTATTTGACAATCATGAATTTAAGAATTTTCCCTACCAGCCCACAGTGCATGCATAGACAATCTATGTTGGGATTTTTTACTTGAGAGCTAGTTCTATCCAATCCTATCCCATGTCTCTCAGATGTACATGCTTATGAATGTTGTCCAGCAATATGGGAGGACCTGTCCATCTCCATTCCATTTTTATCTTCAGTTTTATGTCACAGAAGCCTTTGGTTAGTTCTGCATTCCTTTTCTTACCAAGTCCTAAGGTTCTACTTACTCAGTATTTGTGGATATAGATGAAGATTTTTTGTTTTTTCAAGCTTCTTGTTTTCTTTTCTTTCTTATTGATGGAGATCTTCCCTTATCAATTCCCTTTTGAACTATGGTTTATATCCATCAATAGAGTAGAACTAAGATTTATCTCCTTTTTTGATTTGAGTTTTCATTGTCTTGTATGTGTAAGACTAACATTTTCATTCTATCTCTTCATCTTTGTCCTCTCAGAAAATCTGAATCCACCGCCATGATGCTAATATGGTTTCTTTTGATCTCGAGGTTTCCTTTTCTTCCTTGGTTTCCAGTCCACTGCTACTAGAGCAGAAATTCACAATCATCTTCTTGTTCTAGTGCAAGAAGAGATTTTTTTTTCTGTCTCATCATCCTCAGATTTTCTCAATGTGAATTCCCGCATTGCTGCAAATTCCTTTTCTTGAGATCTCTGCCCTCTGCCTCTTGAGTTGTTATTCTTCTGTTTGAGGAATAAACTTATCTTCTTACTGTCTTTTCCCTGTCTTTTCCTTTCTCAGAGTTTGTCTTTTTCTGCTCTAAGCCCAAAGTGGCAGAATTTGACGGTGAAGTTATCCGTACTTTCCCCACTTATGACCAAACCTGGTCGATCGTGTTTTCACTGATTTTTTGGAGGAGTTTCTCTTTTTGAATGTTTTTCCTCTTTTTTAGCATTCGGTGAACCTTTTGGGTTATAAGGGCAATATTTTCATCCTCAAGAATCATCTGATGCCAGTTTGACGTTAGAACCATGTTCCTTCCTTCCACTTTCCTCCAATTTCTTTTCTTGGGTTTTTCTTGATTCATATGTTGATGAGATTACCGTTAACTCATCCATGACAGTGTATCTAGGTCGCGGGCTTCATTGATAGCCTCGATCTTTTGCTTGTCCCAAGTTTTAGGAAGGACACGTCCAAGAGTTTCCTTACTACACTACCTTCCCTTTCATTGGGAACTAATCCTCCCAAGGAGTACATCTCATTGATGATTTCAGTGAACCTGGTATGCATGTTTGTATGGCTCTCCTTCTGCCATTCAAAATAGTTCATATTGTCTATTTAAGTTATCATTTTTGGACTTATGACTTGTGGTTTTGTTCCTTCATGTTCGTTGTAGTGTTTCCCATATGGCTTTGCATCTTGACAAGACGAGATTCGATTGTATTCGTCTTGTCGTATACCACAGATCAAATTTTTTCTTTCTTTTCTTTGGCATTGTTTTGGATTGCGATCTTGTATTTAGATTCCATTCTTTCTTTCCTTTGGTAATTTTGGGGGTGATTCCATCATTGTAGTTTTCATGGTATAGTTTTGGTCCATCTAACTTACGCCCATAGATCCGGATTTTTCGCCAATAAGATGATCCATCATACGCTTTTTTTCCACCACCATAGTATTTTGCCATGAATAGTGGTGGTCGTTTTGTGGCTCCTCTTATAGGGTAGGTGGGCTGCCATGAGTCTTTTCAGGTGTGAATCTTTTAGCGAAAGACCTGCCTTCTGATACAATGAATAAACCTATCCCTCTAGAACAGAATCAGTTTCTTGTGAGTTGGTTTAAGTTAGAACACAAACACTTGTTAAATTAAAACCATCCTCACTCAAGGAAGGCAAAACCACCCCATTTTTTAATTACTAGATGATTGATGATTACAACTAATAATCACAAAACCTCAACCATACAACAAAACGACCTCTATTAACTATAATCGACTACTTATACTCTCAAAAAGTCCAAACCCACCTTTAGTTCAACCTCAACCAAAGCTCACTCTACAAAAGCCAAACCCACTTCTTGTACAAAGAATCGTAACTAACACTCACATGAAACAAGAAAAATAGTTTTCACGTTCAAGACTTTCTAACTCAATCAACTTCTTGACTCTGCAAACCTTATCGATCTTGAAACTTTTACTTGTGAATAATTATCGCTTTTCCTCTAATCTGAAATTTGTGTCTTCTTCATCTGCGTTTGATCTCTTTTTAATAGAGTTTTCTCCTGCCTTCTTCCTCGTCGCCTTGAACCTTTTAATTAAGGATAAGGCATTGCAATCATAGTTTCAACAAGAAGTACTGATTTTTACACTTGTATTGTACAATCTTGTTTCTATAAACTTCCTTACTTAATATATTCAGGTTTCCTTATTTGTCTCAACTTGTTTTTTTCAGCTCTTTAGCTCTGGTACCCCTTAATTTATCTTCTTTATGACTGCTAATACCCGTTTTCGGTGGCTCTCTTGTTGCGAAATTTTTTGCGATGAATCTTGTGCAAACCTTTAACTCATATATTTGCATTTCTTGTCTATCATCCAAATTTAATTTTTTCTTTTATCGAATTATCAATCAGATTCTATCAGATACATAATGGTATACATCTGTAGAGTTGTCCTGTCAGTTGTAGGTGAGGCGCCAGTGTAATGACCAATCAGAATGGATGAGGTTGTTTGTCCATTGTTTATAACTCTTTAATGGGTGATCTTTCAACATGACAAACAATATCTTAATTTTTCATTCAAGAAGAGAGAGAGATCAGCAATCCTTTGACAATAACTCAAGAGCTCAAGAAACGCAACAAGGACCTAGTCCCCAAAGTTTGAGCATGAGAAAAGGAGGAAAAGACAGATGTCAAAAGCTTACCATCTCTATGGGGTGTTTGGTGCACAATTTTACGACAGTAGGCCGCTCAGGCCAATAGCCCTCATCCCCAGGGTTCGTTTCCTTTGAATTATAGTCCCTTCTCCAACAACACAAACATAAGTTTTGCAAACAATTTTTTTGGCATGCAGAAATCCAAAGTTCAAAAAGCAAAGTCATCTTCACTACTGATCATCCTAAGAGCAATAGTGACCGAAGGTTGCAAGCTACTTATGTTGTCTTAGGATTAGTTGTTCCATGCTTACATTGTAAATCTGTTCTAATCTATAAAGGATTTAAGAATTCTTTTGGCTGTTGACAGCAAGTTCGTTAGTCAAACTAATTTAGTGGGCTACCTCTGTGTTTCTTAGTAAACTCCTAAGTCATCCAGACCATGTGATTTAATGGGCCCACCTGTGGTGTTTTCTTAGTGTTGAATCCTAAGTTGTCTTGTGGTGATTAGCTTAGTGGGCAGAGTCAAAATCGTATTAGTCTCTTCAAGTATATGAGTTTTGCTTGGTTGTGAGATTACTAGCTTTTCGCACATTGTTGTAATCGGGTTTTCAACTTGTTTCTTCGGAAGATTATGATACGTTGAAATCTTGTGTGACAGGTTATGGGTTTTACTCCGTTGAGCAAGGAATTTTTTCCCACGTAAAGCTGGCAGTGTTATGTTCTTTAGATTGTTTAATTTCTGCACTATTTTGTTGAGATCCGTTTGACTGGTAGTGGATGCACTATTTCCATCCCCAAAAGTGGTAATAGAGCGTGTGCTCCTCTATCTGGTAACACAAGAAGAATTCCTATGGAAAGATGGTTTCTCCACTTAACAGAAATCAAGAAGCATCAATGAAGGAGTTGAAGAAAGAGAAGTCTCTAGCTATCAAGATTATATATGGTGAAACTTTTGATGAAGATAAGGATATGACATGCCTCACAAGAAGGTATCAAAAATGGGAAAGGAAACAGAGAGGGTAGAGAACTCAAACAAAGTCGTAAATGCAAACCACCTGTGCCACATGTGTGAAAAGCCAGGGCATTTCATCAGATATTTCCCTATATATAAGGTTGAAGTCAAAACTTATCAAAGACCTGGAGGAGAGAAAGACAGAAATAGGGACCCGTCCCCGATAAGAAAGCAAGAAAAGTTGCAATTGGATACATCATGAAGAAATCATTTGATGTATGGGGAGACTCCTCAAGCGAGTCAGATGAATTAGAATGTCATGTAGATGTACCCATTCTTTCAGTCAAAGGTGTTGATGCCATATTTTCTTTGATGGCAAAATCTGATGATGATGATGAAGAGGTAACCCTTTCTGATCTTAAAAAAACTTGCATGTTTACTGCGTTAAGAAGTTGAGAATTCTTGTTGCTGTTTTGATTGACTCTATCATTGAGTCAACAATTCAAAAAGAGTTGATGAACAATATCCTAGATATTCTTCATGAAGAAAATGTAGCTTTGGTGGACCAAATGCACGTTGTGGAAGATAGTCTGAACACTGCTGAAACAAAACTTGTTATGGCCTTGGAGAGAAATAATCAGTTGGAGAGAGACCTGGTACGCATCAATGAAGAACTTAACAAATCTCTCAAATGGTCCACATCTTCAAAATTGCTTGCCAATTATCCCAGTCGAGGTCAAAACGATAGGAAACGATTAGGAAGTTCAAGCAAATGTCCTTCTTACAATCTCCAAGACAAAATGTGTCTATGCATGACAATTTCTCCAAATGTGATTTCATTGTTGTCGTCCAACATGTAAAAGGAATAAAGATAACCTCGAAAAATCTTCTGAACAGAGGAACAAGAAAAAGAAGAGACCTGGTAAACAAAGCAACAACAAGAAGAAGGGACCTGGTCAGCACAAGAATTTGCAAAAGAAGGGACCTGGTAATCAGAAGAACTAGGAGAAGAAAGGACTTGGTCGTTCTTCTGTTTTTAAATTGAAAAAGATCAATTTGCCTCACTGAACAAAGAATTCTCTTATCATTCTTCTGTTTTTAAATTGAAAAAGATCAATTTGCCTCACTGAACAAAGAATTCTCTTATCACTCCTTTAACTGCTTACTGGGAACTCCACCTAGAGTGGATTCCCAAGGCTAACACGTGATATGACATTCTTGTGAGAGAAAGTGGCAACAACCACTGTCGATTCACGAATAGTGGATGCTTAAAGCAGTGGCCTTGCTGTTTCTCAAGGCACTTCAAAGGGGAGGTGTCGTATTTGGTAATTGCAAGAAAAGGTATGTTTTTGTGAAAGACATATTTTTTTAAATTCTATTGAAAAACCCACCATTGAGGAATGTTACTATTAATAATTGAGTACAATCTTCAAGTGTTTCAAGTTTGGATGATGAAATTATGTGAAGTTCTTATTAGAAAGACTGTGTGGTCACAAACTTTGCTCGCTCCGGGCCGACGATCTTGATAGATGAGAAGTATGCAAGAATATGTTACTGTTGTCTGTTTGACTGCTCATTGTGACAGTCTGCCTGAACTTACTGCTTGAGGTAAAATGTTGAGGTAATCCAAGAGACGGTGGCTCATTGTGTGTTCTTTGTTTCACAAACTCTTGTCGGGGAACCTGGCCCATCTGCATAAAAGGATATTTGCAGATGACAAAGTTGTGACTGATCATAAGGAATGAAGCAAATTAACTATTTTTTAGGTGAAACATGCATCTTTAATCTTCCAAAGAACTTTCGGCTGAAGTGGTAAATACTACATTTTTGTGGCAAAATGATGATATTGAGAATGTGATCATCAATAGGATGAAAGATAATTGTGGGTACCTCTGTCCTCCAGCAATGCTTACAGGGGTATACTAAAAATGGTCAGTATGTCGTAATAATCTAGAAGAGTTTAGAAGTTGCAAGAAAGAAGTTTCTGAGATGGAAGAGCTGCTTCATAATCGAATAGATTGTTTAAATAGCTATCTTGCTAAAGAATATTCTCTTCATGAATCCAACAATCTCACAAAAGCTGATGCAGATTATGAACTTGATGAGGGACCCGGTCCTCTAGACAGTTTTGTACAAAGATGATGCAATTCAAACTTAACATGTGAGTGCTGAAGGTGAAAATGAAGAAACTTATCAAGATCAGTTTGCAAGAAGCAATGTATGACAACAGGATTCCCAACAAGCTGATAAGTTGTCCAAATTTCTCTTCAACAATGGCTTCAAGTTAGGTAAGTCAAAAACCATCTCTCTGAATACACTACGAAAGAAGTCGTTGATCGTTCAATTGTACATCGATGAATTCATTTTTGGAGATATCTTTTGAATTATTGTGTGAAAAGTTTGTCACAATAATGGGTAGTTGGTTCTAAATGAGCACGATGAGAGAATTCTTGTTAAAGCTACATTTTCAGCAAAACTCAAAAGGTACCATTGGTCGTCAAGAAAAGTACATTTGTGATCTTCTCAAATGGATTAACAGACTTTAAGTCAAGAAAATGTTACAGATACGCAATGTTTTCATGATATTTTACAAGAAAAGTAGAAGATCGAGTGTCTTGAAAATATTTATAAAGTCCTAAGTTAGGACTAGTGTGTATTCATAGTAACCTAGCTGAATAGAAGAAGATCGCACAGCGTGATCAGGGAAATTGTTGTCTGAACAAAGAAAGGGACCTGGTACTAGTTTAATGAAGCTGCTGAAAAGATTTCATGTTATGGGTGTCGAACAATTCATACTCTTTGGCCACTAACTTGAATTTTAATGTTGATGAACCGGGTTCAAAGACTCGACTCATGTACAAAGGAATCACCTTTAAAAAATACTAGTAGAATTTGAAGAATTTTGAAGAAGAGAGGAACCTGGTCCTATAATAGTCCAGCAGGAGACAACTTGAGTTCGCGTACATGATGATGTTGTGCTGGGTATCTAGTTGATGGAAAGAGTACCTCAAAAATGGCTTCTATTACAGGCTGATCTTTTACTCATGGGGAATTAAAATGCAATATTCAGTTGGTCTTTCATCAGTTGAGGCAAAGAATTTAGCAAGTGCAACTCTTCTTGAACGGATCCTGCCTGAAGCAATCAAGCAATATATTGAAGCTGTTAAAAGACCTGACTGAGATAATCAATATGATGTTGGCAATGCTGAAACATTCTTGAACTGATCCTGCCTTAAGCAATCAACTCTTTCATGATTATGAAAAGGGAGCATGCATCCTTGATTTTGAGTTATGTTTGCTTTAGAAAGTTCAGTTTCATACCTTTTATAGGTATACACCCATGTAAAAGGGGATGAACGAAAAGGGAGGTCAGGATAGGTCTAGTCAATGACATTCAAACTATAGAGAGGGACATGGTCCATTCTCAAAGGTTGGCACTCTTATCATTGCAATTTGAATTATGCATGAGAACCATTGCAATTGCCACATTTCTGTCATTAAGGAATATAAATCATCTTTTGAGTACCAAAATGATACTTTCTCTCTCTTTCTTTATATCCCTTATTTCTTTCTATTTTCCAAGAAAAATCAATTTACCTTCAAATATGAGAGTTCTTTTTTAAATCATCTCTTTTCCTCTCTCAAAACACAATTTAATTTTTTAAACTCTTTTCTCTTACTAGAGATTTCTCTTATAGAGATGTTTTAAGTGAGAAGAGGGACCATGTACCCCATGAAATATGAAGAAGTGGAAAAGATTATGTCTGAAAAGGGAGAAGTTGATACTTTGAGAACACAAAGTATTCTGTATAGGAAGGTTTCTGATTGTAAAAAAACATTTTGGTTCCTCAATTGTTGTTATATGCATCTCGGAGGCCTTGAGTTGTTGGTGATACCAATTTTTCTGTTATGAGAAAATCAAGCTGGTGATGGAAGCTATGACAGTTGTTCATGTTAACTGAAATACTGAAATAAGTTGTCTATAAGTCCAGCTTCTAAAATAACACAGTCAGAGGGACCAGGTAACAAAACAAAAAAAAAATGGAAAAAAAAGTTGGCCCTGAAGGCTCAACATGCAGGTTGGGCTGCACAACATGCTAAACGTTAAGAGAAGATTCTGAAAATCTCAAGCTAGGGGATATTCTCTACTAATTCTATTATTTCAATCCCTTGCCTCTAAATAGTCCCTTCTCTTCCTACCTTTCTATGTCAGTCCTTATTTCTATTTTTGGGCATTGTTCTGGTTTTCATTTGTAATCATACTTGCAATGCTTTGTTGGTTGATCTTTTGTTTATGGATGTTAAATGTCTTGTTTCTACTGATTTGTCTCATTACTTTATGCTTTTTTACTCATTCTCAGTGTTGCCCAAGTGGCCATGAATTTGCAAGAACTATATTTCTGTCAACTTTGTTTACTTCTTTAACCCTTTTTTATAATGTCAAAAGGGAGAAAGTTGTTAAGGTAAGGTATGAGATTAATATTGTTATAACTGCTTGAAGAATACATGGTCACATCGATATGAGGAATCAACGGTAGTTACTTGAAGAGATAGGTCATACTGATAGAGGGAATAAATTCTTACTTCTTGCTACCTGACGAGGACCAGAACCTGTCGATAGGGGAAGAAGATGTTTGTCATCATCATAAAGGGGGAAGATGATATGTTGATGTTTTGATGATTTGACAAACTTCGGGGATGATCAAACTCAAGTTACCCCAAGAATTCTTTTTGATAGGGTTAACTGATGAATAAGTATGTCATCATCAAAAAGGGGAAAATGCTATGTTGATATTTTGATGAGTTGACAAACTTTGATATGATGAAAATCCATTTACCCCAAGAATTCTTGTTGATAAGGGGAACTGGTAAATAAGTATGTTATCATCAAAAGGGGGAAAACGTTAGTTCGAACTTGATATGAAGTTTTGATGATTTAACAAACTTATCGATCTAACAAGGAACCAGATCCTTGTTATTGGAACTGCTGACACTGAGTTGAATAATAAACTCAGTATGACGTATATTTGTGTGCTATCATCAAAAAGGGGGAAAATGTTATATTCTAGGTGTTTTGATGATCCTCACAAATGTGAGGACTTGGTCCCTGTCAGAGTGATCTTGTCCAGATTCAAATGGGCAACAGCCGTAACAGCTGTCATGTTAGGTGGTAGGGTGAGAAGTGCGGCATCCTACACCAATAATAAGAGAGGAAAAGATTGTATGTTTCCGTATCTCATAAATACAGGGACCTGGTCCATGACAGAGTTCTCTCAATCTGATACATAATGGTATACAACTGTAAAGCTGTCCTGTCAATGGTAGCTGAGGCTCCAGTGTACTGAACAAATCATAATGGATGAGGTTGTTTGTCCAATGGTTAATAACTCTTTATGGTTGATACTTTAAACATGACAAACAATATATTAAGTTGATTCAAGAAGAAAGAGAGAGAGAGCAGCAAGTCTTTGTCAAGAACACAAGCATCAAAAAATGCAGCAAGGGACCTAGTCCCGAAAAGTCTGAGCACGAGAAAAGGATGAAAAGACATATGTCAAAAGCTGCCAACTCTGAGGGGTTGGTGCATCACTTTTCACGACAGCAGGCTCTCAGACAATAGTCTCGTCCCAAGGGTTTTTGTCCATTTTAATATAGTCCCTTCTCCAACAACGCAAACATAAGTTTTGGCAAACAAAAGTTTTGGATTTCAAAAATCCAAAAGTTCAAAAAGCAAAGGTCATCTTCAAGAAGGATCATCCTAAGAGCAATAGGGACCTGATAGAGTTGCAAGCTACTTAGTTGTCTTAGGATTATTTCTTCCATGCTTACATTGTAAATCTGTTCCTAATCTATAAAGGATTCAGATTCTTTGGTTTGTTGAAAAGTCTAAGTTAGTTGAGTCAAACTAATTTAGTGGGCAACCTTCTGTGTTGCTTAGTAAAACTCCTAAGTCATCCGAGCATGGTGATTTAATGGGTAACCCCTGTGTTACTTAGTTGAATCCTAAGTTGTCTAGTGGTGACAGCTTAGTGGGCAGAGTAAAATCTTCTTAGGCTCTTCAAGCAATAGAGTTATTGCTTGGTTGTGAGATTAATAGCTTTTTCTGACATTGTTGTAGTTGGGTTTTCACTTTTCCTTCAAAAGATTAGTGAAAACGGTTGAAAATCTTGTGTGACAGGTCGTGGTTTTACTCCCTTGAGCAAGGCGGTTTCCACGTAAAGTGCATGTGTTATGTTCTTAATATTGTTTAATCTTCTGCACTATTTTTGTTGCGTCAAGGGACCTGGTCTGTTGACTGGTAGTGGACACACATAATCCAACAATAATCACAAGTAGATTGAGATGTTCATTTCCGCTTGCCCATTAGGCAGCCTCTAACAAACAATCATTCACTCCTTGTTGTCATCTAACAATCCTAATGCGTAGCAAGACTCTCGATAGGTTATATAATCTACTCCATCAATTCTTTTTATGCTTTCAAATGATGTGCAACCTTTGACAAAATTTAATAACATGCGCAGATAAAAACGCTCTCCACTTGCTGGATGTGCAAAATAGATTCTACCAACTACCCGACCTTTTTTCCTCCTCGTCCATTTTTTTGTTTTACATTCCATACCCACTGCGTAGGAAAGTCAGAATATGTTAGATCTCTTGCATTGGGGTACTCTTTGTTTGCTTCAAACCATTCAGTAAATTTTGTTTTTTCAATATCTGGTTTGTTCAGTACGCTTTCATTTCGCCTTGATTCTTCGAATATTATGGTATTTTGTCCTTATAAATCGATTGGTAATCGCTCAACTGATGGTTGTATGTAATGTATGTCAAATTGAAATATCATCCAGCACGCTTCGCTAGCTGAAATGTATCTGCAATCTAGAAACCTTCTGATCTCATCATTGTCTTTTGTTGATTCTATTATTGTTGTTGCTCTATCAGACCCTTTACGAACATACTTGAATAGATACTTCACTGACCTTGAGTATTTGAAAACTTTAACATTTATGTGTGCATTAAATTTCACAAGCAAGTCCCTATTGTACGGAACAACATATTTGTTGTCTTAACTGGCTCCATTTTTCTTCACTTCAAGACCTGTGTTCCGTCTCCTATAAATAGGGAATCTATCAGAATCAAAATTTGTCTGGTAATTGTATTTCTTTGGGAAATGCTTTGTGCACTTCCCTTGTCTCATACATGGGCAGCGGGGATTGAGTTGTCCGCATGGTCCGTGTATCATATGTTCTTGACTGCATTGTACCCATATGGATCTTCTTCAAGGTTAGGTATTTCTGCGGATATTACTATGTCAATATGTTCTGCTATGGGATTTTTTTTGTGATTCATGAAGGAATAGCAATATATGTGCATGTGGAAAGCCTCTATTCTGGAACTCAATTGTATATATACCTGCATAATAAGTAGTATGTGGATATTGTTAGGATGTTGAAAGCTGTCTTACTTCCTATTTAATATTGTAGTTCCTTCTGTTTTTTTAGGGAGTATTTCTCTTTTCCCATTCATATAAATTCCAAAGTAAAGTATTTTATGTTTAACATCAATATCATCTTACTAAATATTATATAAGTGTAAGGATATTATGAATCAAAGTGTATTATGTTTGGTTATTTGATATTAGTTGTTGGTTATGTCTTTTGGTGGGTCGTAATTATTGTGTATCGTATTTTTTATTTTATTGATGGTGCACTTATTTGTTGTTAGGTGAACAATAAGCTATGACTTATTACCTTTTTTTCCTTTCCTATTATTTGTTACAGTTTGGCCTTATATGTTGACACATATCATGTATTTGGTGCATAGTATAGTTTTCTGTACTAAATTCCCTTGTTAAATTCCTGGTAAATGGGTGGTGCATCTGGGTATTATAAGGTGGGTATTTCCTTGTCTTAGTTGGCACTGATTTAGTAAATTATATTGTAATATGTTAATATATTATTAGGTGATGCATATGGTGTGCTGAAGTATGAATGTATGTTAGAGTATTGGATAGAAAGAACTTACATGTTATTACTGTGCCGAATGGTTTATGTTTTTTAATATGTTGCATTATTTGGACCAAATTGATCTGGAAAACCCTACATATGATGTCTATCCGGCTACAATCGTCATGTTGACCAATTAGGTGCAACATTGCCTTTATTTCTGGCCACTTTGGGTTACATGTGAAGGTAAGAAATAAATTCGGGTATCCATCCCATCTATATGTAGGCATTGCATCCTGATAATTTTGTGTCCTGTAGCGAGGTATCCCATGTGTGACGAATGTAATATAATTGTTTTCCCCACCTGTGAACAATAAGAATCTCCACGCATAACAACATCCATTAAGCCTCCAAAAAGATCAGCCCGAAGCTTTGGTTGGTTATTTCGTATGTATCTAAATCGCTCCTCTTCAATTGCCATGTAATCATCCACAATGTACTGCTGCAGTAGCCTGCCAGCCTGTATAAGTATGTGCCCCTCATTAAGTCATTGTTGTATGCGTTATCCATAATATTGTCTCATTGTCATGTGCTCGCGTGTGTAAATTTTTTGTCTTTGAAACACCAATTGTATTTCAAGTCTATATCCATCTTCACTGTATGGGTGTATTAATGGGTAAGTCATTGACATGAAGCTTGGGTGTAAATCGGTGATCCTTTGGAGCACATTTTTGTGGTGTTCAATAATAACATCCTCGCTGGAAAATTAGCATCTGTAAGATCATCAATGATCATCCATCTCTTCTGAAGGTTCGTAGGTATATTGTAGTTTGCCAACCGGCGTTGATCCTTTCTGATAGCAGACCGTAGCCGAAACCTCTCTTTGTGGTTGTTCTCTCTATCTAATCTCTGTGCCATATATCATAGCTACGGAATGATTTTAAAACTTTTTACCAGAACATATTCTTGTCAGCTTTCAAGTATTCCTTGAAAAATTTCTATTTGGCAACTTCTTCATTCATTAGATTGTTTGATTCGATTTGCAATTTATTGTCCCTATCAATATATATATATAGTTATGCCAATTGTGGTTTTTTTCCATTTTCCCATGTAACAGAGAGCCAATATGATGATATTATGTCCCCTGATTCTGAGATACATAAGCACCTTTTGTTGGATTGATTTATTTTGTCCACTCGGACTCTCCCATGAATGTAACAATGCAAACATTTAGTTGTATACCTGATATTTTTTCTAAAGTTTAGACTATTTTGTCGGTATGTAGTGCCCAAAAGATATGTGGAAGGGTAGGGTGGTGGTTGGTTCAGTAATTGTAATAACATGACTTTCATTAACACATATTGAAAATTTGGGGAGTCGTGTATTTGTACTTTTGATTGCCCGTTCTTCATACCATAGAATTGCTCCACAATATTGGTAGGTGTAGGTTGGAGGACCTAAATTCCAAGTTTTCTTGTATTCACCTGTCATAAAAGATTGTAGCTAATGAGTTTAAGTTTTGTATGCACAAATATTGGATTTCCTAACCTTATGTAGAGTTAGGTGCATAGGTAATAATATGTCCTGTTAAATGTTATTAAAATGTAATTGTTTCTAGCAAATGATTGGGTTGTCGCCTTTGTGCATCTGTTTTGTATTTGATACATCTTGACATTAATCCATAACCAAATCACATGGAATGTTTAGGTTGGCCCCCTTGTAAAATAGTTTTGACAATGTTGTTACCAAGTATTGTACATCTGGGAAATTGTTTGTATTAGTAAAGATTAGTTTCATTTAATTTCTAGCAATAATATTCCTCTGTTACTTGTTTTATGTGTCAGGTATTCACATCATGTAAGAGAAGGGAGTTACATAGTAACAAATGATGTGCATGTGTAATTGATTGGTTTTACTACATTTATCAGCCTTACTAAGCTTTGATTTTTAAGGTTATAATGATTTCCTACGTATTAAGTACTATACAATTAAACAAATTGCGTCGGTTGTGGTGGTATATTTGAGTTAATTGGATTGTTCCATGTATTTGTTGTTGCCATTTTATAGTTGTGATATTAGTCAGTTTCATCTCGTTTTCCATTTCTTTTAGAAAACGTACAACCAAATTCGCTTGCTTCTGTGGTTGATCTTTGTATTTCCTGTGAACTAATGTGAGTTTCCTCTTCAAGCGAGCATACTTTGGCAGTAATTTTATGATATTTACTAATTCCTCTATCCGCGTATTATAGGTTGTTGCTAATGTATTACTCTTCATATTTTTTTTGGACTTCCTGTATTTGCTTTCTAACTGAGGTAGAAGTTGGTGTAGTTCCTAATTGTCAGAGGAAATATCTAACGACCCACAAAATGCCTTAATACTGCGTGTTATCAAATCCATTATGTATGGCCCCATGATTTGGTAATTCTGAATTTTTTTTAAATTTATGTTGGTAATATTACTGGCCAATATATCGTCTACTGACTTTTGAGTGTAGTACAATAGAATTCATGTTAGCCGATGTATTAATGTTGGTAAGATTTCTGCCAAATATCGCTCTCTTGATTTAGCAGTGTGTTGCAATAGATTTCTTATTAGCAGAAGGTTGGATTTTAATTGTGTTGTGAGAAAGTAATTGTTTGTTCCTATTTTATACCAATAAAAATCGGTGTGTATTAACTGTGTGAAAGGACACACCATTTCGGTGCGGCGATAGAATTGGTGTGTTTTAAGTGTCCGAAAGGACACAACATTTCAGTGTGGCAAAGTTGAGTAGTTTATTAAGACATTTATTACTTATATTTAAGACATTTCAGTGTGGCAAAGTTGAGTGGCAAAGTTGGTTCTTTCTATTTTGTTTCAACCAATTAGATTCATTTTGGTTTAGGTGTTGAATCGCAATATTTTCACTCATTACTGTTTATTTTGTATATTGTGCATTTGTATACTTTGTAGTAAAATTCTTTTGTATTGGTATATTGTGCATTTGTATCCTATGTAGTGATATTCTTTTGTATTTGTTTCATTTGTGAGCCGATGTAATTGATGGATTGTATATATTGAATGATAGTTATTCATGTGTAGTAGGCTGGATATTTTTAAGTACTCCAGAGATGCTGTGGGGATTATGTGGTGGAATATCTTGCGATTGTCAAATAGGTTATTTTGTATACTCGCTTGCAGAAACTAATATTAAGGCAATTTCATGGCATTCGTTACTATTCTTAAAGTTTGCTCTATGTATCCATCATCCCATGAACAATTGAACTCGAAATGGAATCATTTTGTTAATAAATTTTTGATAATCAGATGGTAAAACTTCTAACAATACCTTCACAGCCCCTTCCCAATGTTGAGATATTGTTATGAAAAATAGTAAGTAAAAAAATGGAAAGCTGCTATTATTTTTCTTAGGCATAAATTGACTGATGGAAGACAATATATAAATTTCAACATTTAATTACAAGAGACATATAAAAGAAACAAAGAATTACTTGCAAAACTAATTCATCATAAAAAAAAGTGAGAATATAATCTTCTGAAACATGACTTTCGTAGGTAACATGTTTCTGACATCATTAGCTCCAACTTTTGTTGTACACAACATTTAAGAACAATAGTTTATATTCTTATGTATGCTGTACTTGTGATTTATAGTGATTGTCTTCTTGTCGCGTCATGAATAGAAAATCAGCTAATCGGTTCTGTCTAAAGAAGGAATAACCCCCTTGTAAGATAAGTTGTATCTTTGATGACTTTCTGTTCCCACATGGTTATTCGAATTTAGTGCATTTTATTGTTTAACTATGCAGTAATTACTTAACCCCAACAAAAGTTTTAAATATGTTTGACTAGGTGATAGAGGATGTGTCCAAAATAACATTAGGGATTAATATTGATCTGACTAATTTCCTCAACAACCTCAAAGTAGTACGTATAACTTATGGGCAAAATGTGTGCGGGAGATGCATATATAAACACTCACTTTTACAGAAATGTGCTATTTGTATGAATATTAGGAGGTTTGACAAGTAACTAAACTAATCACCTACCATAACAGACGTCAACTATATAGCCACTGTTGACATAAAGTTTTCACTAGTTGATCAAACTAATAAATGTTATAAGTCCTAGCATAAAAATAGCTCTAGGCTTTGTCCCTTTTTATGGTGTCACCATCAGCGGTGCTCTTCAACTGTCAACTATGAATAAGAGTTCCATTCCTTCTTCACTTTCTTGAGGGGATTAAACTCTTTGTTTGGAAATGAAAGCCGATTCCCTTTCATCATAACGTTCTTTAAGAGATACTTTCGCTGGGGTGATGTTTGATCCTATCCAACCCGTGGGGACGTTTGAAATCAGTGTCTATGAGGAATGCTTCCCAATTTCATGTACCCATGGAGTGATAGGTAAAACACACATGTGGCCGATATATGGAAATGTCGGATATGTGAAATGAAAAGTGAGGAAAAATATGGAAATGTGTGGAGAGGATGGGGTGAGGGTTTTTATCAAAGATATAAGTCAACAAACAAGCACAACAATAGAATATGACCTGGTTGGCCCTTTTTCTCATTGTAATTGCTAGAAGACCCGTCGCGTTCCCAATTTTTATCTACACATGAACTTTGTACTGTATAGTTGTCCACTTCTAAAATCACATCGAAACTTCTCAATTGAGTGTGAGACCAATCTGGGGATCCCGCAAAGACTTTGAATCTGGGGCGGTATATTAGTCCTCGCTTTTGAAAATAATTAACCACTTCTGAGCAAAGTACAAGAAGTTTTGCACATCGTACCGCCATTAAACCGACCAAAGTAGTGTTCCCACCATTGTCCTTGACTTACCAACCTGATTTTAACTTGTGGGCTATCAACACGTTAGTGTTTTCCTTCAAATCTAAGGGTTTGAATAGAATGTTTTTTAGGTTTTTCTTACGTAAAGCATGGTAGGCACATTATTTGTTGCACTTCGGGCATGTGTAAACAACACATGTTGAATATTACCTTTCTTGTTGGCATAGTACATAAGGTAAACCAATCAAAGAAAGTCTCTATTGCAGTGATCTGCACTCGATGTAACCACACATAATCTACCGGATAGATTGAATCGATTCATTAAAACGATGATATACAGTGGGACACCATTAAATAAGAGGAGCATGGTTGATACAATGCAGGTAGATTGATGGAATCTTGCGGTCTGAACTGGATGAAGGTTATGGTATCACATATCACCCCTAAGCTCACGATAGAGAAAAGGAAATCTAATAACTTTGCAATAGTCACCTGTTTTCAACATAGCGTGGTTTCCCTGGAACGTTACTTGAGTTTCCGACTCGCAATAAGTTACGACATCAACTGACTTCTTTCTTCTTGAGAACTTAGAAGCAAAGCTGATGTGTGTCCATTTTAAGATTGACATAAATTTTACTCCGCAGCAGTGGTGGCAAAAGTAGTGCCCGATTAGGATATGAAATCAAAAAAAATCAACCACACGGGTAGGGGCATGTGTGCACATTCTCAGCGGTAGTTAGTAAAGAGTGCCTACTACGGATGTGAATTGGGCTGGCTAATGTGCAGAATAGTACATACCTGTGAATTCTGGTGACCGTTGTAGAAGTGACAAAATGAACAAGAATAGGGTGTGTCCAAGAAATGCGTTGGGTATACATAGGGGGAAAAAGGAATTCAAACACATGTTCCTCCCACAAAGCTTATTCGTACAGCATAATGTTATATTCAGGTCCCTCCCTCAAAGGATACGTTCTAAAGACAACAATGGATTAGAACAATATAGATGTGTCTTACAAGTTGCAATTTTTTGGATCGAATTATAAAGGAGACTCATGAAATACTTAATAAAACGATGACGTAGACGGATAAGGTATAGTGGGGTGATTCAAGAAAAACAAGCGAAGACAAGGGTGGTTCCATGAAATCAAAGGATTATTGCCGCGACGCCTCGAGAACTTCCTACACATGCAAGCAATTCCGGCGGTGAACAGGCTCGGGATAGGACGCAACCAGGTGTGATAGCAATACTGAGGCATTTTGTGACAAAGAAAACGGGACGCCACGTCAAATCAGACACACAGGAGCGGCAACCACTGACGGGACACATGAATGGGACACTATGCGTAGCTGTGAAATGGTTGGTCATATAGCAGGTTGGAGGACACCAACAAGCGGGGGCATGTCGATGCAATGTCAGCAAATAAAAAGCCTGAAAATAAGAGGTGCTGGTGGGTAACACGGAAACAAAACCAATCAGGGAGTGGATAGGACAGACAATTCAGTCGCTCATAAAAGAAAGGATAAATCTGGGGGGTGGCACGATTTGTGTCCGTAAAATGGGATGTTAAAAAAAAGTTCGACAGGAGCCTGGCCATATCCAGCCGTTTGGCTCTTTGAAACCTTAAAGGGGAGACGACGCAGGGTCACGTACAGCATCAAGGGCGATCGTCGAACAAACTATGGTGTGGGACTTGGTGGGCTAATGTATAGGGTCCTTCGCGGAGAATTAGATGGAGGGGGCATCAAAAGGGCCCTTAGAGAGGCGTGGGAAGAGGGCCGAAGGGGGAGCAGTGACAAATTGAAAGCACAAAGAGGCAAGGAGGCAGACCGGGTCAGCAATGAGTAAAGAGGCAAAGCAAATTGATCTAGCTGGGGTGCGCGGGACGGACGATGCCGCCACCAAACGAGCCAGGGCAGACGCAAACTCTAATGAACCCCGGGCAAACAGGCAAAGAGGCGGCATCACCTCAGAAAGAAGATACGATAGTCCAGAGGGAGAGGCGGGAAAAAGGGCCAGAAAGAGAAGGTGTGTGGGAGAGGTGGTGTGTGGTCGGAGAAGACAGACTACAGATGAAAATGAGAAATGGGGGGGGCACAGAGGGGGGGGGGGGGGGCGGCCATGTGAGAAGGGGGGACGGGCACGAGGGAGCGGGGGAAGAGAAGGGGTAAAAAGGAATGGATTGTGCGGAACATATAACGCGGTGGGTAGGTCAAAAGGTAGGAAAAGCGAAGGGGGTCTGAACGCAAAGATGGTTGGGTTGAAGAGAAGGCTCGTTTGGGTGGGGGATTTTGCCGAACGATAGGAGACTGTTGTGTTAAAATGGATAAAAGAAAGTAAATGGCAGAGGATTTGCGGTTAAGAGAACGTCGTTTGTGGGGGATCATTTGAAAGAAGGGTATTTATGGGAATATATTCAATGGGAAGGGTTTTCTTCTGGATAGGGAGCTGCTACATAGCGACAATAAGATTTTCTTATATATATAGATATATATATAGATATATAATAAGTATTATTAATATGAGATATATATATTATATATTATTATATATATATCTATATATATATATCTATTAAATAGCCATTGTCTATTAATTTATTAGAATATCCTATTCTATAATAATAACATAACTGATAATCTACTTTATAACTATTTATGTAAGGATAGATAACGTCTAGTAACCACAAGAAACTTGCACATAATCGGATAATAAAACTAGGAATGTTCATTTAGGGGTGGCGGGCTCCATGGGGGCCAGAGGAAAGCAAGCGGTCTTCACTGCAAAAAAGTTTGGGACATTGGAAGTAGCTGCACGAAAACTGGCAGCATCGCGTGTCTCGTGGGGCGAAATACTAAATCTGTATGGCGTTTTCGTTCGGCGCAAAACTCACCTTAGAAATAGAGTAACAATTGGTAACATGGAGATAAAAAAGGAATAAGGACGTGTCTTATGAGGTAGCGCCCAGGGGGGGGTCCTGGTGAAAGACTAACTATATCCTCGAAAGTATACAATAAGAATTTTTGCTGCTAAACAAAGATCTGGCCATTGCTACGAGTACAACAGAAGCAGCCCCCATATTACAAAAGAGAGAGATTCTATGTGCTTGATAATCGGTCCTTTTTGGAAAGGGTGGGGGTGGTTTAATATGCTCAATCTCACGGTAAAATGGACGCTTGTGGTGCTCAGCGTTATTAAATGTGGGTGGGTAATAAGACATAGATTTAAAAGGGGGTGTGTCAGCTGTGTGTTTAATTCAGAGCGGGGAGAAAACAAACCGGGTGGGCATCTTTGAGTGCCAATCGATAAACTGATCACCATTTGGGAGAAACATCTAAGGTTAGTCAGAATGGAAATAATGTGGAATGGTAGACTCGAGGGGGATCTGACAGTTCATTATAACCACACACAAAACCAGGGCTAGCCATTGAAGTAATGGGAAAGAAAATCGTGATTTTATACCATTAGAAACCTCGCGAACAGATCAGCAACTTGGGGTGTTTATATGGCATTTTTGCCTATATGGCACCAAAAGAGGGATTTCGCTAACAACCCATTTTCGTGACAATTTCTCTGCTACGAAAATTAGGTGTCGAAACCACATCTACCAACATCAACATTTAGTCCCGCGAAGAGTGCCCAGACACGAAAAATTACAAAGTGTCAGGCGAAGAGGGCTAGATTCTTTGCTTAAAATTGCATGAAGAGAAATTTTCCCTAATCAATAGGGGTTATGTCTTCATTCTGATTACTATCCATACTTTCCACATGGTTTTCCTCTTGCATTAACTCCAAATGTGGAAAAGTCTAAGGTCTGCAGCATTGACCAAGGGTAAACTTTTCTCCACAACGATAGCATAGTCCCTTTTTTGCCGAATTTGTTTTTTAGAATTCAATGGGCGAGTGTTTGGAAAAGATGACGGTGGCAAAGAACATGTAAATAGTTGTGGCAGATGATTGAAATTAATGATTCTTCGATTCGTTCGGAGAAGTCCCCAATTGATGGAAGGTCCTTAACTTATTTTAGGTTATAGTCTTTTTTTCTTCATATTCAAGGCCGAATCATTGTTCTTATAAAGTGAGCGAGTCTGTGAATCCAACATCCACATGGACGGTCTTCTTTGGTCCAGGCAGAAAAAACCCAGGCAAACATGTCAGGCCAGTTGCACAACTCGCTGCCATTCTGCAAATTTATGTTTATACTTAAACAGTGATCCAATCTATTGGATACTACACAGATGCTCATCTGGATTTTAAAACTCAGCGGGTCTATAATTTCCTGCATAACTTTCACCAACTAATCCCAGTAATAAAGCGTTCTTTCACTGTTGATCTAATGCATCTCCTTTCAAATACATTGAAGTCACACCAACCTTGCAATCATTAGGTGTTTGATAATTTTGAGAATACTTCTGTGCTTTCAAAATCCAACCACGATGATCTCCTCCCTCATACTTAGGAAATTTCAATCTTTGTGTGCAAACGTCAATGATTTCGTGTTGAGTGCCTCCAAGTCTACAACCTCACCTGGGGGACCCCCGATCCTATAAAACTTAAGATTTTTCCATCTGATTTTTCAGGGGTTTTGTTTTTGAATATGCAGTCACATCATCAACAAAAGAAGTCAATCTAAGCTGCCGGTATTTCCTTCTATACGTAGTTCTAATTGTTGGCCATCTTGATTAGGGCCAGGTGCTAGTTATAGTGAAGTAATGCGTTTGTTTGAATGGAGACTCAATTGAGTGCGTATGGTTTTGAAGCGGCATGAACGATCTACTATACCGCTACCGATAACATAACCGAAACTGATGTTTTTAACTATTAAAAAAAACAACAATACAAGGAGACACAAGTCTCTGTATCTCTAGAACAAATCTTTTCTGCACTTAAAATATATTACTACTGTCCTGAATTTAACTAGATCTCCTATTATTAATAATAATAATAACTACTTACTAACTTTTTATGATAAGGATAGATCACTATCTAGTACCATAACAAAAGACAACTGTGAAATCACGATGAGGGTGGCAGGGGACGACTGCTATAAGTCCTAAGAAGGTAAGGAAAACTGCTGCATTGCCTCTTGTGGGCTCCAGGGGGGGTGTGAAACCTCCAGTCATGTTAGAAAATGCAAATCAGTATCTTGCATCGTCTCTCGTGATGTGTTGGCTTACCCTCCTTGAATAAATTGGTGGGAAGAGGGTGGTGCCTTATCACCCCTACAAGGATTTGCACCGGAGGCAGGCCGAATCGCGGTTCAGCATTGCTTGCCACGACCAGGTGTTGTTGGATAAGGTTTTTTAGTTTTGGATGTATGATTGCCAAGATAACGGGGGTTGCTCGTGGGGTCGGTAGTGAGGCTGGGTGGCTAGGGAGTTTCGCCAACAGGGGGAGGTTGGGTAGTGAGCGAGTGTCCTAACAACAATGTTGAATGGTTAATATAATGCATCTGCAAAACAAACTTAAGGTGTAATGATTTTGTCAAAACTGAAAAAGTGAGAAGCTTTGATGTACATAATTTTAGAATATGTACAAAAGGCGGGGGTGTGAATTTTCTTCAAATGGAACATCATCATCAAAAAGTTGATTATGTTTTTATTGTAAAGGAACTTCTTGAGATGTTTGGTACGCGACAAGACAAAAAACCGCCTGGGTATCTGGTGGTGAAATATACATAGCGCCTACATGTTACCTAAGGTTGTGGGATGAGGCATACAATACAAAAAGAATTTGAAAGTATAACGGCAACGTGTGGAGAGGAACGGGATTTCGCTAAAGGGTGACGAATCCTTTGGTTTGGATGATGTCGAACCATAAAGCGTCAAGAAATGGGATATTTGTTTGAAGAAATTGGGTTTTGATGATGCAGGAGAAAGAATGGTTGGTTGGTCAATGGATTAAATGAGTGGCAAAGTGAGTAGATATAGACAATAATGAAGGAGTTCACAATATGAAACTGGACGTCCGATGTTTCCACAAGACAGTGAAGATAATCTGATGGATAATTTTAGGGTAAATGTGCACTTGGGAAAAATTCCCACGACCATCTTGGATTACTATAGAAATCAAACTAAAACTGGAAAATGAAAAATACAAGAATTTAACCCTCTCAGAGAACTTATCAATAAGAAATTGAAGAGCAAACCTTCTCAAGATAGATGGAAAACTTTCGCTTAAAAGCTCTGGTATGTTGTGTAAGACAGGTTCAAAGGCACCAGAAAACTTTCAAAAAGAACATGAAAAAGACACAATCATTAAACAAGTCGGAGAGTCAAATTCAAAAACTTAAGGCCCTTGTTTTGTTTGTGGAAAAGTTGGTCACAGGGCTGCCGGTGCTAGCAAAGAAAAGGGAAGGACTCAAAGCAGGAAGGAAAAAGTGATGTCCAAGCTAATCTTGCTGAGGGTAATGAAGTGATTGCTGCAACAGCCGTTGAGTGCAAATCTGGTGGCAAACAAAACTAATTGGGGTTCTGAGACCTAGCTCCTCAAGGCTTTTTTTTTGCCAACATAAAGATGTATTTCTCCGTAGTGACTTTGCTGAGTACCACCTAATGGTAATATGGGTGTATATGGGTAACTCCACTAATGTTGTTGTAATTCTAAAGGAAATGATCAGAAAAGTTTAAAAAGATGACGCTTCAACAATATAGGGACATGTCTTGAAGAAATTATCTGTAAAAGCCCTAAAAATGGATAAGATACAAATGTGTAGAAAGTGTGGGATCAAGAGATGTCGATGAGGAGACCCGGGGATCGTTCGAAACAAAAAAGGATATGAGTACAGCAGAAAGGGTGAAGCGAGACCAACCTTGAAAGCCTTGCTAAAGGAGGCCCAAGGGGGGGGAGGAAGGAAACCGACTAACTTTTAGTGAGTTATTTTTAGGCTTGGAAAGGTTGGGTCCACCAAACCATGTT
This sequence comes from Solanum habrochaites, assembly GCA_027704765.1. Lineage (NCBI taxonomy): Eukaryota > Viridiplantae > Streptophyta > Magnoliopsida > Solanales > Solanaceae > Solanum > Solanum habrochaites. The sequence continues at coordinate 35,182,138 of JAKWJA010002493.1, read as the reverse complement.
TTGGCCCTCCAGGGGATCAATACGAAGAATTTACGCGAAGGAGATTGGCCGGTGATTCTAGACTTAAAAAGGAGGAAATCTTAGGTTTGAGGGATCTAGGTAAAATGGTCTTTTTACTTGGCTAAGGTAGTATCGTTATGCCCCTAAATCCATAATTAATTAGTTATTGAATAAGGGGTAATCGGAAAATTTGGGGGAGAGAGAGCGAAATGTAAACTCGTGAAATAGATTAAAGGTCTTGCTCCGGGCCCGGTTCGAACCTAGGTAGGGAGCAATGATTTACTGTGATTTTTTATTAGGAAATCATAAGGTTAACAGGGAGGGAAAATACTTTAAATCAATTAATAATTAATGACTTATGAAGAACACATATTCGGAGATTATTACTTCGCTTTTATTAGGTTTAAATGTTTATTAATTAATATGTTTTATGACTAAGTCTCCTCCTAGGTGACTAAGTTTTGGGGGACAAACTACTTCACCTCTTGTTCACTCTACGCTCAGACGCCTCATTCTCTCACATTTTTTCCACTCTTCAACGTTCTCTCTGCTAAAAGAACAAGAAACAAGAACTGATCATCGAATAAGCTTTCTTACACTTAAAAAACTGTCAATCACGTTAAAAACTTGTCAAACATAGCCAAAACGAAGCAGGCAAGAGTGAGTCTTTCCGTCAAAAACTTTGTGTTAAAAGTATGGCTTGGGCGTGAGTTTTGGAGAGTGATTCTAGGCAGCAACTTTGAATGTTTAACAACACCAAGAATAGGTATGGGTTTTCTCTCTCGGAATCCTTTATCCAAGAGGAATTTCTTTATACAAAAGTCAACGTATGAAACAAGGGATGTCCCCTTGATGTTGAACTCCTTGTCCCTAATCTCCTTCCAATTTCAATCTAAATTAGGTTAGAAATCATGTTGTTGGTATGATTTCTGGTAGTTAAGTGAGAATTATGATGTTCTTTGTGATTTTGTGTTTAAAAATAGCAAGCATGTTCAATGGATGCAACGCGAGAATGGAGTGGTGTCAATATGTAAATGTTTGTTGGTGTGTTGCTATCCGTTTTGAAGTCTTTAAAGTGGTTAGTTTGAGGGCTTAATGAACGTGCATAAAATAATGTAATTCGTGATGTGCATATGAGGTGTATGTGACTAATGTTCAGTGGAAAGTGCATCTAAAAAACACTGATCTACACTTAAGAAAATGTGTGAAACGAATCATGAAATACACCCAAAAGAGGTGGTTATGATGATCCATGAGCTTTTCCTAAGTTTTCAAGTGGAGACCATATGGGTGAAATAACTTATAAAATAACTAGTTTTCCCGCAAACAACTACAAGCTTTTCGGTTTAGGCTAAAGTGTAAGAAGGAAATCTGGAATTTAATTGTTTTAAAAGGGGTGAGAGGCCACCAGGTTCGAACTGTACCTCACCGGGCGTATAATACCTTAATTTCGCGAGAAGAAGAAAAAGGAATGGGGTTGGGGTGATTCGAAATGGGGTGTGCAGGCGAGTAAGGAGAGAATTACAATATAAATAAATAAATTGGGAGGTGTGGGGTATCGACCCACGACCTCCAGGCCGCGATGAGGGAAGTGAAATTAAAAGAAAAGAATGTGAGGCTTGGGAATCGACCCACAACCTCAAGGATGGAAAGGAGAATGGGAGAATTAATAAGAAAATCAAGTGAGGCTATAGGGCTCGATCCCCAACCTCACTGCCGGGGGGTGGATGCAATAGCTAAGGAGAATGTTTAAAAAAGAGAATAAATTAAGATGTTTGTTGGTGGGGGGTTCGAACCCAAAGCTCCCACATTCCAGATGATACATGAAGACCTAAATAAGAAAGAGGCTGTGTGTGGGGTTCAATCACACACCTCTTGGTCTATACGCGAATTGACAATAACAAATTTTAAATGGAAAAACAAAAAGGGGTTTTGGGTCATGCTGTTCTATCTCAAAACGAGCTAACCGACGGTCGGCCAGAGTCATAAATTGTGCATCCAGAGTGTGGGATAGAATAAAAGTGTGTATCGGTAGACCTGGTGACTTGTCGGTCCATGACTCGTAGTAACTCTGGCAAGAATGGGGAGGGAATCAGTACCACAAAGAGGGGGCTAAGCTGGTGTAAGTAAATAAGGGTCCCAAGTGTGGGCATGAAGGACACGAGGAAAATAAAAGTCAAGGGGAAATGAAAGTGACATTTCCAAATGGGGTTAATGACAGTGTTAAGTTCCCTGTCCAGAAATGTCTGTATTGATAATAAGTCATACTGAATAAATGTTCAGAATAATCAACTATTAATCAAAATCATCTTGGCAGACACAGATCATAAGCCGTATACTACATAATCTTAGAAGATATGAGTCACTTAACGAAGTATAAGAAGCGCTCAGTGGTTGTATGTATAGACCCATAAGTCTAGCATCACTCAAATAAGTGAACCTAATGTATGTATGAAATTACACCCTAAAATGGTTTAGCGACTGTACGATACACTAAATGGCCAGTGCATTGGCCCTTGAAGAAATGAACAATGAATGATGAAACCCTGGAAGTGTTAATAAGAGTGTGACACACCCTAAACTCGCCAGTTCATTGGCATATGAATGAAATACATTCACGTAAAAAGGGGTGAGTATTATGAAGAGCAAATGGTGCTAAGGTTAATGAATATGGTGACAACATGATTGAGGCTCATGTAAAATATGAGAGAATCCCTCCAATAGCCTAAGCAAATGTTTACCAAAGAGTACTCCCTATGAATTGTAAGATGATCATGTAAGACACTATCCTCTATCATACCTAATGAAAGTATTGAGATTAACACACTTAATACTAATGATGAGATGAGAAATCATCTATTGAGCTATAATGTCCTCATACTAGAAGCCAACTTCCATGACGTATGAGTTAAATATAATGGAACTGTATACTGAGCACCAAATACTAGTTATGAGCGGTGATGCCTTCTTTCAGTAAGGGAGGAGGTTCACGTAAATCTCATGAGATGAGACTGTCCGGCATTGTCAGGTATGGTTCTCCTTATATCTCCTAGTCTTCTAACCTATACTGCCAATATACGGATCTGGCGGGGTTAAATTCTTATGTACGTTATCATGTTTCGGGTCACTTTGGCCGGTGATTCCACCAATTTTCGGTGTGGGAGAGACACAGGATTTCATGATGCTCACATGATCTATGTCAGTTAAAGTTAAAGTTCCAAAAGAATGAATGAGGCCAGCCTCAAATGATGCACGTAATGAAATGAACGATACCAAAGGTGTAAGGATAGGATAATCAAGAGGTGAGCTAAACTTAAAGTGATGACGCTAGGTTATTCTTGGTCATTGCACATCAAGCCCAATGAGAGTATTAAACTATATCCTAGGTATAATTGGTGATTGCACAGGTATATGAATAAATGACAAATGAAGTACGTATTAATGAATGAAGCAGACTCTGTGTTTGCTAAAGAAGGATCCCTAGTTGAGGTCCCAATGTTGAGCCCGCTTTTTTGTGAAGGTCCTTGATGTCAAAGTCCCATGCTTCCAAGGTCCCATGGCATATGAAGGAATGATTGAAAAAATATTATAATGTGCTATATGCAATATGTTATGTGCTATGTGCAAGATGTTATGTGTTGTGCAATATGATAAGTATGATTATGCATTTACTCTCATGGCATGACTTTCCTAATCTAAATTAGGAATGTTCACTCACTTTCCTAATCAAAATTTGGAAAGCTCATTACCTTTCCCAATCTCAATTTGGCAAGTCCGCTGGCTTGACTTTCCGTAATCATGTTGTTAGGAAAGAGATATCATTTCTCATGCATGTCCTTGGTGTGTGCTTGCACATACCCATACTTAGTACAAGTGTATACTAATTCCATACAACTCTATATTTTTAGGTGCAGGTGCACGCTAGAGCTTACAGGTTGACGTTGCAGTTATCCGGACGTGGAGCTTTCATCCAGACTTGGTAGGACCTCATGCTTTCGAGGCTGTCTACTGTTATTAGCTAATTATATTAGCTTTATCTATTTAGCATTTTCCACTCAGTGTTCCTTTCCATTTCATTTAGTTTGTATTAGGTGCCAGTTTGGCAAGTACACATTTAATGCAGCATGAAACTACTTCTTTCTTTGATGAGTCTTATGGTTATATGTTGATGATGAACAATATATACATGTAATATAATGGATAATGGTTTATTAAGCATAATAGTGCAAATAAGAACGTGTCAAATTTTCCACTAAATTTACCGAGACGGAAGTAAAGAATTGACGAAGTGAGACTTGTCGCCGCCTCAGAGAGATCAACGGCGCCGTTCTCGTCTGGAGTCTAGACTCTAGTCGTGACATTATCCTTGACCAATGTTTTGTATGTTTCCTCCCTCCATATAACATAGTTTCCAGAGCACTTCTCAATAAAGTATGCCTTAAACTTGTTTTTGAAGCTGATAAAATAATTATTTCTCGTGGAGGAGACTTTGTTGGGAAGACATATCTTAGTGAAGGATTATTTGTATTAAACATTGTTCAATATATTGTCAATAATGGAAGTATTTCAAATTCTACTTATATTGTTGAGTGTATTGATTTGTGGCATGGTAGACTAGGCCATGTTAATACTACTGCTATTAAAAGACTTAGGTAAATGGAATCAATTCCTATGATAAAAACTGATGATTTTTCTAAATATCATGTCTTTGTAGAATAAAAGCATGCTAAGAAACCTTTCAAATCTATTATTAGTAGAAAGACTGAATTACTTGAACTAATATTCAAATTTTGTACATTTCAAGAACACAGTTAACAAAGGTTTAAAAAAGTATTACATTAATTTTGTTGATGACATTTATAGATACACTAAGGTATATCATCTTAACTCTAAGATTAGGCTGAAAGCATGTTATTGAAATTCGAAGAAGAAGTGGAAAAACAATTTACGAGAAATTGCAAGATTTAGATCTGCTAGATCATAGGTTATAATAGGGGGAAGTAGAGGGGGGGAAGGGAGGATATAGTGTGGAAGGAGGATATTGGTGTGATGGTAAGTATCGAATAGAGGAGGTACTACTCTAACATAAGATCGCAATGTACTATCAATCCCTGTATCCTAGGCTCTACCTATCTTTGTTTTCTTACCGGTATCTTTGAACGTCTAGTTGGGGAGCTACTACCCTGATCTCGCGGTTCCATTCTTCGGGACTCTTACTCTACGATCGACCTTGTCTCTTCACGCTTCTTTCTCTCTTCCCTGCTCGTTTTCCTTTTCTCTTCTTTCTCCCTTCTTCCTTTTCTTTTCCCCGTCTCTTTTTTCTATTTATCTCTCTCAACTGTTCCGCCGTTCTTCGCTTTCTTCCGCTTCTACCTCTCCTCCATGTTTTTGTTTTTCTCTCCTTCTTCCCCACCTTTTTTCGCAGCCTTTTTCTCTCTCTTCCCCTCTCCTTCGTGCCCTCCGCGTATTTCTTGTGTTCGCTGCCCTGCTCTTATCCTCCCGTCTAGAAGATTTTATGTGAATCAACACTGGTAGTATCCGACGCTACTGCTTCCTCTCTTCCCCCCACACAAGCGGCTCGGTCGACTGGACCATCGAACCCTAAAAGAATGATGAATTATATCTTCTTATCTCTGTGTCTACCTCATGGGGGAGAGCGGTCTGTGCTCTCTGTTAATATTCTTATTAGAGTCTCGCATGAAGTGAGAAATACCTCATAATGAGTGTAGAAATAGTTTTTCTCCTAATTTGAAATTTTTGAAAGTGTGGGGGTGTTTGGCTAAGGTTGGTCTACCTGATGTTAAACGTGTAAGTGTTAGTTCTAAGACTTCTGATACTGTTTTTATTGGTTATGCTTAAAATAGTGTTGCATACAGATTTATGTCTCTAAGTGATCATTCTATTTGTGAATCTAGAGATGCAGAATATTTTGAGCATATTTTACCTTTAAATATTAATGTGTCAAGTGATGTGCAAAACAATGCTTTTACATCTATGTCAGTTTATTTTCAAATTATTCCTTGTTCAATTGTTATTTTTAATGAGCATGAAAATGAACTTAGAAGAAGTAAAAGACATAGAGTTGAGACTAATTTTGGTCATGATTTTATCACTACTTTCTTATGAAAATTTTGATATTAATGTTTTAAATGATGAATTAGTGTCTATCAATTTAATAGAAGAAGACTCTAAAACTTATGATCAAGCAATGATATCAATAGACATTTTATTTTAAAAATAGACTATTAAAAGTGAACTAGACACTATAGTTTCTAATAATACTACTTGGACTTGTAATGATTTTTGCCTAAAGGTTGGAGCCCCTAAGTAGCAAGTGATATTTAAGAAGGAATTGAGACCTGATTGACCATTGATAATAATCAGGCTAGAGTTGTGACTCAGGGTTTTAACCAACCAAAAAAAAGGTGTTGATTACTTTGATACTTATTCTCCTGTGACTAAAATAAAAACCATTAGGACTCGTATTGCTTTAGTCGCTATTCACGATTTAGTGGTACATCAAATGAATGTTAAAAAAACATTTCTAAATGGTGATTTAGAGGAAGAGATCTATACGACTCAACCTGAGGTTTTGTGCTTCCAGGACAAGAGGATAAAGTGTGCAAACTGAGAAAGTTCTTGTATGGACTACAACAAGCACCTAAGAATGGTATAAAAAATTTAACATCACATTAGTAGATAATTACTTTGTTGTAAATTAATCTCATTCATGTGTTGTTTATTCTAAGATGATATGTTCATATCGTGTCATTATATGTATCTATGTAGATAACATGTTAATCTTTGGTCTAATGTAAATGTTATTGATGAAACCAAGAACTTTTTGTATTCTAAATTTGAGATGAAAGACCTTGGTGAAGCAAAGGTGATTTTGGGAGTTAAAATCAAAAGAACTACTAATGGTATCTCCTTGTGTCAATCTCATTACACTAAAAAGATGTTGAAAGAGCTTGATTGCTTTGATGTTGTTCTAGTGACAACTCCTTATGATCCTAGCATACACTTGAAGAAGAATAAAGAATCTAGCGTTTGTCAAATTGAATAAGCTAAAATAATTGGGAGTGTAGTGTTCCTCATGAATTATACTCAGCCTTATATAGCTTATGTTGTTAGTAGATTGAGTATATATACTAATAATCCTAGTAGTGAACAGTGGAATGCTCTTCATCGGTTGTTAAGGTATTTGAGAGGCATTATGAGTTGATGTTTACATTTTAACAAATTTTGTTCTGTTTTAGAAGGTTTTTGTCATGCAAACTGGGTAACTGATAATGATGAGGTTAGCTCTATCAATGACTATGTGTTTACTTTGGGTGCACGTGTTATTACATGGAAGTCTTCCAAATAGACTTGTATATCACGTTCTACCATAGAATTAGAATTCATTGCTCTTGAGTTGGTAGGGCGAGAAATTGAGTAGCTAAGAAATCTTTTGGCGAATATGCCTTTGTGGGGAAGACTAGCTTCACTAGTCTCTCTTCTGTGACTCACAGGAAACAATTGGAATGGCCAAATAATAGTGTACAATGGAAAAAAGCGACATATTTGCATCAGACATGGTGTGGTTAAGCAGTTGTTGAAACGGGGTGTTATTTCCTTAGAATATGTAATGTCTGAAAGAAATTTGGTGGATCCTATGACCAAGGAATTGACAAGGAAACATTGAGGGGGATTAAGTTGGAGCCTATTGACTGGGTTAATGTGGTGAACATGTTAGGCCACAATATACACCACATTTTCTATCCCTATGGGGTGAGGCAGTGTTTTATAAGGTTGAGCTTATTTTGTTCTTAATGATTCTATAGCTTTAAGGTGGTCTATTTGAGATATACTTGATGGAATCGCCTACCTTAGTATGAAGGTGTGGTCTCTTTTTATGAAAGATTTGGGCCGTCTTCAGGAGCACTCATGAGATCCAAGGTGTGTGCATGACCATGAAAGCACTTTGATGTATCGCGGAGTTTGCATAAAAAAAAGTACATGTTCCTTTGTTTTGCCTGGAAAATATTCTTATTCTTTATCTCTGCAATAGTGGGGAATTGTGGATAATATTCCTTTTCTTTTAATGCAAAGGATAAGTTAAATCTTTTGACTCTCCGTAATTAATCCATGTGGACATTGTTAAGTCATTGGTATATGTAAAATAGGAAAGTTACTTCCTCATTAATTATTCATATTTATCTCAAATGTCATTTTCTTAACTTCATAAGAAAATATTCATAAGACTTGAAGTTACTATTGTATTATGACAAATTTATCATTAAAGTAAGAGTTATGTTTTATTATATTGATTATACGTTAGCTTCTTACATTCTTTTGATGGATGAAATGTAAATGATTTTCCTATTTAAGGAGTATCATTTGGGAGCTAAACACAGAGAAGAAAAATCAAGTCCTTTCTTTTATTTTCTATCTCCTTCAATAATATTGGCTTGTAATAATCCTTCTTCCTATTGCAGATTTTTGGGCAACAGTTTTTGTGCAACTCCAAACTTCCAACAATTAGTGCACGTGTTTGAAAGTAACTGTGGAAACTTTTGGAGCGACCGGCTACAACGATTTGCACCAGGGTCGAGCCGAAATTGCTTGCAAGACAGTGGCTTGCCACGACACTGTGTTTGTGATAAGTTATTTATTACTTTATAATTCTAATCTAATATAAAATTTTAAGTACTTTCCAACATCATCTAGTATGGGAAATAATTTTATGCTTTGATTGATGACCTAGCATAGGAAATTCTCTTAAAGCCATACTTGACCACACACATAGTTCCCAACAAATAATGATAGAAGCAGTTTTATGAATATGTTGATGCAATGAATGAAGAGGTTTCATAGACCACCATCGAGAAAAGAAACATACAATAAATCCAGGACCATAAGGAATACAGAAATGATCACCAAAAAAATTCCATGAGGAATGATGGCTTGTCTCAGTCACGGGGATTCGACAACAATGGCATATAGAGGAGAAGCCTTCCAAATTCATATAAGCTGACAATTCAGAATAATATCTTTTACTGGTCGGAATGGAGGATTGTCATCAATAGTAATAATATATGAAATAGCCCCCATACTGGTCTAATTTTCCCACCATAAGCTTTTATTTCAAAAGTTAACTTTCGATAACATGTTGTCTTCGGTGCATTCTTTGACTTGGTTCCTTTTTTCCAACACGAAGAGTGCCCCGACATCCATTTCCTGTTAACCGAGTGTACATTTTTTACAATACTTAGCTTTCATAGTCAAGCATTAACGATATTCATCATAGCCTTGAACCCAGCATCATCTTCATAAATCGAAAAGCATAAATATTTCATGAACACCTGTGGTATCTTTTTTCCCCATCACTAGTTCTCCAATAGAATCTACTCAGTGGTCTTTCAACCTGTTACTGATATTGTAAGACATGCTTAATCGATATATCTCTTCCCAAATGGGGAGGAGCTTTTTTTCCATATTGTAGTTCCTTTATTAATTTTAGATACCATACCATTGAAACTGGAAATCAAAGTTTTTCCGATGTACAAGGGGCAACCCAAATACGTTATAAGAAATTGCTTATGTGTATAGCTGATAATCCCTTTTATTCTATCTATCTCATCCTTAATATTCCTTGCAACAATCAAGAAACAACTTTTTTCCTCATTATCTTCGGGCCACAACCTGCTTCATAAATTCGAAGTTTGTTGCTTGATTAGTTCCAGGAATTTTGGATTACTGAATAAAAGAAGTAGATATCGTAAGCATAAACAAAATGATTAACTTGAGGACTTGTCTTATCATTAATAAAACTTAAAAAAGTTGATAGTCTTCAAATGGTTTTAGCATGTCAAAAGAATTTCATTCAGCTCTCTTTTCAAAAACACACTTTTTAGTAATGCGCCAACTGGTGATCACATACTCCTAGTTTTTAGATAGCTCCAATGGTTTAACACTCAACTTACCTACCCCGATGAGTGAAATATGTCCACTCATCCAGTTGCAAAAGAAAATTTCCTCCAAAACCATTCCCAAGAAACAGTATTATGATTTCCTTTTACTCATGAGTGTTGTGTGCGATCATCATTCCCTCATTTTTGGGGAATAAGTTTCTCAATGATTCCTACATAGGGGGTTGGTTTGGTCCATTACCAATAGTAGTTTTTAGACAACTGACTGAGAGTTTTTCGCTAAGCAGTTCGTTTTTCCACATACTATTACCCTGGATATCAACATTCGGAGCATCTTTATCCCTGTTTGAAGTCAAGATGTTCAATAAAAACATTTAAGAATCTAAGCATTTATACTGTGAATTCACTTTAGGAACATTTGACTGCATAGGTTTCCTACACTATTTTCTTTTCTATTTCCTTCGAAAAGTTGGCAGTCGACCAATGATAATGAAAACTCTATCAAGTCCTCGTCCAGATTCTAAAGCTGTTTTTTTCCCTTCATTATAACCAGGTAATTTAGACTGTCAAATCGGAACCTACCATGCACAATCATCCATACAATATATAAAGTCCCAACTTTTCTGCATTCTATGAGGAATTCCACCTTTTGCTTTCTCCGGCACTCATATTAACATCAAAATCTCCACTAATACACTAGGGAATCTAAATCACAATGTAAATGAGAATTTGTTACGTAAAAGGAATATTGGATTTGTGGTTGTATATCTCTAGTTTCACTTCACATACAAAACCAACACAACCTCAAATTGAAGTCCCACTGAGAGTAGTATTTGTTGAGAACAATTCATCATTTTCTCTCTAGGTTGGTTTGATTTGGAGTGTCCAAGAGTGATCTGCAGCTGTATATGCTTGTTTACCTACTGATTGAGTAATAATCATGATTCTTTACCACAAAATAAAAAGGAAAAAATGGATAAAGGAGTAATGGAGCACACTCCTGCATTTACAATTCTCCAACATTTGAGGCCAAGCACTTGATGCAACAGAGACTTCTGAGTACCATTGAATATTAAGAGAGATCTGAAAGGAGGATATGATCTAAAACTACCAAAGTCATCAATCATTAGAATGAAAAGTATCATTTTACTTACATATCATAGCTTTCAGCCTCGACAAGAGTTTGGTCCAAATAAAGTCGGGCAAGGAATGAAGGTTTGGATGTAAACATAGTTAAATGCTCACCAAGATTTATGCGTCTCTGGAACAGAAAGACAATAACTTTATAACATTGTTAAAACCATTATGATCGTTGTAGAATCAAACATTAGAAATATCTCTTACTGTCATTTCTGGCAATGAGTTAAGCTTTGTGACAAAATCCTTCAATTTGGAGACTGTCTGGTTCTGTATATAATATAAAATGTAACAAAGAAGTCAATTATTCAACCAGAAAAGCTAGGAAATGCACATATACGATTATTGACTAACCATGGTGTGTATTTCTGTATAATATTGCTTCATGGAAGTTGTTTTTTGACGTAGAATCTGCAATCACACTACAAATGACAATTAAAGAAAGAGAAGATTAAGGAAAGAGGATTAGCAACTGATTCTTATGACTTCTATGAAGGGTTGTCACTTTTATGAAAAGTTTTTACTTTTATAAAAGGTCTTTCCGAAGGGTTATAACTTTCTAAAAAGTTGTGATTTTTATGAAAAGTTATGAATTTTATGAAGAGTTGTCACATTTATGAATAGTTGTGACATTTATTAAAGGTTTTGACCTTTTCGAAGGGTTGCATTTTCACCAAAGAGTTGTAACTTTTCTGGTAATTAGACACAATAATTATTTATTCACACTATCCTTTGTTGTCTATATATAGTTGACATTCCTCTCTTACCTTTTTAAGTTTTTTTTTTTTGTTTTTTTTGTTTGTTTTTGTTTTTAAATTTTTTGTTTTTTTTAACACCCAATTGGAGATTTTTGTGTTTTTTTTTTTTTTTTTTTTTTTTTTTTTTTTTTTTTTTTGTTGTTTATTTGTTTTGTGTTATACTTAGGTGGTTGATTTTTGTGTTTTTATTTAGTAGACCTTTAAATTCTTATATTTTAACTTTAATTTTGTCATGGTCATTTGTACGCTGCAAATTTTGTTCGATAATAACTTATGGTTTGAGAATTGTGTAACTTAATCATAATTTCAAATTCTTTAAATGTAGAAGGAGTTAAAGAATAACTACATGCAAAGCGATGAAACAAATTGTAAGTGAGGCGAGTCCTGAAGGGGTCAAGATTGTTGGCATTCCAAAATCATATGAGTAATCATATAGTTATGTACTTTCTGTTTTTCTTACACTTCGACTGCAATTAATTTGATTTGTATGGACAATTGTGGTATTTTGTCTTGATTTCTTCAATCTTTTATTGATTTGAAATAATGGTGTATCAAAAACAACCTTCCGATCCTCCAAGATAGGGGTAGGCTTTGTGTCCACACTATTTTTCTTATACCTCACATGTGAAATTACAATGGAATATCATTTGTATGTGGAATGTTTTAAATTTTAGTAATTTGAAATCTCTTTATTGGAAAACAAATATTTTGAATAAGATTGATGTGGACCAGAATATGATGTTTCAAATTTTTTACTTCCAAATTATCTTAGTGGAGCCAACGGAGACGTAGCGTGTGATTTGTATCACAAATAAGGTGTGTAAAATAACTCTCTTTTAATCCAATTATCTTGCTTTCCATTCATTGCTATAAATTATGTTGATATAAAAATATGTTGGTATAGTCATAAGTTATGGGAGTGGGTTGTCTTTGTAGAATATTGATTGATATCAAAGATAAAATGTACAATTACATCGTGTAAATTATATATGTTCAGATCCGTCTTAAGATTTAGAGTCAAATAAACATCTTGGTTGTTGTACTTTACAAAATTGCAATGTTGTGGAATGTATACAAGTTCCTACTTTTCAATTTTCTTAACAACATTCGAAAGAAAGCATTTGACCCTGGATTTTTAACCATTACCCTTGAATCATATTTGTTTAATTATCTTAAAATTGACCATACATATTTCACTTCCTTAAGACGTTAAAATAACTTTAATTATAGGTACTAGGGTCTTTTGATAAAGTGTTTAAGAATAGTATTAGATAGATTATATAATTAATGTTAACATTAGTTATCTTAGGATTTTTCTTATCTATTGTTATCTTATTTTCCAAGCCACTTCTCAATTCTCTTTTTCTTGATTGATTAAAAGTAGCAAGGAATGACATGGAAAAACTTTATTGGCTCAACATGCAACTAAGCAAAGAGAAAGAGTAGTAAAGGAAATATGAGTAACACTCTCATGTCAAAAGGAATCAAGGAAGAAATTCTTTTAACATTGCGGTTACACTTTCAGAATTTCACCATGAACTATGTATGACATTATCTTTTTTAAGAAAGATCGGTGGTTTGGTATATTAAGGATGGATTTATTTTTAATTATGCTTATCCATAAATTAATAGTCATTGCATTGTTGATACCATAGTTATTCTATATATTTAATAATACTTGATAGGAAATATAATTTTCTACATTTTAGTTATGCACCCTATAATATTGCATATGTTATATATAACTAATACATGTACTAGATTTTCTTATTACATCTTAGCAAATGACTCCCAAGTGTCTTCTAATTTGTGGTCTACAATATTAAAGAAATGATTTTTAACGAGTTGGTAACATTTAGTTCATTTAGTTTTTTCATAAAGAAAGATATTTTGAGTACATCTAATTTCTATTGCAGGATGATGTCCAACTCATAGTATCCCTAAGCTTAGAAACTATACATCCGATATTGATTGATCTAGATTTATTCCGGATATGCTTATAGCTTTTTGCTTTTAATATTAGGTGAAACAATACATATACTTTCGCTTTATTCAATCCATCCCTTTTATATCTTGATGGTTCTCTTATTAGATGGAAGGGGACCTATAAATTTAGAAAGGTTTTAAAATTTTACAATAATTATATTAATGAACTTATTATCCATGATCATAATGAAATTTCTTTATAAGCATTACAGCATTGGAAAAATACAGTACAATTTGCTTATTACATATACATGTTAGGGATTTCCAAATTCCCCATAACATTACACTAAAAATTATTTCATATCTTTTAGTATTAGAGGTATTCAATCATATGTTATGTTATTTTATTGCGATCCACCATAAATACTTGAAGATAAATATGGAAGTTGGTTGAATAGAAAGATTGTGTATTTCTATAGTGTATTTATAACCTTTTCACTCATACATTAGATATACTAACTTAGAACTTCCTATTAACCGTATGAAAGAGTTCACAACATATATCTTAGGAGAATTATATGTTCATAGAATGTTACTTGAATATTCATCAGCAATGAAAATGTACAGGAGAAATTACATACTTTGTGTGACAAAAAGATAACTAAACAAATAATGTGTATTAGAAAGAAGATATATAGCTTAAAGAAAATCATGGTGTGAATTAGATCAAACGAAATATGCTACTAAATCTTGAAATTTTTTTTGAAGCACCAGAAACTTCATAATAAATATTTTCAAGGTTTACCTTTAACGAACTTAACATATATTTTCATTGATTTTAGGCTAGAAATATATTCCCGTCTCTTCAATAGTAATTGTTTCGCTTTTATGTTGGATTAAACCTTTTTGTTATCTCTTCCCAAATAATTATTTTTTAATACATTTGATTTTTAAATTTTTCTTCTGAATGTCAACATTATAAAACTAAATTTATTTTTTTCCTTATTATCATGGGTATTAACGCACACACGCACAACACACGCACACGCACACACACACACACACACGCACACGCACACGGAGACACACGTGTGCGTGCACACACACAAAAGCACACACATTCACACACACTCGCACGCGCGCACACACTAGCTATTTTTAATTTAAAGGATTCAGTGGATGTGTATTCAGGTTAATTAAAGTAACTAAGTTAAGCAATTTGGTGGTCTCAAAGTTAAGAATTATACTTTTTCATTTTTATGGGAAAAAAAAGGGGAGGGGGGAGGGGGATAGTCCCCAATGTAAAATATGAAACTTTAAATATATCAAATATAAAATTGAATTTACTAGAATGCCTGAGAAGGACGAAAAAAATAAAAGGATGTTTTTGGTATAAAATTTTAAGGGTATTCTTGATTACATGAAAATTACAAGGATGCAATAAAACTAAACTAAAATAATTGGATGAATTTAACTAGTCAAAATAGATTACATGACTGCATATAAATTTGTCACTCGTTTGTTTCTTCACAGTTTCCCCTCGTTTTCTCTCCTCCATTTTCCACGACCACTTGTCATCTTTATCATTTCATATTCCTTTTTTGAACTCAAGAAAATTTTGAAACAATTCATCAAACCCAAATCCATCTTCTCCGATCATCTAATTTCATCTTCTCCGGTGCTCTCACCATCTTCTATATTGCTAAATCCGTTCCATAAAGAAGAAAAATCCGTTAACAAAATCCTTGTTCATCTCTACATTCATTTATCAAACTCAAACTCTTGATTTCACTTCCATTTTCAGTTCAACTCCAAATTTTAACCCTACCCCTAATTCCGGTTTGATTCTTAATCATTTCCATCTCTTGCCATGAACAGAAGAGTAGGTAGATCGGAAAGTAGATAATGTTTAAATTAGGTATCTAGTGATTTTCTTGGTAATACTAACGAGGAACAATCTGCACTGGTGTCTACATCTTCGTCAGGTAAATTAGCAAAACTCGAGTGAAAAATTCTAAAGTGGTGAAAAGTAGGAATTCGAGAAAAAAACTTGTTTAAGATGAAATTATTTGTATAAACAAAGAATCAAATTCTAAGGCTTTAGTTGCATTAACGGCTGGATTTCTGTCTGACTCGTTAAAGGATGAAGAAATCGAAATTGGAGTTGTTAGTGTATCTGGAGGGAAACAAGAGTATAATTATATTTTAATTAGGAATCACATTATTATGAAATGGCGTAAAAATGTGTCGGTTTGGCTGACAAAGGATATTTTGTTTGTATTATACCTTAACAATATAGTGGGTTAACTTGTTATTGTACAAGTATGTTAATTTTGGGGTGGCATTGGCAATAAGTAAAAGATTCCAACTAGGCCAAGCAAGGGAAGAATGATTGTTATCGGGGCAGGTCTTGCTGGGTTGGCGGCTGCAAGGCAACTGATGTTATTTGGATTTTAGATGATTGGAGGGACAAAAGGGTGCAGGTGGAAGGTTGTATACTAAAAAGATGGAAGGAGTGAATGAAATAGCAGTTGTTGACTTAGGAGGGAGTGTTTTGAAAGGTACATTAGGGAATCCACTTGGTCTGTTCGCTTGACAATTGTATATATACACTTTATACGCTGAGAGACTAATGTCCACTCTATAGTGCTGACGGAAAGCCCTTAGACAAGTATTTGGATAAAAAAGTGGAGATTGCTTATAATGAACTGTTGGACAAGAAAAGCAAGCATTATAAGCAGCCTCCACTTTTTTATTCAAATACTCGTCTACGGGCTTTCCGTCAACACGATAGAGTGGACATTGGTCTATCGACATATGAAGTGTATACGACAATTGTCGAGTGAACATACCAAAGTGGATTCCCAAATGTACCTTTCAAACCACTCCCTCCTAAGTCAACAACTGCTACTTTATTCCCACCTTCCATATTTTTCATATACACCTTTCCACCTGCACACTTTTGTCCCTCCAAAACAATTACCTCAAACACAAATAACATTAGTTGTCCTGCAAACGCTAGTCCAACAAGACCTGCCCCGATAACAATCAATCTTCCCTTACTTGGCCTAGTTGGAATCTTGTCCTTAATTGCCAACGCCACCCAAAATTAACATATATGTACGATAACAAGTAGTTATATGCAGAATTTAATAATTCACTAATCGTTCAGGCATAATATCAACAAACATATCCTTTATCAGCCAAATCGACACATTTTTATGCCATTTCGTAATGAGGTGATATCTAATCAAAATATAGTTATACTAATCTATCCTGCCAACTACACTAACAAAACGAGTCCGACGGAAATCCAGCCGTTAACTAAAGCCTCAAAAATTGACTCTTTATTTATACAAATAATCACATCTGAAAAAACTCTTTCTCGAATTCCTAGTTTTAACCACTTTAGAATCAATGTTTCTATCAACAAAATTAGAACTTTTCATTCGAGTTTCGCTAATTTTACGTGACGAAGATGAAGACACCAATGCAGATTGTTCCTCGTTAGAATTACCTAGAAAATCATTGGATACCTGATTTAAACAGTGTTTAATTTGTGGTCTACCTCCTTTTCTATTCATGGCATGAGATGGAAGTGATTTAGGATCAAATCAGATTTAGCGGTAGGGTTAGAATTTGGAACTGAATTGACTTTGGAAATGAAATTTTTGTGTTTAAGCTAGGAAAATGAATTGGGAATTGGAGTAAAATTTTGTTGATCCAAATTCGCGCATTGGTGATAAGCTTGGGGTTGATGTCACTAGTTCTAGTTCTACCTGTCTGAATCCTAATGTTGAAGGAATAATATTGGTTGATGGTATCACTATGCATGCTTCAAATACTTTTGAAGACAGCACGGGTACATGCGCTTCGTCTTCCGGCGCAAATCATGGTGGTTGGTAAAATATGTTATGGTGGGAGCAGAAACTTTATATTTCTTGGCTCTTCTATGGTAAATATCTTTATGCTACTTTTCTCTTTCCTCAATTAAATCTTACAGCTTTTAAGCTTCTATATAATATCTTTTGTATGATTTTGTTCTAATAGTCCATCTTAAAACCACCTAAATTTATGACAGTGTGATTACATTTAACATAGATCTGACTATTGACCTTGATGTTGTGTCTTGCATGTGATTGTAATCTGTTATAGGTGTCTATCAACTCTTTTGCTTATTGTGTGCAGGCACTATACAAAATGTATTTGAGCAGCTCTTTCGTTACCTTATGAGGAAAGAATTATCTGCTGTACTATTGTGTGCTATTGTGCATGTATTGTCACAAGAAGGATTTCACTATTGCTAGCAGAGTAACAGTTGAAAAAGCATCTTTTACATAAGTAAGCAATTTGAAAATTTTGATTCTCTTAATATTTTCTCCATTGAATTATATGTGTTGTAACGCCTCATTTTTGTCTCAGATGTACTCGAGCAGTTGTGTCAGGACAAGTAGGTGTGCAGGTTTAGATTTTCTTGGTCTATTTCCAAGCATTTCTCAGATGATAAAAGCTTCAAGCCTTGTTTGATTGCTTCCATATTCTGCTCAACTGCTCAAGATGACGGAGAACTTTCTGCCTCTGCATAACGTCTATCTTTGCTGATATCTTCAAAGGTTCTTTATCCTCATTGTGAAAGTGAACTTGTAGTTTTACTCAGAATGATCGGTTGAACAAACATTTATGTTGCTGAGATCTTTGGTCTATCTGAAAGAATTACACTATCACAGAACCAGCTTGTCAAGTTCCTTCAATCTGTTCAATAGTTTTAAGGTCAAAATTTGCATAGACGAATATATTGATGTTAACTTAGTGCTATTAGCGCCCGTGTTTTGTATAATACAGTGAGATTTTTGTTAATGCTAACTGAAATGGCAGATTCAGTATATAAGCCTCACTGTTTGTGTTTGTGTTTGTATGTGTGATTAACTGTGTGTGTATGCATGTGTTTTGAAAGCAGAAGTTGAATTTATGTGGAAACTGTACCTAATAGTATCGATTTTTCAGTGCCATTTCTTTGTCAACTAAGTTACTGTTTTTTGCCTGTAGTGAATGCTCACAAATCCGTGTTGCTCAAAATAGTCATGAGATTCAGGGTTGCAACCAACAATAGTAAAAAAAGCTTCCACTCCTGGAAGAAGGGATCGATTGATGATGTGGTAATTCCTATCGAGTCATTCCATATGTTTGATCCTTTTGGCACGCGCATTAAGCATGAAACAAAATTCCAGCAGTTGTAGAACTTTGCATCCAATGATGATTTGTTTCCCCTAATTATGTGTGGCATGTCCAAGATCTAAAAAGACCACGGGAAGGTGATGATGAAGTGAAAGTAGATGATCTCAATATAGCGATATTGAATTCTAAGGTTTGTAATGCAACGCTAGTTGTATAACTATTAGCGCTGTGTTTTTTGTAAAATGCAGCGAGATTATTGTTAATGCTAACTGAAATCGTGCAGTTACAGTATTTAATTGTATCTATATGTGTGATCAACTGTATTTGTTTGTATGTGTTCTGAAAGTACAAGTTGGACATATCTGAAAACATCATTAACTCTTTGTGTTACCAACTGTATCTTAGTAGCGTCGATTTCCCAGTGCCATTTCTTGGTCAACTAAGTTACTGATTTTTGCCTGCAGTGAGTGCTCACAAATCCATATTGCTCAAAATGGTCATGAGATTCAGGATTGAAACCAACAATAGTCGCAAATGCTTCCACTCTTGGAAGAAGGGATCGATTGATTGTCTCACTCCAGCAAATTTAGAACTTTGCATTCAAGCTGACAGTGGATGAGGTGTTTCCCCCCTAATTATGTGTGGCATGTTCAATGAAGAGGTTCCATGGGAAGGTGATTATGAAGTGAAAGTAGATGATCTCAATGAAGTGATATTTAATTCTAAGGTTTGTCTTGAGCCTCTAGTTGTATAACTAATTACTGCTCTCTTTATGTGCTAGTAAATAGCAATAGTAATCTTTAGATAGTTATTTCTGCTCATCACTTGAAGCAACTTTTTTTAGTTTCACTTCCTGTTACCTTGACGTAAGATGAGATATGGTTCATTTTTGGATTTGTACTTGAAGCTATGTAGAATTTTTCATCCCTCCTCAATAAATACATAGGTCTTCAACTGTGTCAAGTTTTCTTGTCGCAAACTTCAAAACGACAGTATCAGATTGTGGTAATTGATGTCTTCCATCATGGCCAGAGGTTGCTGGCTTTGAATCCCGAATACTAAATATAGAGTGATTTTCATCAATGAAGAAGGACTAACAAAGAGGAACAAACAAGAGCGGAATCATGACCGTATTTCCCCTGTTGAATACTAAAGTTTGGGATCTCAATGTACATGGGGGCATTTCTTTCTGACGAATGCTTCTCTTGAATTTCTCTTTCTCAGAGAAGGGGTGTTTGAGTTATATGTCCTCTGTGTTGAATCCATGCCATTTCTTTTCAACTTTTACATACTCAATTGGTACACCCGCCCTGTTCCCCCGGCCTGTCCTTTGGCGTGTGCACCGCCCGCTTTTGTGTAGTGGCCACTTGTACGACTTTGCAACCATTTTTGACTTTGCTCATGTTTCATATTCATTAGTGACAGAGGTATGGTTTAATCCTTCTATAAATAGAGCCTTCTTTGGCTCATTTGTAGACACACCCAAGTTAGAGTCTAGAGGCGGGGAAGTGGGGCCGGGATTTTGGTGTAGGGGGTAGCAATTGGAGTATTCCATAACTTACAAGGAAACTTAGTCTGTGAAGAAAAATAGAGTATGAGCTATTTTTCGGTGGACGGCTGGGCGGGCAGGAAACCAAAAGAGTGTTGTCCTTTTGGATTGTGTAAGTAGTCATTTGAGTTATGTTTCGTGACTCACATGTAAATTCCTTACTATCGTGTAATGATCAATTGCCTCCTCTAGTCCTGGTTTGTTTTCCCTTATTCAGAAGGTTTCCTTCCACGTAAAACCTCTTGGTGTCATTATTTCCCATTTTATTTCCATACTTTTATTTTAACCACTATATAGTTTGTGTTTGTCCGCGTTTTCCCAACAAACTGGTATCAAAGCCAAGGTTTTATCTGAGTATGCTCTGTGGTTGCAGGCAAGAAGGGCACAGTCCTGAACTTCCCCCATCCACCTCAGAAAAGATTTACTTTGATTTGCGATAACTATATTTTTTGGGGAAAAACACTGGAAGCCACCCCAATAAGAATGGTTACTTTTAATGGTGTTACTTATGCTAGTGGAAGGGAACAATGGAAGATCGCTTTATGTCAAGAATTTTTTATAAACGCCGTATTTACCACTGTAAGCCTGATAATATGACAGATGAAGAGTGGAATCTGTTGGCATATACAGTTTGTGGATTCATTGAGGGCAATGGGTAGACGATAAGTTGAACCACATTTCTGGAGAACACATGCTCGAACCCTTTGGGAGCATCTTGAAAGTTTGTATGCTCGAAAGACTGGCAACAAACAAAATGTTCTTAATAAAGCATATGTTGAGTTTGAGTATCATGATGGTTTTCCCGATGACGAGACATCTAATAATTTTCAGTGGAATGAACCAATTTCTGCTCGGGGCATCAAATTGATGAAGAAATTCAAGGCTGGGGCTTCTTCTTGGTTGCCCTACCATATTCAATGGGAGAACATTTAGAACGTCATTGTCAAATTCTCCCTCCCGGATGGTGTGATCTCTTTATGGATTCCGCCAAGATTAGTTCTTGAACGAAGAGATGAGAAGAAAAACTCCAAGGTTCCTCTTCGTCGGATGTCCTGATAACTGGTCCAGGGGAAGAAATAAAACTCGTAGTCTCAGCTCAGCATAGTATAACAAAATAGAGCAAATCCAAAGAAGGCAGACTTAAGGATGTGAGTGCTATCATTGTGGCATGAAAGGGCACACAAAGAAGTTCTGCAGGAAGTTGAAGAGGGAGAACAAACCAAGATTAAACTAAGAAGATTGCACTGAAAATTGCCTAGCCACGCACCGACGGAAGATCTGTTACCGTTCTTTGATGCAAACATGATAAATATTTTTGATGATCAAGCTGGTTTGTGGACCACTGGGGCCGGTGGCCGCCGCCTCTCAATGTGACATCAAGAAGGATTTTTTCTCTTCCTACACTCCTGGTGATTTTGGAACCGTTAGTTATAGTTTAATTGATACTGTTTTCCTAGGGTTGTTGGTTTAGTACATATTTTTTTTGGAAACTAGTGTTGGAAGCTAAACTAGTTTTGAAGCAATGTGAAACATTCTCCTGATGTCGTCTGGTGCAAACCTAATTTCTGTTGTGTTTAGATGATGAAGGATATGTTAGTACCGGAACTGTGATAGGAAACTTGAATCTCATTAAGGGTTCCTTGGTTGTGGCTCTGTGGTAACAAACGTCGTGGCTAACTGGACTACGCCTGCTCTTTTTTGATATGTGACTGCGGTTGATAGCGATCGCTCTTCAACATTTGGCACAAGAGCTTAGCCATCATTAGCGAGAAAGACTGTAATGTCTAGCCCAGAAGAAATTATTGTCAAATTTCTCAAAGTGCTAAATAAAAAAGATGTGAGCACTGCTTTGCTGGTAAACAAATAGCTTTCCTTTAAGTCCTATAACGCTCCTTCGAGAAAGACAGAGTTGCTTGAGTTAGTGGCCTCTGAGTTATGTGGTCCAATGAGACAAAGAACATATGGAGTGGTTGCCTTGTACCTTTGTCCTTTCATTGATTTGCTCTAGACTTTGGTCTATGTTCTTGAAGACTAAAGACCACGTGTTAGGTGTCTTAAGCAGTTCATGGCTTCAGTTGAAAGAGAACGGAAAGAAATTGAAATGTATTCGGAAACTGATATGGTGGTGCATATTGTGGACCATTTGACAATACTGCAAGAATTCAAGGTATTATACCCCAAAGACTCCTCCCAAGACGTCCTCACTTAATGGTTTGGCTGCAGAGGATGAACAGTACCTTGATGGAAAAGTTAGATGTTTGCTTTCTGAAGCCAAAGTTGCCAAACTCATTTTGGGGTGAGGCTTTAAGTGACTCGCTGCACATGTTATTAATACATCTCCTGCTGTTGCTATTGCAAAGTGATGGAGCAAATAGTGTTTGGGTATTGAAAGGATGTTTCCTATGACCATTTAGAGTATTGGTTCAAAGCTTTTGTACATGCCGACAGATGAGAGTCAAAATTAGATGCCAAGATCATCCAATGCATCTTAATTGGATGTGCCTAGATAATTTGGTTACAGCTATATGTCGCAATTTAAAAGAAACTTGTGTAGAAGCTCCGTGATGTTATTTTCCATGGAGACTCAAACAATTGAAGATATTGAGATTACAAAGCGGAGAATTTGGAGATCGTTCAATTTTGATGGTATCGAGTCCCATATGATGAAGTTCCTCACACAAGTTGCATGATTTTATTGGTTTGATAATCATGGTGAGCCCAGAATCATGTATCAAATCAACATGTTGATCTTGAGAATACCAATGAGATTGTTATTTGAATGATCCGGTTGCTCATGAAGTTGGGACGAATCAAATATCCGCTTCGGAGGTACACAAGACGCGGTTTCTTCCTCCGTTATTCACCCACGAGTAGTGTTACTCACTGACGGGGGAGAACTCTACATGTGTATATAGTAGAGCCATGGAAGATGAGTCACAAGACCAATGGATTGAAGGCCATGCAACGAGATAAGTCTTTGCATGGAGAACCACAGCTTATGAGTTGGTAAAGTGGCCCAAGGGCATGAAGTCTTTGAAGAACAAATGGGTGTTCAAGTTAAAGTTGACAGAACCCAACTTGAAGCCCAGGTACAAGCTGAGATTGGGTTTGTTAAGGGATGCGTCAAGGAAAGGTATTGACTTGGAACGAATATTTTCTCCTGTTGTGAAAATGTCATCGATTCGCACAGTCTAGGTTTGCTGCTATTCTTAATTTAGAGATGAGAGGGCAGTAATGGATTTGAAGACGCTTTCTTCACTGTACCTGAATAAGAGATTTATATGGAACAACCTGACGGGTTTCAAATAGATGTAAGAAAATTTTGTGATGGCAAACTAAAAAAAATGTCTCTATGGCCTAAAACAAGCTCCGAGACAGTGGACAAAAAGTTTTGAACTTTTATGGGGAGCAGGGCTATAAGAAGACTTCTTCAGATCATTGCGTATTTGTACCAAAATTTTTCTGACAATAAATTTTATTCCATCCTTTGTTGTTCTGTGGATGATATGTTGATTGTGGGCTAAAAATACTTCCAAGATTGACGCTAAAGAAAGAGTTTGGTGTAAGTCTTTTTCTATGAAAGCTTGGGTCAATCCAAGCAATTTTTGGGCATGAGGAATTACTCGCTTAAGATAAAGGAGATTTTGTGTCCCCAGAAGAAGTACCTTGAAACGCGTACCTGGAGCGCTTCAATATGAAGAATTCTAACCTGTTAGTATAACCTCTTGCTGGTCATATGAAGTTGACAGAGAAGATTTGTCCTACAGCTGGGAGGAAAAAAGAGAACATGGCCAAAGTCCATATTCCTCCTGTTTCGGAAAGTCTATAATTTAGCAATGGTGTGGCACTAGACCTGATATTGCTCACGCGCAGTTGGTGTTGTCATAATTTTTCTCGAAAATCCGGGAAAAGAGCATTGGAGAAGGCTGTGAAATGTATCCTCAGGTATCTTAGACTGTAAGCTCAGATGAATGCTTGTGTTTTGGAGCAATCAATCCAATCTTGAAAGGCTAGACCATTCTGATATGGCATGTGACCTTGATAACAGAAAATCCCCTCCTGATATTTGTTTACTTTTTCAATGGGGAGGCCTATATCAATGGTCAGTCAAAGTTGCAGAATTGTGTTGCACTAATCTACAACTGAAGCTGAGTATATTGGGCTACTTAAGCCGGCAAAGGAGATGAATATGGCTAGCGATTTCTTTCAAGAGCTGGTTTGATCAGATGTGGTATATTTCTTTGACAGTCAGAGTGCAATAGACTTGATCAAGAACTTCATGTACCAGGGCAAAGAACTAAACACATTGACGTCAGATATCATTGGATTCGGAGAAAGTGGAGATGAATCTTTCACGTCAAAAAGATTCACACAATTGAAACTCTGCAGATATGCTTGCCAAGATGATACCAAAAGACAAGTTCGGTTATTCAAAGACTTGGGTTATGAAGCTCTCTCTAAAGAATTTGAAGATACCTTCTTCCAGTAAATGGGACTGAAGGGGGAGATTTGTTGAGACGTCCATCCCATTTCTTAGTCAACTTTAGCTACTCAATTGGACACAAGCAATTGTTCAAAAGGATAGTAATTGGAGTTAAAGAAAAAATTTGTAGTTGGCCAATTTGGTAAGAATTTTGCAACCATTTTTGACTTACTAGGTTTCCATATCATTAGTACAAAGGTCTGGTTTTTAAGCCTTCTATAAATAAGCATTCTTGCTCATTTGGTAGAACACAACGCGAGGGAACCAAGTTAGAGGAGAAAAACCCATTTTGAGAGCAAAGTGAGGTATTCCATAGACTATACAGAAAATAGTCTGTGAATAAAACTAGAGTATGAGCATATTTTTATACAGACGTAAACCAAAAGTGTTGTTCCTTTTGCGTGTGGGTAGTCACTTTGAGTATTGTATTCGTGCCTACACAGTGTAAAATTCCTTACTATAGTAATATCACTTGCTCCTCTTAGTCCGTGGTTTTTCCGCATTATTCAAAGGGTTTTCCACGTAAAACTCTTGGTGGTCATTTTTTTCCCATTTTATTTCATTACTTTTACCATATATATTTTGTGTTTTGTCCGCTTTTTCCCAACACCCTGAAATAAAGATGTTTGTCCAACAGGGAGTATCTGTGGAGTACACCGAGTCTCAAAAGGGTGAACCATGTGAAACTAATGAACTCCAGTGCTTTCTTTCCATCTGAACTTAATAGAAATATTCAGATGATTATTTATGTTTGTCAAGTGAAATAACTTCCTTGTACAATATTTTCAATCAGAAATCATAAGCATCACTGTTCTCTGCACCCAGGAACAAAAAGCTAGTCAAGGCACTACCGACAATGAGGTGTTTGACTCCAGAAAATTGCAAGAGGATGAGGTCATGAAAGCTTTGAAGTATGTATGTAGGGTGATACCTCACAAGTATAAGCCTGTGATGAGGCTAGACATTGTTCTCCCTAGAAGTGAACAGAGTTTTCTAGTCGCATAATGTTCCTTTACTAGCTGTTCTACATAGGTTAACGTACACTGTGTTTGCGTTATAAAGATGTATAGGTTAATGTAGCTTTCATTATATTGTTCATTGAATGAGTAACTATTGAGGCTGCAGTCTTTGTTTTGCCTCTGTAATATGAGGATAAGGGCTCCAATTTCTGAAATATAATCAACATTCTTCTCACCATCTTGTTCTGGACCTGTTTTTCGACCCCAAGTAGCAGGATTCCACGAGATAGTTCTTCCTATACGAAAACTTGAACTTGTTCTTCTTATTGATCAATTTCTGAGCAGCTTCTCAGACACAACAGCTAGAGAATGCCTGAGATTTTTTATCATTATGTTAATAATTGAGAATCCACAATCTTTCATTGACCTGACCATGACGATAG
This sequence comes from Solanum habrochaites, assembly GCA_027704765.1. Lineage (NCBI taxonomy): Eukaryota > Viridiplantae > Streptophyta > Magnoliopsida > Solanales > Solanaceae > Solanum > Solanum habrochaites. The sequence goes on along the minus strand of JAKWJA010002493.1, from coordinate 35,155,794 downwards.
AATCCTCTGAATCTGCTGTGTGCAAAGTCATTTAACGAAATTTTCCTCTATTTTTCTAGTGAGAATGATGAGGTTGGGCACTGAATTGTGGGTATGCTGTTGAACATAGAAAAGCCCCGCAGAGGGCTCGTTTTCAATGAACTTTATCATGTCCATCAACGACTCGGTTATCTCTACAAAGCCTTCCACTGTGGAAAACACATGCATTTTCTTGACCGTGAAATGTTCTCCATCACTGGTGGTGTGAGAAAACAAATTAGACTGAGTTCTCAATAAACTATTCACAAGTTCTAAAATCGAAAATCTCTTCTCTATGATAACAATGAGAAGAAGTTGACACTCAGCATAACATAGTAAACAACAACATACCCAAGAATCGAGGTGAATACATTTATACAAAACCGTGTGCTATATCTAAAAGTATGAGGTACTCATTATTTTTAAAGGCAACAGATTGCTAATCTAAGGTCACACATTCAAACCTGCACCAAATGAACTAAGTCTAGTATTTTAAGTGGAAAGGATAGAGGACAGAACCATCATCCCCGAATGTGAAAGGCTCTTCTCTTTCTTTGTCCCGCCTTTCTTTTCTCATTTATTTTCCGCCTCATTCCCATTTACCTGAACATATATTGCAATGTTCTCTACAGATAGAAAATTTGAGTGTGATACACTGTCTAAGGCACAATCGGAAAAAACCCAATAGGCAGTCATGAGTTTGCATGATTCTTTCAAATAAATACAATATCAACATGACTAGTTATCTCAGCATAAGGGGTCACAGACACACAAAGTTTGGATAAACACTTCACGTGATTTGTGTAACATTTTTCAGAACCCAACATTCTCAATCCGCCCCAAGTGTAATCTTTGAATACAAAGCCACTAAAAGGTTAATACATGTAAACTTAGCAAAATGTCCTAAAACTTAAAATGAATTAACAAAAACTAAAACCAAATTTGCTCATCCATTGCGCAAAAACGATCAATATTACTCTTCCTTATACTTTTCGTAAAAAACTAATCTTGTGTAACTGAAGTGGCTCATATTGGTGGATGTCCAATCACACGTGACACTGACATTTTTTGCAAGATGGACACCACATGGCATCATCTTCATGCTCGCCCCCCCACCCTCAATTTTCAAAAAATCCAAATATTGAACGCGTTAATGAATTGATTACTTACCAGATATAAATTTAAATCCTCCTATTTAGAAGAACATGCACTACGACCCTCGGAATCATAAAAAATCTTATGAAGAGAATCAATGGAGGACAGATTAGGTACCTCTTTGATTTATTCAATACACTAATCATGTTTGTCATATTTTTTGTGATTGCAATTTTATTTCTATCTCCTTTAAAATTTGTTGCATACGCAAGTGTACGTGGTTGCAAAAATAATGCAATGTATCTTTCATGATAGGTTTGTCGAACCCAATGACTTATGATCAGACTATATTTAATATGTCAACTAAATCCATGAATTGAAGGCATTGTTTTCATGAAACTCATCTTTATCCATACTACAATTGCAAAAAATGAAAGCTCAAAATTAATTAAGAACGAACAACTTCAATTTTGGTGTTTAAACTATATCGGACTAGCTCTATAAAGAAAAACGTACGGCTTGCAAACATGTTAGGAATTTCATGTACCATCTTTTTCACATGGTTCTTACTATTCGCAATTTACTTGTTTATAGGGTCAATATTAATGAATCTTATCTCTCTATCTTAATCACACCTACCTTAGTTGAATACCTAACACTCTATGAGTGAGGATATGCAAACTCACTGTTGATTCATTATTTTTTTTTCATCATATCTCTTAACCAATCGCTGTGTTCGTTCTGTGCTAATCCTAAACAGATATAAACAAGTGGTATGTCAAGAGTGATCACACTCCCTGTTTCGTTGCTACTACTATTTAGCTCTCGATTTATAGAATAGACAATAATGTAATCTAAATAAGGTCAATCATGGAATACAACAAGAATACAAAGTATATTTTATGGATAGACCAAAATTATCCATAGAATAATTCGATGTTCACAATAATCATAGTTACAACTTCAAAACAAAGGTTTTTTAGTCACTCATCTATCATATAATACATATATCATATATTATTATAAGTGGGAAGATTTTTTAAGTTAAAGTTAGATTACGATAAATACCCTTAATCATTTTTTTAACTTAAAAAATGCTTTTACTATTTTTAAAATTAAAAATCAAACTGAAATTAAACTAGACCAAATACATGATTAGTATGTACAACCTTATCATTCTCCATTTCTAGTGAATTGATGTTAAAACTTTTTAAGGCTTCTACCATTAAAAACACATTCATGCACACACCTTTCATGTACTTAATTTCTCCCGTTTAGTAAATTGAATAAAATATAATCCACCACACTTTGGTTTTCATCATCTAATAGTTCTTAAGGAGTAATTTTTTTTTATTGTCACTATTTTTTCTTATTGAACAAGAAGTCCTTGAACTCTCCTTGGGCATGTTGATCGGCTAGATTTCCATATCCTAAAGAGTAACTGGGCTAATCAGGCGCATGGCTTACCTTTGACGTAGAGTTTGTGTCCTTCGTTATTTTTTTTTTTCATGGTTGTTTGAGAAACCAAATCTAATATTTCTTGAAAATTTTTTTTATTGGTCACTTTTTCTTATTGGTTTGTGCCCTTCATTCATTTTTTTTTAAATGATTGTTGGAGTATTTATGTCCCAAGAAATTTCAATCTTGGGGCTTAATTCTAGACTTAAAAGTTGTTCATCATTCACCAAAAAAATTATTGATATTTAAGTTCTAGGAAAAAGTAAACACTAAAAAAAGTTTATTTTATATGCACAAAAAGACATATAGGAATACGTCAGTCAATGTTGAACAATTTTATATCTTGGGCCTATATAAATTATTATAGTAACAGAGGTCAAACGTGCAAGGCACGTTTCCAGAACTAGTTATATTATAAGTAGGAAGTTCCAAGTCAAAATTTAAATTATGAAAATACCCCTATGTTAATTTTTCAGAAAAAATATACATTTTATTAACTTTTAAAATCAAATCAATAATGATAATTAAATGACATATCTCTTTTTTTCTTAATTTTTTTACACTTTTTCTTTATCTATCCTTCTATATTATATTAAAAAATCTTACATTTTCGCTAGCTACTTCCGTTTATTTGCATTAAAAAGTTTTAATTAAAAGTAAAAGCACCTTTAAGGCATTTTCTATAAGAGATCACAACTCTTAGGTTCTTCTAGCTCCCGAAATTTTGACCTCCCAATCCAATATATCACTACATATACTTATACATTCTAAAATCGTTTAACTTTTGGTAAATTTTAATCATAAAGTTGCTAATATTTTTTCTATTGGGTTGTATCAGGTATTGTTTCATCTGTAGTAAATTAAAATTTGTTTGCTTTATTGTAATTTTTCATAACAAATTCTTCTTCTTCTATTGATTATACAGCTTTCTAGAAACATTCTTTTTTTTTTGAGTTGTTTGTTTTTTTCATTTGTTATTGATAAAGTATTTCTACTTCACGTATGAAATTGATTTAATTTGTGTTTCGGTTGCATTGATATTTTTTATGTAAAGAACAATTTTCTTTTCAATTTTTGCTTGAGAAGATATAAATATTCTTAATTACTATTGTGAAAGAAAAATAATGTTACACCTTGTGCACCGATAATGTCATGCGTACAAGTGAATAAATACAGTATATTTACATATATATTTATATATGTCATTACAACTTTTTTGGCAAAATCATTGTAAAATTTCTTTTATTTTAGTACCATTTGTTAGTGAGGAATAGATCTCTCAGTTGTAGCAAAATACTTGTTAGATTTAGATATTAAAATTTAAATATTGATAAAATTTATATTGTTAAAATTGAAATTTTGTAAGTCAATTATATAGGTCAAAGAATTGAAAGTAAACTCTTTTTTTCCCTTCCATTTAGGGATGTTGATTAGAATGAGGAATCGAGATATGATTATTTCTTAGGCAAAATTAGTTAAATAAATAACTTTTTTAGTTGAATTTTAAGTAACTTTTTAAATATATTTATAATATAGTTTGATAAGAATAAAGTAAGAACAAGAGTTGGATCAAATACGTTCATACTATGATATGAGTTTCATTCAAGTATTCAATCCAAAAGAAAAGATATTTTTCTTCTTTTTTTTTCGTTTTTATATTTATTTATTTAGTTATGAAAAGAAGTATGTATCAACTATAATTAGTCAATATCTACATTTTTGTAGCTTCTATTTTATAAAAATAAAATTTTGATTTTATATTATGTGGACATGGAATTTATATATTAAATCTCTTGTTCGGTTCTTTATTTTCAAAATTAATTAGAATCGGAAACTATTTTCATTTATTAATTGTAATATAATATATATATATATATATATATATATATATATTATATAATATATATATATATATATATATATATATATCTATATATAGAAAGATAATTTCGATGGTAAATGTAGAAGTACCACTCGCCGCTAAACTATAACGTCAAAATCTCAGAGACACCCTTAACTAAACTACTAAGGTTCCTATTACCTTCCTGATCTTTTTTTTTTGTAATTTTATACACCTTTTGTCTTACATGTCACACTCAATGACTCCACGTAGTTGAGCCACTTGAGAGATATTTGGGTGTCACGTAAGATAAAAAGGTGCACAAATTATTAAAAAATAATAATTTAGAGGGTAATAGAACCTTAGAATAGTTAAGGTGTGTCTGAGATTTTAGTCATAGTCTAAGGGGGTTTTGTGCATTTTCCCTTAATAATTAATTCTTGTGTTCTATAAAGTAATGTGTTGTTTAATTATCTAACGTTTCACTTTTATAATATTTTTATATTTATTGAATATAAAATTTTCACATTTAGATATGTTTTGCATTAATTAATTTCTTATTCTTTTTTCAATAGTATGATGACAAGTTCATTTTATTGCCTTACATTAATTGAGTTGATGTTACAAATATATTTTATGTTATAAGTGAAAGCTTTTAAATTCAAAATTGAATTACAAGAATTTTAGGTATTTTTTTAATAAAAAAATTACGTTTTGCTAACTTTTATAATTAAATGAAAATAGAAAATCTATCTTAAAATAACGAACTATATTATATGTTTTGAAAATAAACCGGTAATGACACTTCGACGAACTAGGAAAAGAGTTTTTCTAGCTATATACAAAATTTATTTTTACAAAATTCTTACATTACATGAACTCAATGGACCAACTTGGAGGGACACAATAAGATAAATATATTAGAAACATGAGTTGGGACTATATAGATTTAATATAATGATACGGGTCAAATGTGCCCTACCACGTTTTCATCAGGACTTATATATATTGGTCATGGCAAATAAATTTATTGAGTGTAACAATGAGCATCACCGTGTTTATTGATAATATTTCAATCATGATCATAGATATTCAAATTTATTTAAACTATTAATTAAGATTTTTGTCTCTAACATTTTTTTACATTTAATTTTATCAAATTTGTAAGTAAAATTATAATGTTATTATTAACAAAATTAAATGATTTTTTTGTGAATTGCTATGAGTTATAAACTTTTTTGTTACTATCTTGAATAACAATTAACTTTAGTAAATAAAGGTTGTTCCATTTTGTATAAATTAAGGTTGTTATCTTTTGTTAAAATTTCTTTAAAACTTATACGCTTCACTATTTTTTAATTTGTACCAAAAGAAATTAAGAGCACAATGAAATTATTTAGTATTTAGAGCCAAAGTTAGAAATTTAAAATAAGGCATCAAGGTAAAAACCAAAATTACAAAAAGGTATTTGAGAATTTTCATGGGACACGAACTTTTTCTTTATTGAACTATACGAATAGGATCAACATTAATTATCTTCATAACTCAAATATAGAACTTCAAAATATTCATATGAATTCTTAAACTTATTTACTCAATGATATGGATATACGCGCAAAGTATGTGCCCAAAAATTAGTTTAATATATACCTAAACGAATAACACCAATACTCATTTTCTTTTCTTTTTTAAAATTTTTTTATAGTGAGGGTTAAGTTATTTTGACTTTTGTTTCTAATCTTACTTGATTATTATTGATGTCAAGTCATGGAAAATATGGATATTCATAGTAGGGAAATTTTCATATATGACAAAGAGAAATAATCTGATTAGCTTTCATAGCTACAATTTACATAATTGCACCTTATAGGTATAATTTTATTTGTTATGGGACCAAGAAGTGATAGAGTCATTTGGCGATTCCACCATTATTTAGAGTAATCTGTTATTGCTTTGTATTCTTATACAATAATTTGTATTATGAAGTTAACTGTGAACAGCCAAACCAAACAAGATGAAGCAGAAAAATTTAAAAAACCAGAATATAAAAAATCCGAGTCCCACAAATACTGTGTGTCCATACGAAATTTAATCCCCATTAATCCCCTCGACTGTCCCTCAAGTTATGGATTAATTTCGCCCCAAGATAAAATGGATTAAACCCTGTTAAAGAAAATAGCGACCGTTGTCGGGAAAGGAGGCTGAAGGGGGTGATGACAAGGGGGGATTCCGATTACGTTATAGTAGCGTTGTATTTATTCAATTAGGGCGCGGCAGGATGCAGGGGGTGTCCCCTTCTGTTCCCGTTCCCCTCACCTGAAGACAGTCAACAATCACACAAGACTCAGTCGATCGACACTTTGATTTTTATTTTGAGATAAAAAATAAATGCAGAGAAAGAAAAATTTTCAGTTTTAAAAAATCAAAAATTGACTTCCTTTTATAGTCCATTTTCATCAAGGAACATTCCTGTTCAATGAATCTTGTCAATGACGCCATTTTATCCAAAAGTTGTGTCTTTGGAAAAATAACAACTGTTCGAAAAATTGGTGTCTATTAGGAAAATAACTACTTTTGGACAGTAACGACTTTTCAGAATGTTACCGTTACCCAAAATTTATAAGAGATAATATTAACAGGATGTATTTGATTTAACAAAAATTGATTAAATAATTTTTGTCCAAAAAATTTAAAACAATCACTCAAATTATTTGCACATCCAATCCACATCCAAAGAAATACTTTTCATTGGGCACTTTGGCAAATGACTTTCATTTTCTCTCCAAAGTAGTTCCCGTAACTTTTGATATTCCTCTTTTCTTTCCGCATTCACACTTGCTAAACCCACAATCCGCCTACATGACTGGGGAGGCTATTGTGAAACATATGCGTGAAAAAACTTGTGTGTCTTGTAGTAAAGGTTTAATCGCATCTGGATAAGTAGGTTTCCCTTTAACGTTCCGTAGTGAACAGTATATCGGATATCTCGGTCAACTCGTTATATTTGATATCTTTGAATCGTCTATCTTTGATGTTATCTCGTAGACAATATATGTCCAACAATCAACCCTTGAACTGTTCTTGTTCTCATTGATTTGTCGTTTCAGCCATGAACACATTTGGTAGTAAGTGCTTCAAGAACTGGCTTCCGGATTCTCGCTTGATTGCTGACACTTTCACACTTACATAGGGATTTCTAAATTGTTATCTCCATAGATCACCATTTGTATCCCTGTATCAAACTTAGAAACCATTTAAAAAGTCCTTATGTCTTTCTCCTGGTTTGACTAACATTGGTCTCATCATGAGAATGGGACTCATAAATATATAATAATCATATTTTTTTTTAATCATAATTTTTTTTCTTTGACAATGTTGAACCGTCATCAATGACTTTGTTTATCTCCTTGAACCTAGATCTTGGGATCTCCAGTCTTTTAGTATAGTTACGCACGACGATGACTTGTTCTCGGGCCTATCCCATTCCGTTCGATGAATTTCTCAACTCACTCACTATGAGGCCTTTTGGTAGTGGATCCGACATCATTATCTTTTGACTTCACAATCATTGTGATAATTCCACTAAGATTAGTTGTCTCACAGAGTAATGTCTTCGTCAATGTGACGAGACTTGCCGTATACATATGCTTCCAGCCCGTTTCCTGTTGCACGCGCTTGACTATCACAATGTAATGCATATAGGGGGCCTTGTTTTGGGCCAAAATGGAATATCCTTTCTAGAATTCTGGGCCTTCATCTTCTTCACTTCACCGCCTTGTCTAAGGTCAATGAATTCAAACTTCCTTTTAGAGCGAGCTATCAGTTGTTTGGAGATTCACAAGATATTGGTCCTCCACCAAGAGTAAAACGTTCCCCTTTTTGGATTTTGGTGTTCAGTTGACCCAGTAATCCAATTTGCATCACTATATCCTTCAAGAACGTCTGGATATCTGTTGTAATGTTAAAAGCATAGTTTTTTGAGGTGTCATCTAATATCCCAAAACTCTCTTCATTGGCCAACCAAGGATTATTAATTAGGATTACTTGTTATCCAATCATTTACTGATAAGAGCAGCATGTTTGGTTGTGTACAATTCATGACATACATTAATCTTCCCATCGCTATTCCCGCAATGTCCCAATTGAACGTGACTTTCTCTTTATTCTTTGCAAGATGAAGATTTACATCAATTGGGAGTCTTTTCTCCCTTTGTAAAATTCAAATTTGAATTTTCAAGTATCTTTTGAATATAATGAGTTGAGACAATGCCTAAGACTTTAGGAGTTTATGAAATTTTAATGTCCTAATATCAACATCAGCAACTCCTTAATCTTTCATATCAACTTACTAGGCAAGCATACGCTTTGTACTTTATATTAGTATTGTCCTTTGCTCATTATAACATATCATCTACATATAGGCAGAAAATAACTTCCTGATTTTTGGGGGACAGTAATAATCTTTAATATTAAACCCATTTATCACATTCACGGATCTTAAATCATTTGACTACATGGTTTGATCAACTTTTGCATGCCATTGTTTTTGGTGTTGTTTTAGCCATAACGTGACTTAATTAAGTTTGCACACTTTCTTTTCTTTATCATGAACTACAAAACCCTCATGATGTTCTATGTAATTTCCTTTCAAGCTCTCCCATTTGTTAAGAAGTTTTTTCATCACATCCATTTTGATGAATTTCAAACCGTATACGTCATACTGCCGCTATATGGCAATTAAACATCCGAATTGAGGGTAGATCTCTGATCAATGGCGAATATTTGTCACACTAATCAAGACTTCTTTGTGTCTAAAACCTTGGCAACAAGGTCTTGATTTATATTGTCAATAGTTTCACCGTGTTTCATCTTACTTTTTAAAGATCCATTTTGAAACCCAAGGTTTGTTCCCTGGAGGAAGATCAACCAACATTCCAAGTATGATTGCTTGAGATTGAATTCAATTTCACTATTACATCCTCCTCCAAGGGTTGATCGCTAGACACACATTGCTATCCTGATTTTGAGGCTCACTTTCAGAACCAATGTTACAAAATCGATGCCAATGAATGATTAGATGTTTTGACGTTTACTGCGTCTTTGGACTTTATTTCATTTTGTTCATTCTCTTTGGTTCTTCTCTGGGTTTTGTAATCCCCCACAGGACTCCAAGTCTAGTTTTATTAGGATAGATTGTTCCACAAAAATTTCATACTATCGGATTCTTTACCGTATATCATGATATCCGATGTTCGGCGGTACTTATGAACCAAAAAACTACATGCCTACTGTTTTGGAATATCCAATGAATGCCCATGTCACAGTCTTTATTCCTATTTTTACCCTCTTATGTATATGAACTTGGACGTTTGGCTAACACCCCCAACCTTTAAATATTTCAAATTGGGTTTTTCTACCTTTCCATTCTATATGGAATTCATTTGGTCTTTGAGTGCGGAACTCTATAAGTATCTGATTTGCTGTAAGGAAGCTCCCCCCCCCCCCCACAAGTTCTGTGTAAAAACCGACTTAATAAGTAATGCATTCATCATTCTTTTAAAGTTTGAGTTTTTTTCTTCCTGGCATTCCATTAGACGGAGGAGTGTAGGGAGCATAGTTTTTGGATGGATTATTCCATTTTCTAACATATTTCTGCAAATGGAGAGTTCAATATTCTCCACCTCTATCAACTTTCTGTCAGTTTGATCTTTTTATCTAACGTGATTTTCACTTCAGTTTTATATTTGCCTAATGCATCTATTGTCTTCATCCTTACTATTTAGCAATATCATACTAATATCTAGTGCAATCGTCAAAAAGTTATGAATATTTTTTCCCACAAGTGTGTGTTGACTTCATGTCACAATATCAGTGTGAATCACTTCAAAGGATTTGAATTCCTTTCAACGATTTATAAGACATGCTTAGCATATTTAGATTCACAACACAAATTTTGATGGCACAAGGCATGAGACACCATAAACAATTTTTCATCTGTACGTGCCTGGGTTATATGATAAATATTCCTTGTTGCACAAAATGCATGAACAACCAGAATCTACCACCATTCTCCTTGGATTTCGCAACCGAGTAACATTCTGAAACATTGTTGGCACAGGAGATATCCATTGCTCCTTTGGGGATCCACAAAGTTGCTTGATCCTTCTTTTTCTTGTGCCTTCTTAGGACCGCCCCGGCTTTCAGTACCCTATGACCATGTTTACCACAATTAAAGCGTTTCCCATTGAACTCTTCTTAGGAGGATTGTTTTTTGGACCAGATGCTTTCTTTCTTTTCTTTATTTTGTAAATCTTCTTCAACAAAATTTACTCCAGATATTGGCTGAATTACCAACGTGGACCTCTTTTCTGCAGTCCTTATATCCTCTTCGATTTCATCAAACTTACTAGAGATCTCAACAGTCTCTCCTTGTGTTTGTGTTTTCAAGTAGTTTTTACGCCTTCCACATGGAGGTAACTTTCAATAATTGGCAAGCCACTTGAAACGATCATTCACAATCAATCCTACATTAAAGGGTTCTGTGAGTATTAAGGGAAAACTTAATTTAATAACATAGGCATTAAATATATTATCCTTCAGCAAGGAGATCATGGATTATGACCTGTCAATTCTTGAACTTGGTTGACGAACAGTCTTACTGTCTACATCTTATCGTCCAGAATATTTTGCCACAAGGACTTTCTTCATTCCGGGCACTCTTCTATTTTGTCTTCTTTTCTAGCATCCGTCAGAGTTTCTTTTTTGAGGTTTTGGCATTTTGTACACCTTGGAACAGATCAGCCTGCAGACCACCTCAAAATCTATTTTTACACAAAAAATCTGAGTGTTTTCCTCATGCTTCTTGTTACCAGAATCGGCATCAGCCGGAGTTTATCTGACATAACAGGAACATTCTCATTTGATGAACTTCTGTCAGAGACTCAAACGTAGTGAGAGCGAAGACACTTTTTCTGTCCATCTCTTAAGTCGACTCCAGAAAACTTTGCAGGTTTCTCAACCGGTGCAAGGCATCTTTGAACGATTCTTTTCAAACACGTTGTTGTTGCAGCACTTACTGTTCGCACCGCAGTCCAGTGTTTCATTTTTGTTAACTTGAATTAGTCTTTTTTTGTTTTCTGTCACAAATGCAGATAAATAAGTATTTAAAATACTAACAGTCAAAGACCAAATCTCTTAACACAAACCTGTTTCTGATTTAACAAGAAAGTTTTTATGTTATTTTAATCGTTTATAGAAATGAATTTTAAAAATTCAAGCAGATAGAAAACCATAAAGGTGTTTTAATTATCCTCAGAACTCTCAAATACAGAATTATTAAATTTTCTTAAAATTGTTATTCTTACAAGTAACTTGTAATTTATGAAGTTAAGAACAGAAACAAAAACAAGAGAGCAGAAAAATTTAAAATACAGAATTAATACCGATCCACATAAACTACTGTGTGCCTTAGAAATTTAATCCCCTCACTGTACCCAAGGTTATGGAATATTTCTCCCAAGTAAAACGGATTAAACCTGTAAAGAAATAAGCGGTAACCTCAAACTTCTTTAATTCAACTAACTGAAGAACAATACAACAAGTCACATAGACTCAGTCTCGACACTTTGATTTATATTTGATTAAAAAATAAACGCAGAGACAGAAAAAATTTCAGTATTGTTTAAAAATGAAAAATTGCTTCCTTGTTATAAAGAAGCCATTTTCAGCAAGGAACATTCTGTTCAGTAAAGCTGTTCAGACCCATTTTATCCAGAAAGTTGTGTCTTTGGAAAAAAAACACTTATCACAAAATTTGTGTCTGGTTAGTAACATAACTACTTTTTTGGAGAAGAAAAAAGTAACGTTTTCAGAAAAGTAACGCTTTTTCAGAATGTTACCGTTACCCGCAATTAAATAATATATAATACTACAAGAATTTATTTGATTAACAAAAAATTGATTAAATAATCTTGGTCCAAAAAATTTAACAATCAATCATCAGACTCATTTGCCAAATCCCGAAAAAGGAAATCATATTGGGCCGATAAGGAGGGGGAACAAATCAATCCAAGAAAGGACTGCATTTGCACGGTGCAAAAACGTTTCGGGGCCGTCCTTCCTCCAAAGTAGTTCCCTCACTTTTGCATATTCGCGATACGGCGTTCTGGCCCATTCACACGGGGCTAAAACCCACAGAGCGCACCCACAAAGAGCACGGAAGAACCTCAACCTCTGTGGAAGCATGTCAGATGCTTTTAAACACAAATAGTCTACACACCTCCACAAAAATTCAATGGTGTTCATGGCGGTCCTCAAGACCTAAACCTCCCAAACTTTCCTCTTAGTTGTAGCAATTGTAGTTACAATCCATTTACATAAAACAATGTCCTCCCGGTTATGCGAGGTATCCAGATGGCTCTCATAGTCTGAACAATATTGACGTGCATATCATTCAAAGCACCCATGTCATTTTGACAATAATGACTATCATTTTCATTATCATGGTCACTCATTTTATTAGACCAGCAAATCAACAAACAACAACCCAAAACAACAATTTACTACATACTCGCCTATTTACAACCATGACCTCATTTCTCAATAATTCTCAACCACCAGTATCGGTCATCGTCATTATCCATTCCGTAACACTGAAATGTACTCTCTAAAACTAATTAACATAACATGAGACATTTTCGTAATCATAAAAAAGCCTAACTAGAGATGCGGAATCAATGAATTTTATCTATCTTAATTAAATCTAAACCCACTCATCATGTCTTTAATGAGATGTTATCAAGGTGGTTTATCACAGACTGTGCTCATAAGTTGCTTGAAGTTATTGATTACTTGAGAAATCTATGTTGCTAGGGTGTTGCTTTTTTCTATTTTAATAATCAAGGGGTATTCCACGAAAGCATTTGTGTTCTTTACTTTACTACTTACTGTTTTTAAATTACTAAACAGTCGAGGGACCTGATCTTTTAGACGCATGTTTATTCACAAAATTCAGAAATAAACGTCTACTATCATTTCTGGAAGAATCAGTGGACATTTATATACATTTTATGGATGCCCTCAGGTGTTGCAAATTCTTTTATTTCTTCCAAGATATATACGTAGAACAAGCATAGGGGGAATATAGTCTAAACCTACATTAATAAGCATTAGTATAAAGCCTTGAAAGCAGGTCATGTACAACAAAAACTAAAGAAAGACATATCATAGATAGTGACTCAGAATCTACATTTTTTTTTGCATGTCTTAGGGAGGGAATCCAAATGAAATCAATGGTGTACATACCAGCTGAATATTTTGGAAAACATTTATAATAAAAAATCAAGACGTCCTTGTGATATGAATAATATTTAGCTAGTACGTCTGCCACTTGATTCACCTCTCAGAAGCAATGTTGAACTATCACATTGGTCTGCTATTCTGCTAGTCTCCATAATAGTATCCCGAAGTTTCCAGGCCATTTGAGATTTATCCTTAATCATATTGGCTACAACAAGGGAATCACATTCTAAAATAAAGTCTGGATAGCCATTTTCCACACACAATTTGACTCCGAAATAGGCTGCTTTGGCCTCTCCTATATTGCTCGTACCTCTCCAATATGTTTTGGCTACTATTAAATTGCCCATTAAATCCCTTATAATACCACCTACACCAATCAGTCCTTCAGAGTTGCAACTGTCATCAATATTGACTTTTACCCAATTATATTGTGGTTTCTCCATAGAACAAAAATGCTATCAATTTTAGGCCTAACCACCTAAGAGACATAATAGTAGAACATAGATCTGGCCACTGACAAGGCCAATCTCTATCACCAACCAGTTTTTTTTATCGATCATCGGTGGATAATATTCTTTTTCTTTTAATGCAAAGGATAAGTACATATTTTAACTCTCCGTAATTAATCTATGTAAACATTGCTAAGTCGCTAGTACATGTGAAATAGGAAAGTTACTTCTTCATTAATGGTTCATATTTATCTCAAGTGTCAGTTTCTTAACTTCATAAGAAAATATTTAGAAGACTTGAAGTTACTTTTATATTATGAAAAATTTGTCATTAAAGTAAGAGTTATGTTTCATTACATTGATTATACGTTAGTTTCTTACATATTTTGATGGAAGAAATGTAAATGATTTTCCTATTTAAGAATTATCGTTAGGGAGCTAGACATAGAGAAGAAAAATAAAGTCCTTTCTTTCATTTACTATTTCCCTCAACAATTTCTAATATTGGCTTGAATAATCCTTCTTCCTATTGTTGATTTTTGGGTAATTGTTTTAGTGCAACTTAAAACTTTCAGCCATTAGTGCACGTGTTTGAAAGTAACTGTGGAAGATTGAGGAGCGACCAACTACAACAATTTGCACCGGAGTCTAGCCGAAATCACTTTCAAGGAAGTGGTTTGTCATGACACGGTGTTTGTGATAAGTTATTTATTACTTTATAATTTTATTCTAATATCAATATTGTTGTATTTTTTCCAATAATTTGAAAAGCGATTTTCTAATATACAATATTGATAATGGTGGGAAGAGAAAAGGGGATAGAGGTGGGATAAGGTTGAATGGAAGGGTAGCTGTAAGTAAAGAAGGGGAATGTGGGGTCTCCCCACTTCTCTTTTCATCTGTCCCTCCGGACTACACCTTCTCCTTGTCGTTACTCGCACATCCCTTTCCTCCTCCTTCGAAGGCGCGCTACAGCGATGCAAAGACGTCACACTTTGATTTCCCAGCCCGGTTAACTTACTCATTGATAGCCTTCAAAAATGCTACGGCACGTGGACGACGGTCGTCCTGGATCGCGGTTGAGCTAGTAGGCGCTCTCTCGGCTCTATTTGTCGCTCCGCGACCAATAAAGCTAAAAAACCCAGATGTTTGGTTGAGGGGAGCGTTGATTTTTGGGTGCGGCGTGAGTGAGGAAGAGTTGAAGAAGTTCGAAACTGCGGAGGGTTTTTCGTCGTGTCTTTGTTTACCTCGGAAGTAGGGGCTGAAAATACTAGGTAGGGACTATTTGCTTTTTAAATTTTTTTTAATGATTTGTCAAAACTTGAGCCTTTAGATGAAAATAATTTTAAACAATGGTTAGAAAAACTTTTAATTTTCTTTGAACAATAAGAAGTTGATTATGTTTTATTTAAAGAACCATCTATGAATGGTTCTAATACCGTTACCGATTCTAGAAATGTTATGGATGTTGATGATGTTAAAAAGAAGTTTGAAAATGAAAACAAACTTGTGAGAGGACATTTGCTAAATTATATGAAAAATAATTTATTTTATATACTTTTAACCTATAAATCTGCCAAAGAAATATGGAATAGTTTGGAAAAAAAATATGGTGTTGATGATGTAGGAAAGAAAAGATATGGTATTGTTCAGTGGATTAAATTCCAAATGGTTGATAATAAGCCAATAATGGAACAAGTTCACGAATATGACAAGTTGACTGTTGAAGGTTCTCGACGAGGACATGATGTTCATGGAGATATCAGTGTTCATGTTCTGCTTGGAAAATTCCCACGCATCTTGGAGTGATTATTAGAGTCATTAAAATAAAAAGAATTTAACTCTCTCCAGAACTTATTAGTTCATATGATGATTGAAGAGGCACAACGTGTCAAAATACAATGGAAGAACTTATCTTGTACTTCTTCTAATGCTAACTTGTTGATCTTATGTTGTGGAAGACCGGTTAAAAGGGCAAAAAATAAAGTTTCAAAAAGGAACATGAAGAAAACAAAATCAAATCACAAGTTCGGAGATCAAATTCAAGAAATTTAAGGGACCTTGTTTTGTTTGTTGGAAAAGTGTCACAGGACTGCTAGTGCCCAATAAAACAAGGGAAGGATTCAAGTAGGAAGGAAAAAGTGATGTCTCAAGCTACTCTTGTTGATGGTAATGTACGTGCTTGTTGCTGATATGTCTTGCATACAAATCTGGTGGCAACAAAACTCACGGTGGCTAGACAATGCGCGCTCAATGCATTTTTGTGTAAATAAATAGTTATTCATGCCTTTGAGGAGTCCACTGATGGAAGTAAGGTATCTATTGATACTTCCACTTGCTGTATAATGGGTAAAGGAAAAGTTTTACTTAAATTAAATTATGGAGAGACATTATCCTTGAACAATGTTTTGTATGTTCCCTCCTTCCTAGAAACTTAGTTTCCAGAGCACTTCTCAACAAAGTATGCCTTAAACTTGTTTTTAAAGCTGATAAAAAAATTCTTTCTCATGGAGGAGACTTTGTGGGAAGGTATATCTTAATGAATGATTACTTGTATTGAACATTGTTCAAGCGATTGTCAGTAATGGAAGTGTTTCAAATTCTGCTTATATTGTTGAGTCTATTGATTTGTATCATGACAGACTAGGCCATGTTGATATTACTTTTACTAAAATACTTAGGAAAATGGAATTAATTCCTATGATAAAAACTAATGATTTTTCTAAATGTTTTGTGTTAAAAAGCAAAGCATGCCAACAAACCTTTCAAATCTGTTATTAGTAGAAAGACTAAATTACTTGAACTAATACATTCAAATTTAGCAGATTTCAACAACACTGCTAACAAAGGTGGAAAAAATTATTCCTTACTTTGTGTTGTGACTTTTCTAGATACCTAAGTGTATCTTTTTAAGTCTACAGGACGATGATTGGTTGCTGAAAGTATGTTTGAAAAATTCAAGCAGCGTGTCCAATCAATTAGATATAAAATTAAGAATAGTAGCATTGTAGAGGTGAGTGGGTAGCCTCTCGCTCACTCACCCCTTCTAGAAGCTTTTTGTTCGCCAACTGATCGTTATACCTGCAGGTTAGTGCTCCTTATACTCCCCAACAAAATGCTGTATCTAAACGAAAAAATAGAACCCTTAAAGAAATAATTGATTCTATGTATTTAAGCTTTGGTCTATCTGAAAATGTGTGGGAGAAGTAGTTTTGTTTGCATGTTATATTCTTAATAGAGTCTCGCATAAGAAGTTAGACAAGACCTCATATGAGTTGTGGAAAGGGTTTGCTCCTAACTTGAAAAAATTGGAAGTGTGGGGTTTTTTGTTCAGGTTGGTCTACCTGATTTTAATTGCGTGAATGTTGGTTCTAAGACTTTTTGATCTATCTTTTTGGTTTATCTCAAATATTGTTCTATAGATTGATGTCTCTAAGTGAATCATTCTATATTTGATCTAGATTGCTACTTTTTTTAATGCTAGTTTTCCTTTAAATATTAATGTGTCAAGTGATGTGAAAAACAATGCTTTTACATCTATGTCAGTTTATTCTCATGTTATACCTTCTTCAAATGTTATTTCTAATGACCATGAAAAAAAACTCAGAAGAAGCAAAAGACGTAGAGTTGAGACTAATTTTGATCCTGATACTATCACTACTTTCTTAAATAAAATTTTTGATATTAATGTTTTAAATGATGAATTAGTGTCTATCTATTTAATAGAAGAAGACCCTAAAACTTATGATGAAGAATTGATATCAATAGATGTTATATTTTGGAAAGAGACTATTAAAAGTGAACTAGACTCTACAATTTTTAATCATACTTGGGACTTTTATGATTTGCCTAAAGGTTGTAAGCCCATAAGTAGCAAGTGTATATTTAAAAAAATATTGAGACCTGATGGTAAAAGTGATAAAAATAAGGCTAGGCTTGTAATTAGGGGTTTTAATCAAAACATAGGTGTTGGTTACTTTGATACTTTTTCTCCTGTGACAAAAATGAAAATCATTAGGACTCTTATTGCTTTAGCCGCTATTCATGATTTAGTGGTACATAAAATGGATGTTAAAACAACATTTTAAATGGTGATTTAGAGGAAGAGATCGATACGACTCAACCTGAGGGTTTTGTGGTTCCAGGACAAGAGGATTAAGTATGCAAACAGAGAAAATTCTTGTATGGACTTAAACAAGCACCTAAAAAATGGTAATAATATCACATTAGTGGATAATGACTTTGTTGTAAACTCATATGATACATGTGTTTAATTTAGGATAATAGGTTTTGATTGTGTCATTATATTCCTATATGTAGATGACATGTTAATATTTGGTCTTAATTTTAATGTTATTAATGAGACCAAGAATTTTTCTTCTTCTAAATTTGAGATGAAATACCTTGGTGAAGCAGATGTGATTTTGTGAGTTAAATCAAAATAACTGCTAATGGTTTCTCTTTGTGTTTGTCTCGTTACATTGAAAAGATATTTAAAAAGTTTGATTGTTGTGATGTAGTTCTAGTGAGAACTCCTTTTGATACTAGCATACACTTGCAGAGGAATAACGAATCTAGTGTTTCTCAAATTGAATATGTTAAAATAATTGGGAGTGTAATGTTTCTCATGACCTATACTCGACTTGATATAACTTATGTTGTTAGTAGATTGAGTAGATATACTCATAATCCCAGTAGTGAACATTGGAATGCTCTTCATCGATTCTTAAGGTATTTGAGAGGTACTATGAGTTGGTGTTTGCATTTTAACAAATTTCCTGCTGTTGTAGAAAGTTTTTGTGATGCAAACTGGGTAACTGACAATGATGAGGTTACCGCTACCAGTTACTATGTGTTTCCTTTGGGTGCAGGTGTTATTTCGTGGCAGTCTTCCAAACAGACTTGTATAGCACGTTCTACCATGGAATCAGAATTCATTGCTCTCGAGTTGGTAGGGAAAGAAGCTGAGTGGCTGAGAAATCTTTTGGCTGATATGCCTTTGCGGGGAAGACAAGCTTCACCAGTCTCTCTTCATTGTGACTCACAGGGAGCAATTGAAATTGCCAAAAAATAGTGTGGACAGTGGAAAAAGCGACATATTCACATCAGACACGGTGCAATTAAAAGTTGTATAAACTGGGTGTTAATTCCTTAAAATATGTAAGGCCAAAAGAAATTTGGCAAATCCTATGCCAAAGGTATTGGCAAGGAAAATAATACTCGAAAATTCGAGGGGGATTGGGTTGAAGCCCATTGATTGAGGTAATGTGGTAGATCTGTTTGGCCTCAATATGCACCACATTTTCTATCCTTATGGCGTGAGGCAGTCTTTTAAAAGGTTGAGATTATTTTATTTTTAATGATTTTATAGCATTAAGGTGGTCTATTTGAGATATACTTGATGAAATCGCCTACGTGAGTGTGAAGGTGTGGTCTTTTTTATGAAAGAATTGGGTCATCTTTCTTGAGCGCTCATAAGACCCAAGGTGTGTGTGCATGACCATAGAAGCACTTTTGCAGTATCGCGGAGTTTGCATAGAAAAATCAAAGATATGGTATGTGTTGTGGGGGCCTCCACTTATGTCCATTTATTTCAAAAGTACTTCACTTTGTGGATATGTGTTGTTTCCTCATTTCACTATGTGTCAATTCTAATCGAAAGATATTGACACTTAAGTAGATGTTCCTTTATTTAGCCCATAAATTACTCTTATTCTTTATTTTTGCATTAGTGGTGGATTGAGGATAATATTCAGTTTCTTTTAATGCAAAGGATAAGTAACATCTTTTAACTATGCGAAATTAATATATGTTAACATTGCTAAGTCGTTAGTATATGTGAAATAGGTAAGTTAGTCCATCAATAATGGTTCAAATTTATCTCAAATGTCATTTTCTTAACTTCGTAAGAAAAAATTTAGAAGACATGAAGTTATTTTTGTATCATCATAAATTTGTCATTAAAGTAAGAGTTATGTTTCATTACATTGATTATACATTAGTTTTGTTACATTTTTTTGATGGATGAAACGTAAATGATTTTCCTATTTAAGGATTATCATTTGGGAGCTAAACACAGATAAGAAAAATCAAGTCCTTTCTTTCATTTACTATCTCCCTCAAAAATTTCTTTTATTGGCTTGAATAAACCTTCTTATATTGTGGATTTCTAGGAAATTGTTTTTGTGCAACTTTAAACTTTCAGCCACGAGTGCACGTGTTTGAAAGTAACCGTGGAACCCTGGAGAGCGACCGGCTACAATGATTTATACCAGAGTCAATTCGAAGTCGCTTTCAAGACAGTGACATGCCACGACATAGTGTTTGTGATAAATTATTTATTACTTTATAATTCCAATACAATATCAATATTATAGTATTTTTTTCCCAAAGTCATCTAATATGGGAAATAATTGGATGCTTCGACCGACGACCTAGCATAGGAAATTCTCTTAGAGCCATACTTGACCACACACGTAGTTCCCAATAAATAAGGATAGGAGCAATTTTAAGAATTTTTTGATACAGTGAGTAAAGAGGTTTCATAGACCACCATTAAGAAAAGAAATATACAATAAAATTTAGGACTACAAGGAATACAGAAAGGATCACCGAAAAAAATTTCATATCCTAGTAGCTAATTCACTGGTACAAAAGGAATGATGGATTGTCTCATCCACGGGGATTCAACAACAATGTCATGTAGAGGAGAAGTCTTCCAAATTTATCCAAGCTGGCCATTCAGAATAATATCTTTGACTTGTTAGAGTGGACTACTGTCATCAATAGTAATAATATATGCAATAGCCCATACCGGTCCAATTGTCCCGCCATAAGCTTTCATTTCCAGAGTTAACCTTCCATAACATGTTGTCTTCGTCTATGTTGCTCGGACTCTTCAAAAAAGTCAATGGGTGTGTGTCGGATTCTCCAAAAATAGTGTATTTTTGGAGTATCCAACACGGGTGCGGCTCGAAAGTGAAGAGTCCGCTTGGTCTTCGGTGCATGCTTTGACTTGGTTAATTTTCTTCCAACACGGAGAGTGCCCCCACATCCATTTCCTGTTAACCGGGTGAATATTTTTGCAATACTTAGCTTTCACAGTTAAGCATTAATGATATCCATTATAGCCCTGAACCCAACACCACCTTCATCAATCGGAAAGCATAAGATTTCCATAAACACCAGTGGTATCTTTGTTCCCCATCACTAGTTCTCCAATAGAATCGACTCAGTGGTCTTTCAACAAAATATAGGTTGAAAAGAGAGAATAAATAATCACGCCATGTTCTTTTAAATTGCTCAAAAGAACCTAACGTAATTTAGATAACAAACTGATCAAACTTCAATCTTGCCACCACTGGAAGCACAGAGGGCGTTCTTAGCCAGTACCTTAATAAAGACAACATAGTTGTGTTCGTTACAAATCAAAGAAGAAATAATGTTGACAACTGGCCACGAGAGGAAATCTTAGGAACGGTAACTCTACTTGATCTACTCACAAGTATATAAAAATGTAGCACCGAAAACTATGGGTCCCTATCGCGCAAGCAACTAAGATTTCCCAGTGATAATCGACCAAATAGATCTTAAAAAAAAAGTACTTACCACCCAAATCGAACTGCATGATGAATCAGGCGAATACTGAGAGGTGCACACCCAGAGAAGACATCAAAGATATCGTTGGGACTGCATTTTTTCAGTGATCAAAGTAGATTTTAAAAATGATTACACTGGTGAGGCAATGATAATAATGACAGCTGTGCAAGAACTCCTTTTAAATCTATGGTCATATTCTTCAATTTTAAAGAGATGAAAGAGAGAACATCCTTTATTCCCTACTTCAAGCCGCAGAGAACGTTTAATTTTTATCCAGTTGCTTTTGTTCTCCTGCAATTGTGAACAAAGTCAATAGTGAGAATAGTGCAGACAAACTTTACTAATTTAATATTGCAAAATCTTTGATGAAATCCCATGAATGAACCTGTTTTTTAAGTAATCAAGACTAAAAGCATGGAAGACATGTCAAAGCATAGATTAAACATTAATAAGTGGTTCCTGCTTATGGATTATCTCCTCAATGTACTAAAGAATCTGCATTTATCCACTGAGGAAATAGTAAGCAAATAGAACAAGAAAACACACCTCAGAAGAAAAGGAAAAGGGTAAAGTCAGTCATCAATCACGAGAATGAAAAGTTTCACATATCATAGCTTTCAGCCTCGACAAGATTTGCTCCATATCAAGTAGGGCAAGTAATGAAGGTTTGGATGTAAACGTAGTTAAAGGATGACAAATATTTATGTGTCTCTGGAACAAAAAGACAATAATGTTATAATTGTTGGGTTTTATTTTCCCTGATTTCTTACCATAAATAGGTTTTCCTTTTAGGAAAAGGTTTTGAATTGACTAATCCTTTTTCTAGAGAAAATGTTTAGGACTCTATAAATAGAGACATTTTCGTTCTAACTTAATCAGCATTCACAATGTAGTCTCAAGGGCTTTGAGAGTTTTGGTTAGGGGGAGAATTACTCGTGGTCTTTTGAGGTTTGCATTGCTAGCTTCCGCGTTTACACCTGCTTATTTTTGGTCCTAGCAAGTGTTATAAGAGCCAGATTCAATGACGGAGTGAGGTTCAGTGATTCGATAATCAATTATTTAACCAAGTTCGAAAGAGGTGTTCATCTTGGCGGGTGTAGTTCTAGCCGCAACCTTTTTGACAGTAATGAAGATTTTGTTGGAGAAATTATTTCAGAGAGATTCTCTGTGTGGAGACATAAATTTTGCAAAGGAGATTATGGAGAGGTGAAGCAAGTTGTTGAAGATTAAGTAAAGAAGGTGAACCTCCCATGTATTTTGAGTTAATTGATTGAGGTTGTTTCTCTCTGTATTTTGTACTCTCGTATTTATAGTGGATTGCTCATCTCCTTTGTGGACGTACGTCGATTGACCGAAGCACGTTAAATCTTTGGTCTTTTGAGGTTTACATTGCTAGCTTCCGCATTTACACCTGCTTATTTTCCATCCTAACAATAACATTGTTAAACCATTATGATTGTTGTAGAATCAAACATTAGAAACAACTCTTACTGTTTTTTCCGGCAATGAGTTAAGCTTTTTGACAAAATCCTTCAATTCGGAGACTGTTTGGTTTTGCATATAATATAAAATGTAACACAAAAGTCAATTATTGAACTAGCAAAGCTAAGACATGCACATATACAATTATTGACTAACCATGGTCAGCATTTCTGTGTAATATTACTTCATGGAAGTTGCTTTTTGACGTAGAACCTGCAATCACACTGCAAATGACAATTAAATAAACAGAAGACTAAGGAAAGAATATAAGCAACTGAATCTTATGATAGGATGTGAAAGTTCTATATGTATGTTGAAGTCACCTAGAATTTGTTGTTAAGAAAATTGGAGAGAAAATAAATCAACTTGGACGATAACTTCAAAGTTCTAATCTCGTATCTCTTTGAACAATTTTTTTAATTACAATTTCTTTGAACAATTTGTCACTACAAAGGCAGAGAATTAAAAAGTTCAGAACAGAGAAACAAAACATCTTAGACGTGGAGAGAATGTTAAAATAAGAACACTCTCTTTGTATTTAAAAGAGAAAAGACAGAAGTATATTTCTCCAGCGGTCACATCTGACTATATTGATGGACATACAAAGACCTACTATGTATATGAGAGGATACCTTATAACAGAAGAAACTGCATGTTCTGGAAATTGTTTTCCAAATAAACGCAATACATTTTCCAAACCCTCTTCCAAAACTTGATGAATTTTTTCTTCCTCGAGTATCTGTCAGGATTGCATACAATTATTAATGAAAATGCATGACAAACTGAAACCATAAGAAGTTTATCTTTGATGTTAACAGAAAAGCTAACCTTCTCACATACAACAGCACGACGAGGGACAAAATAAACAACATAGTCCCTTTGAATCCCTTCAGAAATATCATTATGGATGTGTGAGCAAATGAACTTCATCAAGTCAAGCTGGGCTAGAACTAGATAGACTACTTTTGTGGAATCATTTTGAACTGGATCCACATTAAGATGCCGCAGTTCAGCCCCATGCTCCTGTTTATAGGTGTGAAAAACACCGAAAAGAAAAACATTTTCCTTTGTGCCAAATACACCCTTAATGGAAATATAGTCCAAGTTGAATATGGGCCTTTTCATATGTTGGACCTTCAAATGGTCTTCATACTAATACCCAATTAGATTCACGATTTACTTTTTCTACCCGACGTTGTTATACTATAACAACAAAAAAAACTAACTCTAAAAACCCGTTCTCAATTTGAATTACAAGTTGAAACTCTCCTGCATACCTAAGATATATAGGACCAAACTCTTATTGGTAATTGAATTCCTACATGTAGCGTTGTTATTGGTGTTAAATTCAATATAGTTCCACCAAAATTAAAATAATAAAATAGAGATATTGTTTTTGATGGACCCAGATCAAAATATGTATGTGTATATATATATATATAAACGAGAACACTAAGCCTGCTTATGTGGCGCCACCACAAACTAGGATTCCCTTTCAATTATTGTATTTCCAAAACTAGCTTTTTCCTTTCATGAAAAGTTGTGACTTTTATAAAAATTGTGACTTTTATGAAGAGTTGTCACCTCTATGAAAAGTTTTGACTTTTATGAAAGGTTGTAACCTTTCGAAAATGTTGTAACTTTACCAAAGATTTATAACCTTTCAGAAAAGTTGTGACTTTTTTTTAAAAGTTATGAGTTTTATGAAGAGTTGTCACTTTTATGAACAATTGTGACTTTTATGAAAGGTTTTGACCTTTTCTAAGGGTTGCATTTGTACCATAGATTTTTAACCTTTCTGGTAAGACACAATAATCATTTGTTCACACTACCCTTCGTTGTCTATAAATAGTGGACTTTTCTCTCCTACCTTTTATGTTTTGCTTAGGTGGTAATTTTTATTCAACGGACCTTTAAATATTTATATTTGAACTTCTATATATTTTGACATTAATTTAATTTTTTCATGGTCATTTGTAAGGTGCAAATTTTGTTCGATAGAAACTTATGATTTGAGAATTGTAAAACTTAATCATAATTGTAGATTCTTTGAATGCAGAATGAGTTAAAAAATAAGTACATGCAAAGCGACGAAACTGATTGTAAGTGAGGCAAGTCCTGAATGGATCAAGATTGTTAGCATTCTGAAATCATGTGAGTAATTATGTGGTTCTGTACTTTCCATATTTTTTACAGTTCGACTGCAATTAATTTGATTTGTATGGACAAGTGTAGTATTTTGTCTTTATTTCTTCACTCCTCTTATTGATTTGAACATGGTGTATCAAAAAGAACCTTCTTATCCTCCAATATAGGAGTAGGCTTTGTGTCCATACTACTCTTCTCATACCTCACTTGTGAGATTACAATGGAATAATCATTTGTATGTGGAACCATTAATTTTAGTAATTCAAAATCTCTTTATTCGAAAACAAATATTGTGAATAAGATTTATATGGACTAGCATAAGATGTTTTAAGTTTTTTACTTCCAAATTATTTTAGTGCAGCCAACGGAGACATAGTGTGTGATCTGTATGACCAATAATGTGTATAAAATCACTCTGTTTTAATTTAATTTTTTTTTTGTTTCATTAATTGCTATAAATTATGTTGATATAACATAATGGTATAGTCATAAGTTAAAGGAGAGTGTTGCTTGTGTAGAAGATTGACTGATATCAACGATAAAATAGACAATTACACCAGAAATTATAGATGTTCTGAATCCGTCTTAGAGTTTGAGAGTCAAATAATTTCTATCTTGGTTATTGTCATTTACAAAACTCATGTTGTGCATGTATACAAGTTGCCTACATGCATTTTCTTAACAACTTCGCAAGAAAGCCTTTGCTCTGATTTTAAGCATTACCCTGACATCAGATTTGTTTAATTATTTTAAACTTGGGCCGTGACTATTCACGTCTCTTCAAAACGTTCAAAGAATCTTAGGTATAGTACTCGAAAGATCTTTTGGTAGAGTGTTTAAGAATTGTATTGGATAGAGTGTATACTAATGTTAACATTAGTTATGTTAAGATTTTTCTTATCTATTGTTATCTTATTTTTCAAGCCACTTCTCAATCCTCTTTTTCAAGATTGATTAAAAGTAGCAAGAAAAAACATGAAAAAACTTTATTGGCTCAACATGCAATTAAGCAATGAGAAAGAGTAGTAAAGAAAATACGTGTAACAGTTTCATGTCAAAAGGAATCAAGGAAGAAATTCTTTTAAGATTGTGGTTACACTTAAAGAATTTCATCATGAGACCTATGTATGTGATTATCTTTCTTAAGAAAGATCTTGGTTTGTTATATTAAGGGTGGTTTTATTTTTAATCATCCTTAGCCATAAAATAACAGTCATTGCACTGTTAATACCATAGTTTTATATATATAATACTTGCTAGGAAATCTATCTTCTACATATTAACTTATGGCACCCTATAATTGCAATATGTTGTACTATATGACTATACATGCACTAGATTTTTATTACTCTTGCAATCGACTCCCAAGTGTCTTCTGAATTTGTGTCTAACACACATTAAGAAATTATTTTTAAGGATTGGTACATTAATCATTTGAGTTTTTCATAAAAGAATGATTTTGGGTCCTCTAATTTTTTTGAAGAAGATGTCCAACCCATGGTTGTGCCCTGAGTTTAGAAACTATACATCTGCATTTATTGATCTTAGATGTATTCCTCATAAGCTTAAGTTTTTACTTAATATTATGAGAAATCAGACACATGACTTGATTTGCGCTTTTATTTAATCCATCTCCTTTTTATATCGTTATGTTCTGTTATTGGTGAAGGGGACTATAAATTCAAAAATGTTTTTCAAGATTTTAAACACTTTATTGATCTTATTGTTGGGTTTTAAGCAAGTGTTAATTGGGAAAGAACAGACGCGAATATCAAAAGTGAGGGACCTATTTTGGAGAGAAAATGAACAAGATCATTTGCAAAGTGCAAATGAAAATTCATTTCTTTGTGATTTTGGATATTTGAAAATTTGTCAAATGATGTAATGATTGCTAATTTTTTGGACAAAATTTATTTAATCAATTTTTTTAAATTCAAAGAAATCATGTTTAATATTATCTCTTATAATTTGCGGGTAAACGAGTAACATTCCGAAAAGTCGTTACTTTTGTCCAAAAAGTCGTTACTTTCCAAAAGTAGTTATTTTCCTACCCGACACAATTTTTCACTGAAAAGGTTTTTTTTCCAAAGACCACAACTTTTCTGGATAAAATGAGGTCTGCACAGATTTGCCCCGAACAACATTTTTCGTTTGCTGAAAAGCTATCAAAGGAAGTCAATGTTTTGATTTAAAATTTTTTTCGTTCCTAACATTTTATTTTGTTTTCTCTCAAAATAAAATCAAAGTTTTCGATCCGACTGAGTTGTGTTACTTGTTGTTTGTTGTCTTCAGTCTTATGAAGTTAAAGAAGTTTGAGGTTACCGCATATTTTCTTTAACAGGCGTTTATCGTTTTATCTTGGGAGATTTCTAACCTTGGGTACCGTGAGGGATTAAATTTCTTAAGGACCTACATAGTTTCTGTGGACTCGATAAGTTCTTCTAGTTTAAATTTTTCATGCGTTCATCTTGTTTCGGTTTCTGTTCATTAACTTCATAAATATCAAGTTATTGTACGAATAAAATCTTTAGAAATTTAACATTTCTGTTTTGAGGGTTTCTGAGATTAAACACACTTATGGTTCTTCTATCTGGCTTGAATTTTTAAAATTCATATCGATTTAACGATTCAAAGAACATAAAATTTTATCGTAAATCAAAACAGTTTGTTTAAAGTTTGTTCTTGTACTGTTATTATTTTAAATACTTAATGTATCTGCATTTTTGACAGAAAAAAATAGTAATTCCAGCAAACAACTGAGGTAACAGTAAGTGCTGCACAACAACGGTTGCACATAACGTTCCAGACTGCTGCCGTTAGCCGACCCCCGGTTGATGAACCGGCAAAGTTTTCTCTGGAGTCGACTTTAAGAGATGTCACAAAGTATGTTCTTTCATTTCACTACGTTGATTCTGTAGAAGCTTCATCTTAAATGTTCCTGGTATGTCAGATGAAACTCCGGCTGTAACGAATCTATGGTAACAAAGCAACACACACTGCCTCAGATTTTTTGTGTAACAATTATATTGTTTAGGGTCTGCAAAGATGATCTGTACATGTGTACAGCCAATGCAAAAACCTCAAAATGAACTCGGGCATTCTTTAAAAAGAAGTACACAGCAGAAGATGCCGGAATGAAACAATTCATTGTGGCAAAATATTCTTCTGGACTTTAATGATGAATAGACAGTAAGATTGGTTGTCACCCAAGGTTTCACAGATTGCAGGTCTAATCCATGATCTTCCTTTCTGACAGGTATAAATTCATTTAATGCCCTATGTTATAAATATTAAGTATTCCCTTAATACTCATGCATAACCTTTAAACCTTATGTAGGATAATTTGAAGTGATAGCTTTCAAGTGGGCTGGCAATTATTTAAAAGTTACCATCCATTGGTTAAGGACTTTAAAAAACTACTGAAACCAAACGCAAGGAGATGACTATTGAAGATCTCATAGTAAGTTGAAATCGAAGAGGATAATCAAGGCTGCAGAAAGAGGTCACGTGATATTCAGCAATATCTAGGAGTAAATTTGTATGACGAGATTCCACAAAATTAAAAGCAAAAATAAAGCTCATGGTCCAAAAGCAATCCTCCTAAGAAGAAATTCAATGGACACGCTTTATATTGTGGTAAACTGGGTCATAGGGGGCTAATGAATGCCGGGTCCTAGAAGGACCAAGAAACAGAAAGATCAAAGCACAATTTGGATGAATCCAAAGGCGAAATGGAATGATCTCCTGTGCAAGCTTTCAGAATTTAACTTGTGGGGTTGGAAATCAAGAGAATGGTGATATATTCGGGTGCCTAATTCCATGTTTGTGCCAAAAAGAATTATGTCATCATATACTCACAGCACGTACAGATGAAAATTATGTATGGCAAACTCCGCGTTGCAAAAGGTGTGAAGGAAACTGGCAAATATTCCCTATTAAGATTACAATCAGGCAAGGTGTTACTTGAATAGGGTCTCATATGTTCACAATTGAGAAAGAATTTGTTTAGTTTCAATTCCATTGTCGGACCGAATGGTTTAAATGTGTATTTGTTTCTGATAAATAGTAATAGGCAAAAATGATAATGTATGTCAGGAAAAGGCTAACCTAGTGATGGAACTTTTCAAACTCAATGTAATGCAGTTGATATATGGAATACACGATTTTGCTCTTCTTACTTGCTTGCGTCTACATGATTTTATTGCATGAACGTTTGGGACCCGATTAATAAACAAAACCTTCGCAAACTTATTAACTTAAATATTTTGCCAAATTTGAGATGCAATAAATGCGAAAATGTCAAATTTGGTGTTGAATCTACGTATGCCAGCATCTTATAATCTGTTGAAAGGACTTTAATTCCTTTAGAATTGAAGCTATCACAGCTTGATATTTGGACATGACGTCAACAACCATCACTTGTGGTAAAGTATTCCAACTACTTTTATTGACGATTGCACGAGATATGGTTAATGTCTATTTGGTAAGATAGTAGGATGAAGGGCGATGATGTCATTTAGGGCACTATAAACTGAGTGAACATCAGTTAGATAAAAGATCAAAATGATCAAGTGATAGAGGTGGAAATTGAATCTCCAGTTGCAGAAATCATGTTTAGAAATGGAATAATCGCATCAAACTACGATACTGCTCCCTACCCTCCTCAGTCTAATTGAATTGCGAAATGAAAAAAATCGAACATTTAAAAGAAATGAATGGATGCATTACTTATAATTCCAGGTTTACCACGGGAACTTGTGGGGGGAAGCTAATCCTTACAGCATATCAGATACTTACTAGAGAGCCTCACTCAAAGACAAATGTAATTCCATATGACAAAATGGAAGGTAGAAAACCGCATGAAAATATTTCAAGTGGTGGGGGTAGTCTAGCCAAATTCCACGTTTCTATACCTAGAGGGTAACAATTAGGACTAATACTGTGGATTGTGTAGTCCCTTGGAGATTCCACAAACAGTAAGGCATGTCGTTTTTGGTTCATAAGTCCCCGAACATTCGATATTCATGATAATAATGAATGGAACAGATAGTGCTTGAATTTTTTTGGAACATATCTATTCGATAAAACTAGACTTGGATCTCTAGTGGGGATCTAAACAACCCAGAGATAAGAACAAAAGAGAGATAAAAAATGAATAAGAGTCCAAGAACGCGTAAACGCAAAAGACCATCTACTTCATTGGATCCAGATTTTGTAAACATTCTTTGCTTCTTCTTAAAGGGAGCCTCAATTTCAAGGAATCATGTTGTCCTATCACTCAACCTCTTGAATAGAGGCTGTTCATAGTAGAATTGAATCATCTTAGCAATCATACCTTGGAGTTTGTTGATCTGCTCCTCGGAACAAACCCTTGGGTTCAAAATGGTCATGTAAACAGTAAGAGAAAGACGATGGAACCTATTGACAAATATAAAGCCAGACTTGTTGTCAAAGGTTGTTTAGACAAAAAGAAGGTCTTGATTAATTTTGACACATATTGCCATGATAGATTACATCATTCGGATTTAATTTCACTAGCTGCAGTTCTACGTCTGAAATCCTCAATGGATGTAAAACAACCTTCTTAATGGAAGCTTGAAGAGAAATTTCATAGAACAACCTGAGGTTTTTGTGTAGTTCCTTTAAAGACAGAAGTGTGCAAACTTATTAATCACTTTATGGGAGAAAACAAGCACCAAAACATGGCATGCAAAGTTTGAATCGAAACCAGTTGTCAAAGGTGGATTAAGATCAATGATCGATAGAATGTGGTTACATTAAAGATACTCCCAATCAGGAAGTTTTATTTTATTATGCTATATGTGATGATATGCTTGAATGGAAACAAGACCATTGCTAATATAAACGCTACAACATATGCTTGCCCTAGTAAGTTTATAGTAAAAATTTAGTAGTGCTGATTTGATATTGGAATCTAAACATTCTTAAACTCCTAACGGTCTATGCATTCCTCAAACTCATTAATATTCAAAAGATACTGAAAAATCAAATTTTTGAATTTGAAAGGGCAAGACTCCAATTGATGTAAATCTCATCTGCAAAGAATAAAGGCGAAAGTCAGGCTCAATTGGACTATCCTTAGCGTATTGGGAAGCTAATTAATGTCATCAATTGTACAACGACCAGACATAGCTTGCGCTATCAGAGACTGATCGATACACCAGTTATCCTAATCATAATCATGGGTTTTGGCATGAAGAGAGTTTTGGGATAGCTTAGAATGACACTCAAAACTATGCCTTTAACATTAACAAAACAATATCCACCGCCGTTCTTGGAAGGTATCTAGTGATGCAAATGGATTACTGTGGTCAACGAAACAAAATCCAAAGTTGATAGTTTTTACTATTGGTGGAGGAGCAATATCTTGAAAACATCCAAACAACATGCATAGTCGCTCTAACACTGGATTTGGAATTCATTGGCTTTAGAAAAGGCAGGTTAAAGAAGCTGAACGATGGCTCCGTAATTTCTTATAAGATATTCCAATTTGTGGCCAAACCCAATGGTCCCCTGATATGCATACACTGTGATAGTCAGCTTGCATAGTACGGGCTGGAAGCATTATGTATAAACGGCGAATTGGTCCGTCACATAAGCCGAGACATAACTCTTTTACCAACTATCTCTAGTGGAATTATTCACATTGACCTATGTGAAGTCAAAAGATAATGTGTCGAGTCCCTTACAAAAGGCTCAATAGAGAGGGAGTTGTAGAAATCATCGAGGAAATCGGACTATGGCCTATACAAGTCATCGTGGGGCGGTAACTCTCCCTAGACTACTGAATCCCCACATCTATGTTTCAAGGAGATAAAGACAAAGTCTTATGACGGTTCCACCTTGTCAAGAAAAAAAAAATCATTATTATTATTATGGTCCATTCTCATGATGAGAACAATGTTTAGACGCAAGGATAAAGACATAAGGACTTTTTAATGGTTTTCTCATTTGTGGATAAGGGAATCTCAATGGTGTATCTATGGGATTAACACTAGAAATCACCTATTTAATAAGAAGTATAAGCCGCTTCAATAGAATCGGTAAGGCCAGTCTTAAAGCACTTACTATCCAAGATGTGGTTCTGGTCTAGAACTAACAAAACAATGAAACTACAGAACAGTTCCAGTTTAATTGTTTGAATAATGTTGTCCTGGTATACACCAAAGCTCTTAACGGTTCAAAGATATCCATCTACCGATTGACCGAGTATATTCATATATGTTTCACTGTACGGAAAGGTACAGAAACCACTTAGTCCGAGATGCGATTAACCCTTGTACCACCTACAAGGACAACGACAATTTTTATAATGCATATATGTTGTTTAACAATAGCCTTCCCATTCATCGGGGGATTGTTGGTTTTAGCTAGTGTGATCTTGAAACAAGAAAGAGGAATATCAAAATGTTGAGGGAACTACTTTGGGAGAGAACATGAACAACTCTTTCAAAGTGCAAATGAAAAGTCATTTCTTTGGATTTGGATTTTGATTTGCAAATGATGTATTGATTGATAAATTTGTTGTGACAAAATTTAATTTATCAATTTTGTTAAATCAAATCAATCCTCGTTATTAATATCTCTTTAATTTTTGTCGGGTACGTAAGATTCCTAAAAGTCGCTTACTTTTCCCGAAAGTCAGTTACTTTCCAAAAAGTAGTTATTTTTCCTAACAGACACAATTTTTCAAAAAAGTTTTTATTGTATTTCCACAAATGCCACTTTCTTTCTTGAATCAAATGGGTCTGAACAGATTTTCACCGAACAGACATCGTCCTTGCTGAAAATGGCTAATAAAAGGAAGTCAATTTTTAGATTGTTTTAATGCACTAAAATTTTTTTGTTATCCTTTTCTCTCTTCTCCTGCATTATTTTTTCTCATCAAAATCAAATCAAGTGTCGATCGAAAACTGGAATCTGTGTGACGTGTTTGTTGTTCTTCAGTTCGTTGAATTAAATGAATTTGAGGTATCCGCTCTTTCTTAACAGGTTTAATTCCGTTTTATCTTGGGAGAAAATTACCATACCTTGGGACAGTGAGGGGGGATTAAATATTCTTAAGGACCACTAGTTCTGTGGACTTGGATTAATTCTTTCTATTTTAAATTTTTCTGCTTCATCGTGTTTTCTGTTTCTAGTCATCTAACTTCATAAATATAAGTTATGTAGAATAACCACTTTTGCCCCTATCATAAGAATTGTTTTTATAACAATTACATCATTGGGGAAAAATCAATCTATCTTGCTAATTACATATACATTTAGCGATAAAAGATAATAAAAAATTTGCCAAATTTCTCATACGAGTACACTAAAAATTTCTTTCATATTTTTTAGTATTGTAGTATTCACAATTCATATGTGAGGTTATTTTATGGCATCACATAAATACTTGAAGTTCAGTGTGGATTGCTTGAATCAAAATTGTGTTATTTTTACTGTATGTATAACCGTTTTTCATCATACTTAGAATATCACTAACTTAACTAACTTAGAAGTTCCTATTACCGTTAGAAAGAGATTTACAACTAGAATCTTAGGAAATTATATATTCAATCCAGAATGTTACCTTGATATTCATCAGGCAATGAAAATAGTACAGGAGAACTTACATACTTTTTGCGTGACAGAAGATACTAAAAAATGAATGATAGTAGGAATAAGATATATATCCTAAAAAAAAAATCATGAGGGCATGAATTAGATACACCGAATATCTACTGAATCTCGATCCTATGTTTGAGGCAACTAGAAGCTTCCATAAACTATTTTCAGGTTCATCTTTAAACAAACAAGTAACATACATTTTCATTAAATTTCGGCTAACAACTAATGTTCCTCATCTCTTCAATGAAGATTATTTTTGCTTTTATGTTGGATATTCTAGAAACGGTCCTTGCACGTGTGACCTCTGTTGCTGTTTAAATTTATAGCCCAGATATAAAATTGATCAATATTGGTCTGATGTCCTCCTATATGTGTTTTTTGTGCATATAAAGGTAAACGTTTTTTTCCGTATTGACGTTCTGCATAGAAAGTAAATATCAACAATTTTATTGGTGGAATGGTGACACGTGTAAGGCTAAACTAAGCCCAAGGTTGAAGTTTCTTGATGACATCAAACTTCACAATCATTAAAATAAAAAAAATGAATAAGGGTCACAAACCAAGAGAAAATAGTGACCATAAAAACAATATTCTCAAGACTACTTAGATTCGTGTTTCTTCTCCACAACCCAAAAATTAAAAAATTAACGAAACACAAATCAATAGAAAAATATGACCAATATAAAATACTCTTCACATAAGAACCTATATATGATGAACACAAAAAGTGTGTGGATCAATATTTTTTTCTACATTTATAGAGGGGAAAATTAAGCACATGAAAAGGTTTGTGGGCATAAATTTGTTTTAATGGGGTGAAGCTAAAAAGTGATACACCCAATTCATTAAGAAATGAAAATGATAAGTGGTAACCTCTAATCATGTATTTTGGCCTAGTGTAATTGTCATTATTGATTTAATTTTAAAAATAAGCAAAAGATTTTTTCATTGAAAAAATTTGTGAAAGAAATTTTCGTAATCTAACTTTAAACTTAAAATCTTCCCACTTATTAATTTCTGATGATGATTAAACTTTTTTTTGTTATGTCTTCCCAAATAGTTATTTTTTTAATACATTTGATTTTTAAATTTTTCTTCTGAATGTCAACATTATAAAACTAAATTTATGTTTTTCCTTATTATCATGGGTATTAACAAAAATTTACAACCTAAGTTAAGCCCACGCGAAGCGCGAGTAGATTACCTAGTGTGTATAAAATAGCAAATATATCATGGGTGAAAGGAACCCATTAGTGAAATCCCACATATATGGTGATGAAATTCATGGAGAAACACTTAGATTTTGGGGCTGGAACTACTGGAACCTTGTTGCGTTCTTGAACTTGGGTTCTTGACCTTTTTCTCTTTCCTTGCTTCTAATTTTCGAAGTTTTGATTTAATGATTTGACTTAGGTAAGTATTAGTTATGTTTCTAGGCTTAAACTGACTAAAATATGATGATTTAGGGTCAAAACGATGTATCTTATGGTTTAAACGAAGTGGGAAAAGACCAAAAGACCTCTGAGTTAATTGTTGTCGAACCAAACGACGACCTGGACTGACGGGCCATCATTCAATTGACGCTCCATCGTTTGGGTTCGTAGGTTGGGTCTCTTCGACATACTGTGACAAAATGGGCAGGAAATTATTATCGAGGTCTGATTTTATTAAGGTTTTGTGGCTATAGGAAACTAGTCATTCTCTATCTGTTTTAGGTCATAGATACGAATTAATTTCTGGACCGAGTAGATCATTTGAAGTTGACCCAACTGCATCCCCCTTAGCTGTCTGCTACTTCCTACTACGGTACGTGGGTACATCTATTGACTGTGTTGGTCAATCATGGTTCTTTCAGAGAATGGGTAAATGGGATATTGATTGACGGATGCATACTACGGAGCATTGTCTGATCTAAGGACCGTAGGTCCATCCGTCATTTGACACTTAATCAATTATCTTGGGCTGAGATTTTAGGGACTTCATCGACGGATGTGCAGGACTGACAATTAATAAGGGTTGGGCTCAAGATCATTTGAAGTAGGTTCAATCTCAACCCATTCAAGCATAACTAATTTGAAAAGAATTATGAATTGAGCCCAATTTAATCTCCCAATTTCAACCCGTTTTAAATTTTTTATTAAGATATGTTCATATATTTAAGGTATGAATTATTATCTGTTTAACATGTTTTAGGGTTTAACTATCCAATTGTTACTTTTAATAAAAAAAACAATTTGAGCTAAAATTGAATTGAGATTATAATAGTTAAATATCAGTATGTTTATTTATTGAGATTAATCAAGTCAAATTACGCGGGTCAAGACCCCCCCCCCCCCCCCCCCCCATTTTTAGCTCATTTGAGCCCAAAGTAAACTTGGGAAGGTCAATACCCAACTCAACTTCAATTTCAACCCATTTTAATATTCCCGCTTTGAACCCAACCAACCCATTTGAAACTCCCAGTCCATTATTAAACTATTATATGTTTTTGTTACAAAATACTCAATATTTCGTGTATTCATAACATTTTCTGCAACAACGATATATTTTTTTTATATGTTTCCTAGACCTTTGTTTTCCTCTTTATACTTTTTATTTCAATTTTTTCATTTATTGCATTTCCAATATTGAGACTTAGTTTGTATTATGTGACTTATTTTGTTTGGTAATTTTTTTTGGAATTCTTGCATCTTCTGAATCTCTTCACTCCCTTCTCTATTATTTAAAAAACATTTTGAGAACTACTAATCATCAAAAAAATAAATTGAGCACAATTAATACCAACTTTATAACTTTGGAGTCAAACCAAAGAACCTATGTGCCTCACGAGGTTAATTATTTTTGTATATTGCACGTTAAAGTGTAAAATACCCATGACGTCTGGTTAACTTCTACGCAGAGCTTTAAGGTACATACCAAAGGTCCGACTTCAAAATATACCAACCTATGACTAGATTTCCATTAGGAATGCCTTCATCCATCCATAATTCATCATCAGGAACATTCACTTCTAATACGACTCTAAGACTCAACTATCAATTCAAATACACAAAACAAAGAAAAAAAATCAGATTCGACTCAATAGGACTATCCTCAGGAAAAGAACAAAAAACAACCTAAAACTAAAAAGACTCGATAAAGCAACAAAATATACACATGGAAGTCCATCTCCCCCACGCCTCACACATGAATATGCATCACTCCAGGTCATAACAAATAACATGTGTTTTTCTTTTTTTTTAGTTTTTTTTTTTTTTTTTTTTTTTATCGAGTGAAGGAAAACCTCCCTATAGCCGCCAGGCTCATAGCCATAATCATCATTAAACATATTTTTGGCATCATATACACAATTAAGGTCGTACAAACATCACCAACACAAGTATCATCATTATCATCTCCTCAGCCTTATCCTCTCTCTCTACATCTTTCACATCTTCTCCTGCATCATCATCATCAATCGATTATTAAAATGATTGTAGCCAATCTCTGTTAAAAAACACATTTAATGATTCCAACAAAACTTTGCAAAAACACAAAATTATTAAAGTTTATAGAACAACTAAGAAAGATGAACATAAATTATTTCAAAAGACTAAAATCTTTAGACGTACAAGAATCTGAATAATTATAATAGACAAAGATAAAGCCCATTGAATGCACTGTTTCCCCTTAAGGAAATTATTCCCCTATAGTATCCGAGGTTTGATTTGAAATATTTCTTCAGTATCGATGATGTCAATCAACCTAGCATAAGAGACCAAAACTCTAGTATCACAAACGACTCCATCGGCAGTAAAGTATCACGAAAAAATATTTGATGCACAAGACGAGAATTTGAAAAATGGGTTACGAACAAATCGGAAGAATGAATGGTTTTATAGGCAGAGAACTCAATCTTATGGTTAGCAAACAACCCCTTCAAACTTCACCGGTACACCAGTCATGAAAGTTGCATCTTTCAAACGGTCATACTGTTCTTGACTTTGCCCACCCTTTTATATAGTCACCCTCCAAAGGGGGTAATTCAAATAAAATGAAACAACACTAAAATTGAGATGGGGTCACCCGGAAATATGAGTTTGTCTTGATTACCTAATATTTGAATGTTGTATTAAGTAATTATTTGAATCATTTTGTCATTTAATTTTAATTTACTTAAATTTATATAAATCAATACATAAGGTTTAAATTAAACACACTTTGTCAAAGAATAATCTCTTTGAGCGAGTCATTTCCAATGCCAAACTAGCCGACAGAAAAGTACAACAAACGGCGACACATGAGGGGTCCTCTTCCAACCCCTTTACATTAATAGTCAAGTTTTTTCATAATTAAACTCTCATATTTTTCTTTCCACAACTGACGAGGGACAAATGCCTTTTCTCTATAGCATAAGAGGACTTCTCAAGTTACCAACTTTCCAAGTTCATCGTTTTTCATCTTCCCTCCATTTCCCATTGACTCTTGATACATACCCAAATATCCGAACACTAATAGGGAATGGTTATAACATAGAAATGCAGGGAAAAGTGTGTAATTTACAAGCAAGGATTAATTGCATCTGGATAAGTAGGTTTTCCCTTGGACTTTCTATAGTGAACATATTTCAGATATACTCGGTCAATCGGTAGATGCGATATCTTTTAACCGTCGAGCTTTAGTGTATACCTAAAAATCTAGCCACACTTACCTTTTACTATATTGGTTTCTTATGGTTATGTTATTTCAAGCCATTAACACCGTCCAGAACCTGGACGGGGTTGTGGTGGAGGCGCGATGTGTGGGACAAGGTTGGGGGGAGGGGGGACCCCACCGCCCGCACAACACACCAAAGCGACATGTCTCTACCTTTTCCATTCTTCGTTTTGCACCCCATTTTTGACCTACAATTCTCGTTGGAATTGAGGCTAGCAATTCACACTCCCTAGGTGATTTCTAAACAGTTTCATCTCGTCATACACTATTTGGTCAAATCTCCAACACTTATCAATTAATTCAAACCTTAAACTTTTTAACTCATTTACATGCACTTGAAGTCTTACCCTTGTTTCTGAACATTGTCTCATCATGAGAATCGATTGAGTTGTTGACATGATGTCGAATGGGTCAATTCAACAACTTTGTTTTTCGCTTTGAATATGCTGTCTTGGATCCTCTATCTACTAGATACGTTACCGTCATAACCACTTGTCCTAAGCGTAACCACCATTCCCGTACATACCTTTCAATACTTCGGCCCTCTTACTAGGCCTTTCGTTAGTGGATCTTACACATTATCACTTGACTATACATATTCAATTGTGATAATTCCATTAGAGATGAGTTTTCTTATAGTGTTATTTCTATGTCGTATATGACGAGAGTTTCCATTGTACATGACGCTCCCGGCTACCTATTGTTGCTTGACAATCGCAATGAATGCAAATAGGTCTCATTGGTTTGGGCTAAAATGGAATATCCTCTAGGAAATTCTAGAGCCATTCAACTTATTCACTAGCCTTATCGAAAGCAATAAATTCAAATTCCATTATGGAGCGAGCGATATATGTCTGTTTTGATGATTTCCAATAAACTGCTCCTCCACCAAGTTTAAGCACATAACCACATGGGGATTTTACTTTATTTTACCCGGTGATCCAATTTGCATCACCATATACTTCAATCACAATATCATATTTATTATAATGCAAAATATGTTTGTGTATGTTGTCACAATCCCCAACACCCGTTTATTTGCCATGAAGTGTTTTGGGGGGGAAAAAGGCAGTTAACTAGTCGAACCGACTCAGTTTTGCTACTAGGAATGCTATATTAGTTACGTGCCACCACCACCACCCAGAATTTCTTTTAAAAATTTATTTATTTCCAAAACCTATCCTTCCCCTTCAGAAAATTGTGACTTTTATGAAGATTTGCGATATTAATGAAGATTGTGACTTTCTGCAAAGGTGTGACTTTTATGAGCTAGTTTACGACTGCAATGAAGAGTTGTTGA
Organism: Solanum habrochaites; assembly: GCA_027704765.1. Taxonomy (NCBI): domain Eukaryota; kingdom Viridiplantae; phylum Streptophyta; class Magnoliopsida; order Solanales; family Solanaceae; genus Solanum; species Solanum habrochaites. The sequence goes on along the minus strand of JAKWJA010002493.1, from coordinate 35,115,779 downwards.
TTTTTAAAAAAGTTGCAACTTCTATGAAGTTGCAACGTTAGGTGGATCTAACGTTGTAACTTTTTATGACCAGGTGTGAACTTTTAGAGGAGTGCGTCTTTTTTTAATTGAAAATTGTGACGTTATGAAGAGGTTGTGACCGGTTTCTCAAAATTTGCAACTTTTCCAAAAAAGTTGTGACCTTTCCGTAAGGCAAAATTAATTTTTTCACACTATCCTCTGTTATCTACTATAATCATGGGATTTGTGCTCTATTCTTTGAAGGTTTTTTACATTGAATAGTTAATTCCAATTACATTGATTAAGATTCTTATGAAGTTTCATTCTAAAATTTTCATCCTCCTATTCATGGAGCTTAATCTTTATATAGTCCTAAGTGATTCATGTAGTATGACAACTCTTTTTGCTATTTTGTTACATTTTTCTTTTTAACTTTGTTAAAACTTTACACAGAAGATGATTGAAAGTGATCTACTCTTTGTCCCTTTCTTACAAGTTTCTTGTATAAACAATGAAAATTTATATTGATGCAATGTCAACATTAATACCTTTTAACCTTAATTCCACAACTCCTAACGTTGTTGAATGGTTGAATTTTACATTTGGTATTTTTAGTAAACAAAACTTTATTTCTGCCACTATTGTAGTTTTTTTTCTATAAGGATCATGAATACAGTAAGCAAACTTCTAACTGAATACCTTTTTCATTTACGTCACTTTTCCATGAAACTTTAAATTTTAATCATTTACCTTAGGTCATATCACCGATAATCGTAGGTACGTTTAATAAATTCCAATCCCGTGCGAAGCCCGGGTAATTTAACCTAGTTAATCATATACATCAAACTTCCCAACAATAGAGGCATTTGCCAAGTGAGAGTCACTTCACCTTTCGTTCTTTTGAATATAATAACGCGTAAAATATCAATTAGAGGTTTGGACACCATTGAAATTCCAAGTATTGATTATCAAATATTTGTCAATATAAAGATTGAACATAATGCTAGTACCCTAAGGTTGTTTTGAGAATTCTGAATTCCTAAGACAAACAACAACGCATAAGTCCTTCATAATCGAAACTTGCCTGTGAACACCATGTTGCTAGTATCATTTATGCGTCAATATCATTGCTCAGTATTACATGTCCATCAACATCCGACCAACCAAATGAATTCATGATTCAGAATGATTTTAATGTAAACACACTTATCACATTCGTTAATAATGAATCCATTTCCCAACATATTTTTTGTCAAATTTAGCATGCGATTGTTTGGGTTCTTGCTTGAGCCTATAAAGCGACTTCACAAATATGCCAACTTTATCTTCTTTACCAAGAACTACAAGCCCTTCAGGTTTTTTTTATGTAAATTTATTTCTCCAACTCTCCATTTAACAAGTCTCTCTTTACATCCATTATATGGATTTTAAGATCATACACTGTCCGTAGAGCTATTAACATCCTAATTGATGTTATCTTTGTTACTGGAGAGTATGTGTCAAAGTAGTCCAGACCTTCTTCTTTTCTGTATTCTTTGACTAAAAATCTAGTCTTATATTTTTTAATAGTCCCATAAGCTTTCATTTCCCTTTTAAATATCCACTTTGATCCTAAAGGTTTATTTCCAGGAGGAAGATCAACCAATTCCCGAGTATGATTACTTAAAATTATTTCGATCTCACAACTGACATCTTCTTTCCAATAAGTTGACTGAGACAAAGACATAGCTGATTAAATGTTTGAGGCTTATTTTTAAGCAATAGTGCTACAACATCTGTTCCGAAAGAAGTGGGTTTCCGTTGGGGAGTTCTGAGCCTAGGATCCTCACTAGGTAGTGTATTTTGTGTTGATTCTTCCCGTGGTCGTTTAAGTCTTTCACTTGTCAACTCACATTAAGTTTTATACGGATAAATTTGTCCAAAGAACTCAACGTTATCCGATTCAATTATCGTATTAACATGAAGCTCAAGATTATCAGATTTGTGAATAAAAAATTGGCAGACCTTACTGTTCACAACATATCCAATAAATACACAATCCACCATTTCAGATCCAATTTTCACCCTTTTGGGTAATGGAACCTCTACCTTGGCTAGACACATTCACACTTTGAAATATTTCAAGTTGGGTTTCCTTTTTTCCAATAAATCATATGGAATGTATTGTGTTTATCTTATTAGCGGTAAGGATGGCTTCCCCACAAAGGTTTCGCTGTGAACCAGAACTGATTATCAAGAAATTCATCATTTCCTTTAATGTTTTGTTCTTCCTTTTTGCCAAACCATTTTACTTTGGTGTATAACATGCATTTTCTTGTGAATAATACACTATTCGAAACATCTCTCTACAAATGGAGATTCACATGCTCCACCCCTATAACTACGAATCATTTTTATCTTTAGATTCAATTGGTTCTCAACTTCACTTTTGTATTGCTTAAATGCATAAAATGTTTCATCCTTACTATTAATCAAATATACAGAAAAAAATTGAGTGCAATCGTCAATAAAAATTATAAAATACTTTTTCCCACCACAAGATAGTGTCGACTTCATATCGCATATATCTGTGTGAATTAAGTCTAAAGGTTTTCAATTTCTTTCAAAAAAGATATAATGATGTTTTACAAACTTAGTTTCCACATAAATTTTGCATTTCTATTTATCGCATTTAAAATCAAGCAATACTTCTAGAGTAACCAATTTTTGCAAGGCTTTGTAATTTATATGTCCTAAATGGCCATGCCATAAATCATTTGACTCCAATACGTAAACAGTATTAGAATTCTTATTAACATTGTCAACAACCATTACCTTCAATTTGAAAAGGCCTCATTGAGGTAGCCCTTTCCAATGAACATCTCATTCTTACATATTACAACATTGTAACTAACTAGGACACACTTAAAGCCATTCTTAATGAGATGTTCAGCAGAAAAAAAATTCTTCCTAATAGTAGGGACATGCAGAACATTGTTCAAAGTCAAAACCATGCCGGATGTCATTTTCAATATTACTTTCCAGTTCCTGGGATCCTTACTCTTAGTGTGTTTCCCATGAATAAATCTTCATCGTAATCAGCAGGAGCATACATTGCAAAGGCTGCTTTCACAGAGAAAATATATGGAGGGGCACTGAGTCAAGAAACCACTCATTGGGATTTCTATGTTACACTCCGAGATCATTGGACACAAGTCATCTACATCTTCCATCTCTTCCACGATGTTTGCTTGACTTTTGCCTTTGCCTTTGTCTTTTTCTTTGTCCTTTCTTGGAGCACGACAGCTAGAAGACCTATGACAAGCCTTACCACAATTTTAATAGTTGCCTTGTGAGATTCTTCTTGACCTGATTTAACTTCTTTCCATTGGACTTCTTTCATTTCTTGTCTGTGGTAGGAGATTCCCCAACAATATTAACTTCAATGATTGCCGAACTCTTACAAGACTTATTTTTGGTGTTTTTTTTATCTTCCTTAATCTTTAGCCTAATCACAAGATCTTCAAGTTTCATTTTCATTCGCTTGTGCTTCAGATAATTCTTGAATTCGTTGCATGAAGGAGGAAACTTCTCGATCATTGCAACCACTGGAATAGCTTCATTTACTACCATATCTTCAACAATCAACTCATGGAAAATTAATTGAAGTTTCTGCACTTGTGATCCAACAGTTTTAATGTCTACAATTTTGTAGTCTAAAAGCTTTGCGACCACAACCTTTTTCAAGCATGCATCTTCTGTCTTATATTTCCTGTCAAGTTCATCCCACAATTATTTTGAAGTTGTCATTGCACTATAGAAATTATATAAGTCATCCTCTAAAGCACTCAGAATGTAGCCTTTGCATAGGAAGAATGCCTTTTTTCATACTTCTATAATCATGAATTTTTCTTTGTTTGACATTCAGCAGCAGACACTAGAATTTCTTTATTGGTAAATTTCTTCAAACCAAGAGTGGTAAGCTAGAAAATTACCCATTGCTGCCATCTTTTAATTCACACTAAAAAAATTTCTTGATTTCTCTGCTGGTGGTACAATAGTTCGAACTAGTGTAGCAGCAGCCACTGTAACATTGTTGTTTGTCATTTCTAATAAACAAAACCGATATAGATTCAGTGAACAATAACTTAAAATTGCAGACTTAAATGAGTAAATTAAAAAAAATAATTTCCTTAAGATTGTTGCCAATTTGTGTTAAAAAACATAATTACTTATTCCAACAAAACTTTACAGAAACACAAAGTTACCCAAGTTTAAAGAACTAGTAAGAAAGATGAACAATTAATTCAAAAAAACTTAAGTCTATAAACGTATCAGAATCTCGAAAAATTAGAACAGAAAAGGATCAAGCCCACTGAATGCACAGTGTCCCCTAAAGGAAATTATTTCCCTCTAGTATCTGAGATTTAATTTTGAATATATACTCCAAGGATAGAATGATCCCAATCACCATCGTAGTGATACCCAAAACGGTGTCAGCGAACCACTCAACAGCAATAAAGTACACGAAGAAATTTTTGTGCAGAAGAAGAAGAAGTCTGAAAAATTCATCAGGAAAAAATCCGAAAAATGAATGGTATTTATAGGCAAGAGGAATTGGTTCTAAAAGGTTGCAACTCTTTTAGAATTCACACGACCATTCATGAAAGTTGCAATATTTGAAACGGTCATGGTTGTTCTTGAAAGTTGCAACCTTTGAGAACACTCACTTCCAATGACAGGAATTCAGATAAATGGGATGCGTATGGATCTGAGTCGGGTCAGTCAATCAACTAATCAATTTAAACGTGTTGGTTGATTAACTAATTAATTAAAACATTTTACCATTCAGTTTAATTTAATTACATCAATAATAAAATAAATAATTAAACAACTTTATCCAAAAAATAATCTCTCGATCGATTATTTTCCAAAGCCAAAGTCGTAGTTGAAGTCGCGTGAGGGGACGATGACGATTGTGGGAGGGGGTCCTTATTTTCAACCCTTTTGACAATTAATAGGAGTTTTGGTATAGTTACTGCCTGTTTTTCTTTTCACCACCAATGAGGGACAAATTCCTTTTTCATTAAAGCATAAGAGCACCTTTCAAGTTTCATCTCTTTTCATCCTTCCTTCGTTTCTCATTAATACTTGCTAGATACACACCAATGACGACCCTATGAGACACATTTACATGGACCTATCTGTCAAATGGTAGAGTTCAAACAAATATGGCCATCTCCTTCTCAATGGCCATTCAATTTACCACAAATCAACAATTGCAGTTCAGCCATACCATACATGCTCCCCATCAAATTATCATTCTTATGATCAACAATCAATAACATGGGACGTGGGACGCATCTTGTGCCTTAGTTTTTTTGATACCACCAAGTGAGAAGAGTAGGACAGTAAAATATCATGAACTTCTTCCTCAACCCCCAATGAAGGTAGAAATTTTTTTAACAAACTATCATAAAAAAAATTCACCTTTTATTGTTAAAAACATCAAAATATATATTTTGTTGAAGAATCGTGCAAGCATTAACTTGTAGCCTCTTCATTAGGTAGTAAAATAACACTACTCTATCCCTTATCGAGGTGTGCTTACATGGCAACAAAATGCTACAAAAATTTAAGTGTGTGTGTAGTCAAAAGGGCCATGAAGACTCATATCTTTAGTACATTCCCATCTTTCTATTGAATTCACACAACAAAGGGTGTGGTGTATTTCTCGATATGGGGCCCAATCCTTTATCCATTGATATTCATTGTGATAACATTTTGGAGCCTCCAAGAGATCATTCAATGCCCCAAAACATTAAATTAGCGGACCTCTAATGTTATTCTAATTCTTAAACAAGTGAATCATGTTCACTTCACATAAAATTACACACAAGAAATAAATTACAATCACATTAGTCAAGTAAAATGTATTGAATGCCCAATGTATACACCACCACATGAATATGGAGAAACTCTGCTTGCAGCAACCCTTCATTAACGTGCGCATCAACCATATTTCATGGAGTCAATTTGTGAATTTCCCACATGGATCCCATGATTCCCATTTGGCTCTAAAAATTAATTTGTTTCCTTATTGGATGATTCTTTTGTCTTAAACTGTATTGATATCATGAGCCTACTTTTGATAATATGGTAGTGCTCAAAGGTCGTTCTAAAAGAGAAATCTTTGTACTTGTCAATTAAAGAGCAGGGTATTATCTTACAGGTAGGCCATGACTTCCTTTCTAGTTATAGTGAGCATGAATGTGTAAATTCATGATTATGAGTATAAATTAGGGGTGGGTACCTAGCTATTTCCATTTTTCTTCTTGGAAACCACTATCTAGAGTTCATTAACATCCTTTTGAGGGTAGTACTAAGTTAGTGGATTTTTGCATGTGTGTTGTAGTATGATATGTTATTTACTCATTTGAATACTTATTTTTAGAGCATGTTTTGGCCTTAGTCTAGGATATACTAGTGTTCCCTTGAACCCATGCACCTTGTGACTATGGTATGTCTACAACATCGTTTCTGATTGATTAGATCTTTGGATAATAGATTAGCAGATTTGGGTCTGATAGTATAAACCTTATTTGGGAATTTGCGATACTTGTTAGCCTTTCTATTTGCTCTCCCTATTTCTGTGGCTTTGATGTGTTACCATAGAGTGTTTGCTTTCTCAGGATTGGAGTGCTTCGCGCTTGGAGACTTTTCTTATATCTTTAGGAGTGGACGTTGATCAAAAGTAGTTTAGAGTATACTTGAGATACTCTTTGAAGTCGATATGCCCATAGACACTCTTTCTATCTAGCTGAGTAACACACTTGGGAGTAGGTTGGGCGTCCTAGATATCTGTGATCCTTTATGGAGTTGATACGACCCTAGGCACTCTTTCTAGTTTGGAGGTAGATGCCCCTAGACTGGATTTTATAGCTTCGCGGCCTAGGTTAATAGGCACTCTTGATAGCTGGACTAGGAGTTGTTTGGTTGAGTTGATTGTTACTCTTTCTAGTTGGGCTCAGACTAGAAAAGTTACTATATTTGTATTTAGATTAGTTTTCTTTAGTGTAGACTTAGTTACTCTGTGTTATCATCAGGCTTATGGAGGTCTGTTCGAGTTTTATCAAAACACACACTTCAGTGTGCCTTCTGGTTATGAGGTCTAGTTAAGTTTATGTTAGTTGCACTTAGATTTACTTTCGATAGACGTGTTCCTTCTTTTCTTATCCTCTTGATTTTGGTTTTGTGTCTAGATTCTATATATCTGTTTGTCTTTACCTTTCTTGCTTGGTCACCCTATCATGCCTACCGAGTACCTTATTTTGGTACTTATGCTAGACTCTCATGATGCAGGTCATAGTACCAGCTACAAACGATGATAGTTCATGCCACCTTTTGCAACTAGGGAACATTGGAGATGAGGGTGCGTCTTGGATCAACTTGTCTCCTTCTGTATATATGTCATCTTGTCTTTATCCTTTGAGAAGGATTGTTGTGGTACACTTTTTAAACTTGTAGGTATTTTTTAGGGAGATATACATTTATGACTTCCAGGTTCTATGAGGGAATATATCCTATACAGTTTTGGGTTTGGTTTCCGTTTCTACCTTTTCTTGTTTTTAATTTTATTTTCTGTTTAGTTCTTCCCTTATAGTCACTACTTCTTGTTCTTCGTATGGTTCGACTTACCTTACTGGTAGATTTTAGTTGGTGTCATCATGGCTCGCGGATTCAGGTCGTGATGAGTTGGTAGTAGAGCCTCAGATTCACTAGTCTCACTTGTATAGAGCTTATACTTAGTAGAGTCTTAAAGATTAGTACAAAAATGTACATATCTTATTTTTTGGAGACTGAAGGGTGTCTTTAGAAAATTTTCTCTACTTATCTCTTTTGTGCAACCTTTGTGTTATTGGTTTTTGGAAATCTTACTTGCTTCATTCTTTTCAGAAATGGCTCATACATGTCGTGAGGTGGATCGGGGTAGGGCCGACCTCTTTTTCAAGATGGTTGTACAACACCACCCCAACAAGAGATCAAGGTGTGGAGAAAATTTTGAATACATCATCAGCCCATATTTCAGAGTAGCCGATTGGGTGAAGACTAGCTCAACCATCACCTCGACCAACTATGGCCTATGACTCCAAATTTCCACGTAGTCGTCACTATTCTTTTGAGAGTTCTTGGGGTAATCATTAAGCCTCAACACCAATATTAGGTTAACATGATCAACCTGGAGTAGAGGCACATATGGCCCAAAAACCACCTAGGGGTTCACAACCTTTAGTTGCAGCCAAAGCTATACCTCTAGAGGAGTAGAAGATGCTTGAAAGATTCTTAAGGATTTCACCTGTGAGGTTTTCTGGGTTGTGAGTGAGGATGCCCAATAGTTTCTAACTACTTTCCATAAATGGCAACATACCTTGGGTCTTTTGGAATTGAGAGGATTGGACACTACACGAAAAATGACCTTTAGCGAAAGTAAATCCCATCGTTATAAGTCTAAGTACGGTCGTTAAAAGTCTATAACGATAGGTAAAATGTTGGTTGTCTCTAGTCGTTAAAAGCTCCGTCGTTAAAGGTTAACAACCTTGCATGACCGGTCGTTAAATAATATTTAACGACAACCATTAATCCGTTCATTACTCTTACTTACAACGACCAACTTCCACTTTGTTGATAGTCATTTGGTGGTTATAACCTTCAAGTAAAACAACAAATTAGGGGAGTTATAACTAATTTTAGCAACAAGAATTCCCGTCGTTGATTACTATAATTTTTATCAATCAAATTTCCTGTCACAAATTTTGATCTAAATTATTACATCTAATTTATAGTTTTTATTTTTTCCATTATTTCTAAAACAGACGAATTAATATCAGTTCATATTTTTCACATCCAATTGAAAATTTGATATAAAATTACATTGTTAATAATAAAGAACACATTGATTTAATTACTAAAAACATATATGTTCAACACAATATCTAATAAAACATACACGTTCAACATAATGAAACATATGTGTTCGACAACTGTCAAATCCTAGCTAGAAATTAAGAAAATGACATTATAGAATAATTACAGAAAGCGTCTCTGCACCAGCAATAAAAATATAATATTCTTTTTTGCACGCGCCACATTATATTTCACATCCCGCTGTTTAATCATCAAAATCTTAATCTTTCAAAAGAAAAATTTCAATTAAATTAATTAGTAACAGAAAAAGTTGAACGTAAGGATTAATTCTTTGTAATATATAGTAAAATACATAGATCAAGATGGAGTATGAAGCCGATACTTAAGTAGTTTCTTTTTCATTCCTAATCTATTTTTCGCATGTATATATAGACAAATAGAAACAAATTTAAAGTTCTAGTTCATGAATTGTAGATAATTTCTCTACCCAACCTTCTACATTGAGGATCTCCACTGGCAGCCAGCAACACTTGTATTAGTTTCACAGTAACATCTCACACAGAGGGTGGTTGGAGCTTCATCTTTTAAATATTTATTCAACTTATGCTTGTGGATGAAACAACACAGAAAAATTGCTTCAGCTTGGTCTGGCATAAATGTATTTTTCAATTACATTATATTCTACTCCCCTTTGATGCTGTCAAGGGATTATATGAAAAGAGAAAATGATAGCGTATAAAATATAGCAATTACTATACATAAGCATTAATAACAACAAAAAATAAGTGTAATAATCAAAATATCATTAAAAACATATGGTGGAGAAAGCAAGACACTCTAAGAATGCACACAAATACTCACTACCTACTAATATTGAACTATTCTAGGATGTAGCAAATTTAACAAATTTATTTTATACCCCACCTCTTTCATTACACCTGGGCCTCTTTCTAGTGTAATGGGAGGAAAGAAACAAATTAAAGTGGAGAGAGTTGAATACAACATATATTAAAGTGCTTCAAGAAATATAATGTGAATATACTAACATCAAATAAAGAAGACCAGAAATCCTTGTTCTAGTACTAGTACTGAAAGTTGAAGGAAAGAAAACATAGATAAGTTGTTAAATTGGAGAATGAAAGTGGATCAGATGAAACAAGCTTGCATCTGGATGACTAGTAGGAAATTTAAAAAAGTTAAACAACTAATTACCCCAGGGGAGAATGACACTAACATGATCAAATATGTTTAAAGTTGCAGGACAACAGAGAAAGGATAATGGGGAAGTGTGTGATGATTGAGGTTAACTACTAATACTACAATACTAAGGGCAGATTATATTGACACTGATATTATAGAGGACATGGTCATACAATGACCTAATCAGAGGAGAGATCCTAGTTTTCTTCCAACAACTATATGCATAAGAATAACCATATTGATACCTACTTTAACATTTGAAGATGTTATAATAATCTCATTGTTATATACAGAAACAAACATAAAATTGATCTTTTAGCTTTGTAGATATTATAAGTAAAGTGACATTAAATTTAGTTATATACAAAAATAACAGAGTGAGAATGCAAGAATATACAGAATATTGAGATAACGCAATGCACTAAAGGAAAACAAATAACTCACAACTACAATAACAAATCCCTTATCAATGAGGAGCATTTAGAAACAACATCACTTCATTCACAAATACACATTATTTAATAATAACTAATAGAATGTTTACTAACCTGATGGAATAAGTGGAACTGATGAAGAGTGGCGGATCACTATATATTCAAGGTTGTCATATTTACTGTCTAGAATATCCATGCGTTTTTGTAGTGATTCTTTTCTTTTCGAGTTGTTTTAAGTCTTCCCACAATGCAACTCTTTTGGAGTTGTTTTAAGCTCTTCCCACAATGCAGCCTTTGATGTTATACCTTCTCTTAACTCCTTAGTTGTTATTCCACCACCAAATCAAACTACATCACTTTTGCATTGTGGTTTAGAGCACCTTTCCACTACCTCAATATTATTAAGAGATGGTTATGATTGTAAAAGATCATGAATTTTAGCCTATAAAACAAAAGAATATTTAAAAATGCAATGCACTAAGTAAGAGTAAGGAAATTGATATATAAACATACATATTTTTTAGCAGTTTCAAGTTCGACAAGCTCATTTCCCTTTTTACAGTCTAAAAGAAAATAGTTGCCATGTTTGATGGATTACCATCTTTGCCTCCCTTCACGATTTAGAAATAAGTCATAAGATATTTTATATCAATAAGGGAGGTTTCCTTGTAGGGTTGCACAATTTAGTTACCATTTTGCAAACAATCTCTCTAATAGGATTGTTACCCGTACAATGAGGCATACACAACTTATACCTATTGACTGAGTTTCTTGTACTTGGTTCATGCATTAACAACACAACACTGAAATTATCAGAATCTTGTTTAATGATTCTATTTTTAATGTGTACTTTTAAGCCAAGTGGGAAGAGGGTAAAAGTGAACAGAAGTACAAAAGCACACAATTGCTATTTTCTTTAGTAAATCTTGAGGATAGAAGACATCAAAAAATTTTAACAAAATCAACACAATTTGAACGTGGTAAAAATTATTCCAAAAAACTAATCATATGTGACTAGAAATAAAATGATATTTGCTAATAATTATATGAGGTCTTGCATTATATTTATTAGATAAAAATGTTCCTTAACCAACCATTCCCGATCACTCTTATCTACTCCCTTTGGATCATCTTTCAGAACATCGCGCAGTGATTTTGATTTCAAATTCTTTTGCAGTGATCCTCTCCAGTTATTCCAAAGTTTTCTCATATGTTCCAAAACATTATATCTTTGATCATTCATGTCATCACTAACAAACTTCTCCTAAAATAGTAAAAAATACAAGCAAAGTGTATTGAATAAGGGAAAACAACTCATCAAGTATAGATAACCTAATAAGGAAGTAACCTAGAAATTTTAGGCACAAAAATCAAAATTTCGAATAAATAACAACCACAACTTGTCTATACATAACATATAGTTTACTTACATCACTATTGTATGGTATTTGAAATAGAATTAAGGGTAAAATACTGATACAAGAGAGTTGACTCAAAGCATCACGTGAAGGAACATAAATTACTATAATAGAAACCTCAATCCTATCTTGCCTGGATACGAAACTAAACTCATCATAAATTTAAGGAGATCACTAAGCTTAGTTAGTTCAATTATATTATAGAGAAGTAAAGACACATGAATTTGACCAGGTAATGACTATAAACGTCTATTTTTTCTTGTATAATCAAACAAGCTATAACACAAATTCAAGGTTGGGCAAGGACAAATACATCCTGATCAGGAGACCAAAAGTCAGAAACCTCTACTGACAGGTCATGAAAAACTTGGTTGCATTTGATAATTTCATGAATGCCTATCTTGACTCCAAAAGTAAGGATATATTTGAGTGTCAGCCCAAGTTTTGTGACAATTTGTTCTGCAACAAAATTATGTGTCGAACCACTCTCTACCAATATCAACACATTATGCTTGCACAGATTGCCCTGAAGTTTCAAAGTTGAAGCAGATCCTTTGCCTAAAAGTGCCTGAAAATAGATTTACCCCAAATCAGTACGGGCTATCTCTTCATTTTGATTATTGTCAAAACTTTGTACATGGTTTTCCTCTTGCATTAACTCCAAATGCAAAAAACATCCCCGGTCTGCAGCGATGACTTGGGGTAAACTTGTCTCCACACGGATTGCATATGCCCTTTTCTCACCAAATTTATTTGTAACACCCCGTATTTAGACCATACCAACAATTAGCTTTTAAGAAATCTATAGTGCAATCTACGGTTACCATCGACAGACTGTATCCTGACCCACGACCCGTGTTGCACATTCGTCGATTGAGTCTGAATTCCCCAATAACTAAACCTAGAAAAATTTGACTAAGTGTCGAATAACGGAAGGACCTACGATCCGTAGGTCGGACTAAGGTTCGTAGTTTGTCCATCGATCAACACCCCATTTAGCCACTCTCTTACATGATCGACGATTGACCAGCATATGCCGTCGTTCGATATACGGTCTATAGGTGAAATTTAGCAGACAATTAGGGGGGAAATGCAGTTGGGTCAAATTGAAATTATCATAAATATTATTACAAAATGAATTAGGTGTCCCATGATCTACCAAAAGAGAAATAATTGAATTATCTTTCCATAGACACTAACCTTGCTAAAATCAGACCTCTAGGTAAAAGGTTATGCCCATTTTATTTAAGTTTTGTTGAAAAGACCCAACCTACAGAATCGAAAGACGGACCGTCGATTGAACGACAGACGTCAGTTCGAGTCGTCATTTGGTCCAACAACAATTAACTTAAGGGTCTTTTGGTATTTTCTCACTTTGTTTAAACCCTAAGGTATATGGTTTTAACCCTAAATCCTCAGATTTTAGTGATCTTAAGCCTATAAACATAACTAAAACTTACCTAAGTCAAATCACTAATCAAAAACATAGAAACTTAGAAGCAAGAAAGGAGAAAAAGGTCAAAAACCCTAGTTCAAGAACACAACAAGGTTCTAGCAGTTCCAGCCCCGAAATCTAAATATTTCTCCTTAAATTTCAACAGCAGATATGTGAGATTTCACTAATGGGTTCCTTTCACCCATTGGGTCCCTAGTTTTAAGTCAGATTCTTGATTCCCATATCATGATTAGACCTAGGATTTCCAGAACTTCATGAAATAACTAGTTATATGTTCAAGTCAGATTTCCATGTTATTACTTAGATTATTGCATGAATTTCAGAACCCTAGATATGTATTTCTTTAGTTCTTGAACTACACATGCTAGGTCAGATATTTCAGTTACTTCACCTATGCATTCCTCAGTTATAAATGCAGAATTACCAGATTAATTGTTGCATTCTCAGTTTGCATGTTCAGTTTTGATATATCAGTATTTACATAAACTGATAATCAGTTTATTACATAATTTATTAGGAGTAGCATTAATATCGAGTTGGACTAGGGTTTAGCGCACCCAATAGTTCAAAAACTACTAGTCAAGTAGGTCGTAAGTCCCCTCTATGGGCATCAGTTTAGTGATTACGCTATCATGCCTTTATACCTCTGGCAGGGCATATTGGGTTGTCTCAGTGGGGCGTATACATCAAACTCCACATTTAGCTTATGTGGTTTTATTATCAGTTATTAGTAGCTCCCATAGATCAGTCTGATTCCAATGCATTGACCATTTATCGGCATATCCAGTATTCAGTTTCAGCATGTTATAAATTGGTCATTGCATTCAGTTATCTCATCATTCAAAATCTATATCATGTTCAAATTATATACTTGCTTTTGCGCTTGTTCAGTTATGTATAATTTCAGCTTTGTTCTATTATACATGATTAGTATTTTCAAGTAATGATGCATACGTACGCTACATCTTCTTGTGATGTAGGTTTAGGTTCGCAACATCCAAATCACGCTTAGATCGATTCCAGATCTCTAGTTAAGTAGATTCAGTGGTGATTCCTCATTCTTCGAGGACAATAGTCATGAGTTTCTTTTCATTCTTTTATTCATTTAGTTTCAGTTTTTTCTATACTTAGCTGGGTCCTGTCCCAGGATTTCTTGTCAGTTAGAGGCTTATTTAAGACATAGTTAGTTTAAACTTAATATTGAGTTAATATTTCCTTTGTATGAAACACATTGTTTTCAAATATCTCTGTTATAGAATATGCGCATTCCCCATCTTTTAAGTTTAATTATCCGCATTCAATTTATTATCTTAAGTATGCTCATGATCGTGCTAGCACGATTAGCTTGGGATCACTTCGGGTCCTAGGTTCCGTTTCTGTGTCTCGGAGGTAGCTCGGGGTGTGACATTGTTGTTCAGAATTCAGTGGGTGATTGTGTTTGGAAGATATGACGGTTGAAAAGGGTGTGTAACTTGTTGGCGGGATGATTGAAAATTAAAGGATTTTTGAGTCGTTGGAGAGGCTGTCCCAATTGATGAAGGTCCGGAATGATTTATTCCTTATTTTCCTTCATATTTTAAGGCCAAACTCATTGCCTTATACACTGATCGAGGCTTGTGAATCCTAACGTCCACACGAAGGTCTTATTTGTGTCCACTAAGGGAACTCTAAGAAAAAATGTTTAGGTTATGTTTGCACACGCGCTTCCCATTTTGTACATTATTTTCTATAGTCAAACACTTATCATGTCTGTTAGATACTACACAACTGTTTATCTAGATTTTGAAACTCAGCGACTCCATAATTTTCGTGCATAACTTTCACCTACTTATCCCAGTAATAAATGGTTCTTTCACTGTTGAAGATCCAATACATCTCCTTCTAAATACATTGAAGCCACATCACCCTTCCAATAATTAGGTGTTCTATAATTTTGAAAAATACTTCTCTGCTTTCAAAATTCAACCTCGAGGATCCATCCCTCATACTTAGGAAATTCAACCTCACCCTCTTCCTATAAAATTTTAGATTTTCTATTCTGGTTTTGCAAGTTTAGTGCTTGTAATAAAACCACATCAGCACCAAAAGCTTCAATGACTCCCAATTTTGCTGCTAGAGTAGTTAATTACTGGACAATCTCATATGGAGTTGACATGATAGGTTTCCTGTGGGAATCGTTGCTTCGTGTGTTAACCATGGAAGTTCTTACTGCTCTGATACCAATGATAGAAACCAATGTTTTTACTGATAAAAAAAAATCAAAAATACAAAGTGAGACACAAGTATCTCGTATCTCTTAGAAAAACTTTTTCTGCATCTAAAAATATTTTACCATTAGTATACTAATTTACTAGATCTCCTATTATGTATAGATAACTAATAGCTACTTTATAACTATTTAGGATAAGAATAGACAACTTCTAGTAACCATAAGAAACTTCCAAATAAAGGTAAGAAAGTACTAACTCCTAATAAAGATAAAAAATTGTTCATCGCTCCATGGATGAAACCTCCAGTAATTTCCGAAGATGCAAATCAGTATCTTCTTCTATATTTCTTCGCTTCTTCCTCCTTGAATAAGTATAAAATATATGTGCCTTATGACACTGTCTACAATGATTTGCACCGGAGTTGAGCCGAAATCGCTTTCAAAGTAGTGTCTTTCCACGACACAGTGCTTGTGATAAATTATTTGTTACTTCATAATTCCGAACTAATATAAATATTGTAATATTTTTCCGTACAATTTGAAAGCGATTTCCTAACATAAAATATTGATCAATGACTATTTGTTTAAATAATTTTTTTAATGATTTGTCAAAACATGAGCCTTCGGATGGAAATAATTTTAAGCGATTGTTACAAAAAATTTTAATATTTTTTTAACTAATATTTTTTTAACTATTAGAAGTTTATTATGTTTTATTTAAAGAACCTTCTATATATGGTTCTAACACCACTACTGATTCTAGCAATGTTATGGTTGTTGATGATGTTAAAAGAAGTTTGAAAAGGATAATAAACTTCTGAGAGGACATTTCCTTAATTATATGACTAATCCTTTATTTGATTTATTTTTAAATTTAAATATTCCAAAGAAATATGGGATAGTTTTGAAAACAAATATGGTGCTGATAATGTTGGAAATAAAATATATGTTGTTGGTCAGTGGATTAAATTCCAAATGGTTGAAAATAAGCTAACAATGGAACAAGTTCACGAATATGAGAACTTGACTTCAGATGTTATCAACGAGGGCATGAATTTATGTGAGATATTTCAGGCTAATGTTCTGCTTGAAAAATTCGCACCATTTTGGAGTGATTATAGAATTCAATTAAAGCATAAGAAAAGAATTTAATTTTTCCAAGAACTTATTAGTCATATGATGATTGAAGAGGCAAACCTTCTCAAAGATAAGATGGAAAAACTTTCTCTTAATCCTTCTAAAACTAATCTTGTTGAATCTTTTGGCACTGTTGTGGAAGAGAGGTTCAAAGGCAAACAGAAGAAAGTTTCAAACAAGGAACATATAAAGAAGAACAAAAATCAACTCAACAAGACGGAGAGTCAAATTCAAAAATTTAAGGGCCCTTGTTTTGTTTGTGGAAAAGTTTGTCACAGGGCTTCCAGGTGCTATCAAAGGAAAGGGCAGAATGTAAAGCAGGAAGGAAAAAGTTATGTACAAACTATTCTTGCTGAGGGTAATGAAGTGGTTTTCTTTGTAGTCATTGAGGCAAATCTTGTAGCAAACAAAAACTAGCTGGGTGTTAGACACAGGCACCTCAATGAATTTTTGTGCCTATAAAGAGTTATTCCATGACTTTGAGGAGTCCACTAATGGAGAGTATGTATATATGGGTAACTCTACTCTGCTGTAGTAATAAATAAAGAAAAAGTTTTACTTATGGAAATACATTATCCTTGAACAATGTTTTATATGTTCCCTCCCTCTGTAGAAACTTAGTTTCCGAAGCACTCTCAACAAAGTAGGCCTTGAACTTTTTTTTGAAGTTGATAAAATAATTATTTATTGTGGAATATACTTTTTTAGGAAAAGATATCTTAGTGGAGGATTATTTGTATTAAACATTGTTCACGAGATTATCAATAATGGAAGTATTTCGAATTCTTCTTATATTGTTGAGTCTATCAATTTGTGGCATGATTGACTAGGTCATGTTAATATTACTTCTATTAAAAGACTTAGGAAAATGGAATTTATTCCTATGATAAAAACTGATGATTTTTGTAAATGTCCTCTTTGTGTACAAGGAAAGCATGCCAAGAAACCTTTCAAATCTGTTAGTAGTAGAAAGACTAAATTACTTGAACTAATACATCAGATTTAACAGATTTCAAGAACACTATTATCAAAGGTGGAAAAAAGAATTACATAACTTTTGTTGATGAATTTTTTAGATACACTAAGGTATATCTTCTTAAGTCTAAGATAAGGCTGAAAGCATGTTTTTGAAAATCAAAGCAGAAGTGGAAAATCAATTAGATAGGAAAATTAAGAGATTTATTTTGATAGGGGCGGTGAATATAATACTAAAACTCTAGAGATTTTTGTGAGAAAAATAGTATTATACATGAGGTTAGTGCTTCCTGTACTCCCCAAAAATATGGTGTAGTCGAACAGAAAAATAGAATCCGTAAAGAAATGATGGATTCTATATTTTCAATATCTAGTCTATCTCACAGTATGTGGACAGAAGCAGTCTTGTCTGCATGTTATATTCTTAATAAAGTCTTGCATAAGAAGTTTGACAAGACCTCATTTGAGTTGTTGAAAGGGTTTGCTCCTAACTTGAAATTATTGAAAGAGTGGGGGGATTTTGTTAAGGTTGGTCTACATGATTTTAATCGCGGAAATGTTGGTTCTAAGACTTCTGATGCAATCATTATAGGTTATTCTCAAAATAGTGTTTCTTATAGATTTATGTCTCTAAGTGATCATTCTATTTGTGAATCTAGATATGCAAATTTTTTAAACATAATTTTCCTTTTAATATTAATGTGTCAAGTGATGTGCAAAACAATGGTTCAAACATCTATGTCAGTTTATTCTCATGTTAATGCTTTCTGCAAATTTTATTTCTAATTAGCATGAAAATGAACTCAACAGAAGTAAAAGACATAGAGTTGAGACTACTTTTGGTCCTGATTTTGTCACTACTTTCTTATCCAAATTTATTTATATTTGTCTTTTAAATTATGAATTATTGTCTTTCTATTTAATAGAAGAAGAATCTAAAACTTATGATGAAGCAATGGTATGAATAGATTTTATATTTTGGAAAGAGACTATTAAAAGTGAACTAGACTCTATATTTTCTAATCATACTTGGGACTTGTATGATTTGCCTAAAGGTTGTAAGCCCATAAGTAGCAAGTGGATATTTAAGATGAAATTGAGACCTTATGGTACAATTGATAAATATGAGGCGAGACTTGTAATTAGGGGTTTTAACTAAAAGAAAGGTGTTGATTATTTTGATACTTACTCTCCTATGACTAAAATAAAGACCATTAGGACTCTTATTTCTTTTGTTACTATTTACCATTTAGTGGTACATCAAATGAATGTTATGTAAAAACAACATTTCTAAATGGTTATTTAGAGGAAGAGATCTATACGACTCAACCAGAGGGTTTTGTGGTTCTAGGACAAGAGAATAAAGTATGCAAACTTAGAAAGTTCTTGTATGGACTAAAACAAGCACCTAAGAAATGGTATGAAAAATTTAAAATAAAATAATGGATAATGACTTTGTTGTAAATTCATCTGATACATGTGTTTATTCTGAGATTATATGTTCAGATTGTGAAATTATATGTCTCTATGCAGATAACATGTTAATCTTTGGTCCTAATGTGATTGTTATTAATGAAACCGAGAACTTTTTGTCTTCTAAATTTGTAATCAAAGAACTTGGTGAAGCAGAGGTGATTTTGGGAGTTAAAATAAAAAAAAATGCTAATGGTTTCTCTTTGTGTCGTCTCATTACATTGAAAAGATGTTGAAAAAGTTTTTGATTGTTTTGATGTTGTTCTAGTGAGAAATCTTTATAATCCTAGAATACACTTTAAGAAGAATAAAGAATCTACTGTTTATCAAATTGAATATGCTAAAATAATTGGGAGCGTAATGTTTCTCATGAACTATACTCGGTCTGATATAGCTTATGTTATAAGTAGATTGAGTAGATATAGTAATAATCCCTGTAGTGAACACTGGAAAGCTCTTCATCGGTTGTTAATGTATTTTAGAGGTATTATATATTCATTTTTGCATTTTAACAAATTTCGTTCTGTTTTAGAATGTTTTTGTGATGCAAATTGGGTAAGTGCAATGATGAGGTTAGCTAGACCAATGACTATTTGTTTACTTTGGGTGCAGGTGCTATTTCGTGGAAGTCATCCAAACAAACTTGTATAGCACGTTTTTCCATGGAATAAGAATTCTTTGCGAGTTGGATGGGCAAGAAACTGAGTGGCTGAGAAATATTTTGGCTGATATGACTTTGTGGGGAAGACCATGTTAACTAGTACCTCTTTATTGTGACTCACAGGCAGCAAATGGAATTGCCAAAAAATAGTGTGTAAAATGGAAAAAAAATGACATGTTTGCATCAGACGCGATGCGGTTAAGCAGTATTTGAAAATGGGTGTTATTTCCTTGGAATATGTATGGTCCAAAAGAAACTTGGTGGATCCTATTACAAAGGGATTGACAAGGAAATACTTGAAACATTAAGGGGGATTGGGTTGAAGCCCATTGATTTGGGTAATGTGGCTGACCTGTTAGTCGACAATATACAAAATATTTTCTATTCCTATGGCGTGAGGTAATGTTTTATAATGTTGAGCTTATTTTACTCTTAATGATTCTATAGCCTTAAGGTGGTCTATTTGAGATATACTTGATAGAAACTCCTACGTGAGTATGACGATGTGGTCTCTTTTTATGAAAGACTTTTGGGCAGTCTTCTAGAGAAGTCATAAGGCTCAACGTGCGCGTGCATGACAATAAAAGCACTTTGTTGTATCGCGTAGTTTGCATAAAAAATCAAGGATTTGGTATGTGTTGTGGGGGTCTCCGCTTATGTCCATTTAGTTCAAGAGTACTTCACTTTGAGGATATGTGTTGTTGCCTCATTTCACTATATGTGAATTCATAATCGAAAGATATTGACACTTAAGTACATGTTCCTTTCTTTTGCCTTGAAATTATTGTTATTCTTTATCTCCATATTAGTGAGGGATTGTGGATAATATTCTTTTTCTTTTAATGCAAAGGATAAGTTACATATTTTAACTCTCCGTAATTAATCTATGTGAACATTGCTATGTCGTTCGTACATGTGAAATAGGAAAGTTACTTCCTCATCGATGGTTCATAGATATCTCAAATTTCATTTTCTTAACTTCGTAAGAAAATATTCAGAAGACTTGAAGTTACTTTTGTATTACGACAAATTTATCATTAATGTAACCGTTATGTTTCATTACATTGATTATATGTTAGCTTCTTATATTCTTTCGATGGACGAAATGTAAATGATTTTCCTATTTAAGAGGTATTATTTGAGAGATAAACACAAAGAAAAAAAATTCATGTCCTTTCTTTAATTCACTCTTTCCTTCAACAATTTCTTTTATTGTCTTGAACAATACTTCTTCCTATTGTAGATTTTTGGGCAACTGTTTTTGTGCAACTCCAAACTTTCATCCACGAGTGCACGTGTTTGAAAGTAACTGTGGAACCTTGGGGAGCAACCGACTACAATGATTTGCACCAGAGTCGAGCTGAAATCGCTTCCAGGGAAGTGGCTTGCCAAGACACAATGTTTGTGATATGTCATTTATTACTTTATAATTTCAATCTAATATCAATTTTGTAGTATTTTTTCCAACATCAGCTAATATGGGAAATAATTTGATGCTTTTTCTGACTAACTAGCATAGGAAATTTCTTAGAGTCATACTTGACCACACACATAGTTCCCAACAAATAAGGCTATCAATTTTATGAATTTGTTGATGCAATGAATTAAGAGGTTTCATAAACCACCATCGAAAAAAGAAACAAACAATGAATCTAGGATCATAAGGAATATAGAAAGGATCACCAAAAAAATTCTATGGGAAATGATGGCTTGTCTCATCCACGGGGATTCGACAACAATGGCATGTAGAAGAGAATTCTTCAAAATTTATCTAAGATGACCATTGAGAATAAAATCCTGACTGGTCGGAATGGAGGACTATCGTCAATAGTAATAATATATGAAATAGCCCCCATGCCGGTCCAACTGTCCCACCATAAGCTTTCATTTTCCATAGTTAACTTTCCATAACATGTTGTCTGCGGTGCACTCTTTGACTTGGTTCCTTTTCTTCCAATACGAAGAGTGACCCCACATCTATTTCCTGTTAACCGGGTGTACGTTTTGCAATACTTAGGTTCATGGTTAAGAAGTAACGATATCCATCATATCCTTGAACCCAACACAACCTTCATCAATCGGAAAGCATAAATATCTCCATGAACACCAGTGGTATCTTTGTTACCCATCACTAGTTCTCCAATAGAATCTACTCAGTGGTCTTTCAACCTGTTTAAGGAGTGATATTGTAAGACATGCTGAATCGATATATCTCTTCCCCCAATGGAGAGGAGCATTTTCCCCCATATTGTAGTTACTTTATTAATTTTAGATATCATATCATTGAAACTTGAAATTAAAGTTTTTCCGATACAAGGGCAACACAAATACATTATAAGAAATTTATTAGGTGTATAGCAAAATAATACCTTTTATTCTATTTATCTCATCCGTAATAATCCTTCCAACAATCAAGAAACAACTTTTTTCCTCATTAATCTTCGGGCCACAACCTACTTCATAAATTCGAAATTGTTGCTTGATTAGTTTCAAGGAATTTTGATTACCTGAAGAAAAGAAGGAGAATATCGTGAGCATAAGATAAATAATTAACTTGAGGGCCTTGTCTTATCATTATAAAACCTTTTATAAGTTGATTAGTATTCAAATGGTTTAGCATTTTAAAAAGAATTTCATCTCTCTTAACGAAAAGAACACTTTTGGTAATGCTCTAACAAGTGATAGTGAATAATTCTCCAACAACTATAACACTCCAATTACCCCAAACAAGTAAAAACCTCACTCATCATGTTCAAAGAAAAATTCCCCCAATTCCATCCCAAGAACAGTATTATGTATTTCCTTTTGATTAGGAGTTTTTGTGAGATTGTCATTCTCATTTTGGGTAATAAGTTGCTCAATGAATTGCATACCTAGGGGGGCGTTTGGCCTAATACCAATAATAGTTTTAGACTACTAATTGAGAGGTTTTCTAAGCAGTTTAAGTTTGCACATACTATTACCCTTGATATCAACAATCAGAGCGTCTTGAACCACATGATTGAAGTAAAGATGTTCAATAAAAACATTTAAGAATCTATAATATTTAATGCTAGTGAATTCAACTTTACAGCATTTGACTAGCGTAGGTTTTCTACATTAGTTCTCGAAAAGTTTGCAGCCCACTAATGAATCATGAAAAATTTATCAAAGTCTCTTCCAGATTCTATTCCATTTTTTCCTAGCACTACAAACGGTAAATCTAGGACCAGTAAAACCTGCATCTACCATGCCACAATCATCCATGCAATATATGAAGTCCCAACTTTTCTGCATTCTATGAGGAATGCCACCTTTCTTTTCTCCGGCGGTCATAATAACATTAAAATCTCCACTAATACACTACAATAGGAATCTAAAATCACAATATAAATGTGAATTTGTTAAGTAAAGGCATATTGGATTTGTGGTTGTATACCACTAGTTTCATTTCACATACAATCCCAACACAACCTCAGGTTGAAGTCCCATGGTTACGAATTTACCTTTGCAAGAACACTTTGCCTTCTAATATTAGCCTTTCCAATGCCAATTTATATTTTTTCATGAGTCCAGGTGGGATTACCAAAAAAGAAAAAAAAACTAACAAAACATAGGTTGAAAATAGAGAATAAATAAGCACACCATGTTCTCTTAAATTGCTCAAAAGAATCAAACGTAACTTAGCTAACAAACTAATCAAGCTTCTAATATTAATATTGTAGTATTTTTTCCAGAATCATTTAATATTGCAAAATGAATGAACCTATTTTTAAAGTAATCCAAACTTCTCCAAATTATTCAAGGTTGTTATATGCTCAAAAGCTGTGAAGTAGTTCTCGTCTAAAAAAAAGTGCACAAGTTAAATATGTCATTTGAGGTTCAAGTGATGATACTAAAAGCATGGATGTGTCTACAAACATATATAAAGAAACTATATTTGGCTCGATATAGTCAAAATCCTTCGTGAGAAACCCTGAATTTCTTATTGAGAACAAAATAATAAGACCTAAACCATAAGTAAGTGGTTCCTGCTTATGGGTCATCTTCTCAATGTACTCAAAGCATCTGTATTTACCCAGTGAGGAAAGAGTAAAGAAATAGAACAGGAAAACTATCACCTCGGAAGAAAAAGAAAAGGGTAAAGCCGTCTCCCTTCCCCTCGCTTGCACTTCCAGCTATATATATCACTTTTTCTGATCATATTACATGAAAAGCAAAGAGATGATAAAATCAAAATTTCAAGGAATTAAATAGTAACAATATATTTCTCATGAATTCTGCAGATGGAAAGACAACTGTAAATTATAGTGCAAGACATGAGTTGATAGTATTGCATGCATTTTCTCTACGTGGTTATTTTCTGCACTGAGAGTAGCATTTGTTGAGAAAAATTCATCATTTTCTCTCTAGGTTTGATTGATGTGGACTGTCAAGATTTATTTGCAGATGTATATGCTGCTTTGCCTACTGATTGAATAATAATTATGTTTCTTTACCACATAATAAAAAGAAAAAACTGGAGAAAGGAGTAATGGAGCACACCCGTGCATTTACAATTCTCCAACATTTGAGGCCAAACACTTGGTGCAACAGAATTTCTGAGTACTGTTAAATATTTAAGAGAGAGATGAAAGGTGGATATGTTCTTAAACGATCAAAGTCATCAATCATTAGAATGAAAAGTTTCATTTTACTCATATATCATAGCTTTCAGCCTCGATAAGAGTTTTCTCCAGATGAAGTCAGGTAAGAAATGAAGGTTTGGATGTAAACGTAGTTAAATGCTGACCAAGATTTATGTGTGATATACCATGGTTTCACGGTATTATTAATATTTTTTCCTTAAGTTTAGTGTGTCCAAAAGCCTTTTTGTGCTATTTGATAAAGATTCCTCTTTATTTGGCAGCAAATCGTACAAGATGAATGGCTGAGGTTTGTAAGCGAATCCAATGCAGAGAGACCACCTTACGGAGCTTGTGACAGTCCTCATGCTGTGCGGTCCGTATGTTGCCGCGTAGTGTGCCAGCTGTTGAAGGAAGATGGGGAAGTCCTGACCAAGTGTTGGGGTTACGGAAGCGTGATGGAAACCGTCGTGTCATGACGGTCCGTCCTGCAGGTTCTTTCTTGAGTTCAGAAAGTCTACTCCAGTACCCTATGCCAAGAGTTCCATGGTCTTTGAATTGAGACCCCCTCGACGGACCGTTGTGCCCTGTGGACGATCCGTCATACCTGCCATCGCGGGTAAATGAAAGATCACAAAAGAAATATCATCAGTAATGGACGACGGAGTCCATGACGGTCCGTCTGACCCCACGAGATCGAAAAAATCGCGATGTCCATCGATCCAGCCACATTTTGAACTGATGTCCAGCAAAAAGAGTCCTTGTTTAATTATGTTTTTTATTTTTTTATAAATAGTTCGCAAAACCTCATTTTTAAGGTTTACACTGGGGGGATTATAGTTAGACTCGGAACTATTAGGTTAGACTTTGGTTATTTGGTTAGGCCCTTGAATTATTGTTAGATTATTGATTATTTTGAGATTCTTTGAATCTGATTTTGGGTGATTTTTGTTGATTAATCACGGCGACTTTTGGATTTTACTTTTTCTCATTGAAGTAAATTACATGAATTCTTATACCGTATATTTGAAATGATTGTGAATTATGTCTATGTGTAACTAACTCCATACTAGGGTTGTGGGAACCATAGGTAAAATTATGAGACAAAACCTAACAAAATAAACAATTCTAGAATAGTGTCCTGCACTGTATTGATAATTCTTTCTCATAGAAAGTCTTTTTAACGAAGATGGAAAACGTTAGAACTGCCTTAATGCTACTTGCCTGGACCAAGAGGTAGATAATAGGAAAATATTATCAACTATATTTTAGTGTATACTATTGAATATGCTAGTATTGATTGGTACGAGGCATAACTTAGTCAAATATCGAATATGAATGCTTATATGAGGTAAAGGATATGGGTTAATTATGCAACAACGTAGCCGGACAAGTGCGGAGTGAAATTTTCTCGATGCCGACCAGGATTTAGATATACATAACTTATAACTTTGCATGCAAGATACTAGTAAGAATGGTTATTGTTTATCACTTATCAAGTTATGAACCTGTGGGGAACACGACCCTAGTTTTACTTTTATTAATTGATTAACTGCAAACATTCGAAGCTGTTAGTTGTCTCCTTTCTATTTTCGCTAGTTGTTTTTCATATCTTTTAGGAATGATACCCCCTTTTTATGAATTTTTATGCTTTCCAAGGAGTAATGACTGAACAATAGTAATATAGATTTGAAAGTTAAGTCTACAACTATTTCCCCTTTCCTCGTGGGAACGATCCCGACCTCACTAGTTGGGTTATTTACTTAACACTACTGCTTTCCTTTTTATTTGAGAAGTAAGTTTGAGCGTATCAATGTGTCTCTGGAAAAGAAAGACAAAAATGTTATAACATTGTTTAAAACATTATGATCGTTGTAGAATCAAACATTTGAAATAAATCTTACATTCATTTCCAAAAATGACCTAAATGATAGCATGTATTTGAAATTCAAAGCACAAGTGGATAATCAATTAGACAGGAAAATTAAGGGATTTAGACTGGAGAAAGGAGTAATGTATTTGAAATTAAGGGATTTAGACTGGAGAAAGGAGTAATGGAGCACACCCTTGCATTTACAATTCTCCAACATTTGAGGCCAAACACTTGGTGCAACAGAACTTCTGAGTACTGTTGAATATTTAAGAATGAGCTGAAAGGTGGTATATTGTCAAACTAACAGTCATCACTTCAGTCGAATTCAAAGTTTCATCTTACTCACATATCCAATTATATTTGATCCTGACAAGAATTTTCTCCAGATCACGTCGGCACAGAATGAAGGTTTGGATGAAGTGCGGTATTTAAATGAAGACCAGATCATGTGTTATATAAAAGAGACATATGTTTATAACATTGTTAAAAACATTATGATCATTGTAGAATTAATCATTAGAAATAACTCTTATAGTCCTTTCCGACAATGACCTAAATGATAGCATGTTTTTGAAATTCAAAGTAGAAGTTGAAAATCAATTAGATAGGAAAATTAAGAGATTTAGATTTGATAGGAACAATGAAAATTGTACTAAAACTCTAGAAGACTTTTTTTTTTTGTTGAGAAAATGGTATTATACATGAGGTTAGTGCTCCATATACTCAAACTAAATGGTGTAGCCGAACGGAAAATAGAACCCTTAAAGAAATGATGGATTTTTTGTTATTAAGCTCTTGTCTATCTGACAATATATGGGGAGAAGCAGTCCTTTATGCATGTTTTATTCTTAAATAGATTCTCACATAAAAAGTTAGACAAAACATCATTTGAGTTGTGGAAAGGGTTAGCTCCTAACTTGAAATTTTTGAGAGTGTGGGGATGTTTGTCTAAGGTTGGTCTACCTTATTTTAACCGCAAAAATGTTTGTTCTAAGACTTTTGATACTTTCTTTATTAGTTATGCTCAAAATAGTGTTGCATGTAGATTTATGTCTCTAAGTGATCATTCTATTTGTGAATCAAGAGATGCAGAATTTTTTGAGCATATTTTTCTTTTAAATATTAATGTGTTAAGTGATGTGCATAACAATGCTTCTACATAAATGTGAGTTTATTCTCATGCTATACCTTCTTCAAATATTATTTCTAATGATCATGAAAATGAACTCAGAAGAACTAAAAGACGTAGAGTAAAAGAAAGTATATCCTTTACCCAACTCAAAATAATATGATACTTAGCAGTATCAGTAACCTTCACTACAAGCTGCAGAAAGCGTTTAATTCTTATCCAGTTGCTTTTAATCTCTTGCAATTGTGAAGAAAGCTAATAAACAGAATAGGGAAGACAAATTTATCTTATTTAATATTGAAAAATCTTTGATGAAATCCCATGAATGAATTTGTTTTTAAAGTAATCCTGACTTCTCAAAATTATACAAGGTTGATATATGTTCAAAACCATAGTCGTGAAGCACTTCTCTTCTAACAAAAAGTGCACAAGTTCAATATGTCATTTGAGGTTTCTGTGGTGATACTAAAAGCATGGAAGCCATATCAAAGCATATTATATAAATCTAAGACACACACATCTATGATTATTGACTAACTATGGTCTGCATTTCTGTGTAATCTTGCTTAATGGAAGTTTCTTTTTTATAGAACATGAAAGATTCATATGTATTCTGAAATCACCTAGACTTTATTTTTTTTAAATATTGGAGAGAAAATAAATCAACCTGGGCGACAACTTCAAAGTTCTGATCCCGTTTCTCTTTTAACATTTTTTATGACAGTCTCTTGAACAATTTGTTACTACAAAGGCAAAGAATTAAAAAATTCAGAACAGAGAAATAAAACATCTTAGACGTGGAGAGAAGGTAAAAATAAGAACACACTCTTTGTTTTGAAAATAGAAAAGACAATAGTATATTTCTCCAGCGATCACATCTGACAATATTATGGAGATACAAAGAGTGCAGTGTATATGATAGGATGCCTTATAACTAAAGAAATTGCATGTTTTGGAAAATGTTTTCCTAATCAACTCAAAATATTATCCAAAACTCTCTTCCAAAACATGATGAATTTTTTCTTTCTCGAGTATATCTAATGATTGAATACAATTATTAATGAGAAATGCATTCCAAATTGTTATTTGTAGTTTTGATGATATGACAAACCCAGGGACCTTGTGAAGTGACCTAGTTAATTATGCTATAAACTCTCGACCTCCAAGATGGAAAAAAGTACAAGTGGTTGGTGCACTATCTCCAAATGATGACAAGACACACCCAGGGACCATGCAAAGGGACCTGGTCTTTAGATTGACACACTTATCACTGCCAGGCTGGAAAAAGTACAAAAAGGTTGTGCATAGTCTCTAACAGTTGCAGAAGTTGCAGACGCGGTAGAAGCGTTGGCCAATGGCATGACTTTCAAAGATTGTGACTATTCTACATAAATATTATTTCCAATAAACATAACCTTGTATTTTGCAACTTGAAAAAGCTTTCAAGAACTCTTGCAAAGGCTGATCGAAGTTGTGAAGAATTGTCCACAAGATCAACTAGAACCAGAAAGAGCTACCAGCTTAGTGGTCTTAGGATTTATTATTATAAGCATATCTTGTAAATATGAAGCTCAATCTATAAAGGAATTATATAGTTATTTGGTGTTACGTTCTAAGTTAATTAGTGTTAACTGATTTTTGTGGGCAACAATGTATTTACCAAGGAAAAATCTAAATCATCTAAAGTTAAGTGTTTTAGTGGGCGGTGTTCTATCCGCTTTAAAAAAAGTCTAAGTTGTCTAGGGATGATAGCTTAGTGGGAGGTGTTGTATTCGATTAGTCTTCTTAAGTAATAGGTAGATTACTTGTTCATAAGATTATTAACTTTTTCTCATATTGGTTTTAACTCGGTTCACTTTTGCTTGACAAGATTAATGCAGTAGTTAAAAATCATGTGCAACGGGTCGTGGTTTTACTCTTTTGATCATGAACGTTTCCACGTAAACTGCTTGTGTTGTGTTATTATCGTTATTTACATTAAAACTTCTCTCGAGTTGAGTCAAGGGACCTGGTCCATTGACTGGTATTGGACACACACATTATATCAATTGGTATCAGAGCTGGTGCTCTCTATCTGGTTAACACCAAGAGAGGTACTTCAGTTGAAGAATGGCTGCTCCACTGAACCTAAAAGAGGGACAATTGATCAACACGACCACCGAATTTCAATGGCCAGTTTTATAACTTGTGGAAAACAAAGATGTACGATTATCTGATGGCCAAAGATAGTGAGCTATGTAACATAGTGTTAGATGGACCCTTCATCCTAACGACTGAAGTGAAAGAACATGAAATAACAAAAGTCATGCCATAGACTCATCTGAAGTACACTAAGTTTGTTAGAAAGAAGATTGATCAAAACTACAAAGCAAAGAATTTGTTGGTATATGGAATAGGTGCTGAAGAATTTAATAGGATTTCTGCATATGAATTAGTGAAAGAAATTTAGGATTTCTTAAGGACTGCTCATGAGGGCAAAGAGCAAGTAAAGGAATCAAATGTTGACATGCTTACTACCTAGTATGAAAATTTTACAATGAAAGAGGGAGAAACAATTCATATATGCATACAAAACTCACATCCATAACAAATAAGCTACGAAGTATTGGTGAACCTATTAGTACAAGCAAGTAGGTTAGAAAGGTACTTAGAATTCTTCCTAAGTCTTTGTCAAGAAATGTGGATGTTATTACTGAGGCTAAGGATCTAAAAGACCTGACAATGGATGATATGATTGGGAATCTCAAAACCTATGAGACGAATAGAAATCAGGACATCTCGAAAAAGGAGGCAACAAAGGATAAGTCACTAAAACTCAAAATTTCTTCTGGTGATGCATCTAGTGATAAGGATTAAATGAATTATCTCACAAAGATATTTTAGAAAATTGTGAGAACACATAGAGGATTCAGAAAAGGGGGAAATCTTCCTTAAACTGCAAATGCTAGTGACATTTGTCAAAAGTGTTGAAAGGATGGAAACTTCATGAGAGACTGTCTAATGGCCAAAGCTGAAAACAAAGAGCACTACAGACATGGTGGCTGAAAGGACAAAAGAAGGGACCTAGTCCTAGATAAAAATGCAAGGAAGGTTGTAGCTGATCATGTCATGAAAAAAGCGCTTGCAGCGTGGGGTGACTCATCAAGTGAATCAGGGGAATCAGAATGCCCTGATGATGCCTCCATCGTGGTGGTTAAAGACGATACAAATATGTTTGATGGGCTGTTTGCCCTCATGGAGAAGTTTGACGATGAAAAGGTAACCCTATTTTGCATTAAGCAAAACTTAAGTACTTATTCTATATGAAGGTTGAGGAATCTAGTAAATGTCCTGATTGATTCTGTTATAGAGTTAACCACCTAAAAGGACTCTATGAACATTATTATTGATGGTTTAAATGAAAAAAAGAGAGTGATGGTCGTTCAGAAATCTATTCTTCAGGAACAAGTGATGGTTCTAGAATCAAAAACTGGAACTTAAAGAGCAACTGCATTTGATAATTGATAAATCTGGTAAAAGAAAAGGAGAAGCTAGTAATCTGCAGGCAGAGTTCGAAAGCAATTTAAACACTACTGAAACCAGACTTGCCTTAGCCCTTCAAACAAATGATTAGATGGAGAGAGACCTGATCAATCTTATGAAGGAACTTCAAGAATCCTTAAAATTGACAAGCTCCATCAAACTGCTATCTACTGTTACAAGTCAAAGCAACTATAACAAAAAGGGGTTAGGAATTCTGAACATTACTCCTCCTTTTAACCCCGACAACAAATATGTATTTGTCTCAAACAATTTACCGTGTATTAACTATGGTCGAAACGACCATCTGAAAGGAGATTGTCCTACCTCGAAAGCTTCAAAAGAAAAAATTTTCTATTCTAAGCAAAAAAGGACTCAGTTAAGGGGACCATGTCATACTGGCAAAAATCCTAGACAAGAAACTGCTAAAGGCAGAGGACCTTCTCCAGTTTGTAGGGTTCTCAAACTTGAAGAAGACAAATTTTCCACATTGGTTAAAAAACTCTCATTATACCTTTGTCAGCTTATTGGGAACTCAAATTGAAGTGGGTTCCCAAATCTAACAACTAATGTTTGTTGCAGGTAAGTGAAGGAAGTAGTAGCACGTGCTGGTACATGGACAATGCCTGCTCAAAACACATGACTGGAAATATCAAAAACTTCCTTTTTCTCAAAGAACTTCAAGGAGGAGGTGTATATTTTGGTGAATACAACAAGGGGTATATTCTTAGCGTAAGAAGAGTTCACAAATCTCTTAAACATTCCATTGAAAATGTGTGCTATGTAAGTGGGTTAAAGTACAATCTTCTTAGTTTCTCCAAGATCTGTGATAAGGGAAATGAAGTCAAGTTTTGGCTAGACAAATGCATTGTTACCTCTTTGTCCACAATAAGGGTGATTTTGATGACTAGAAGAAGGAAAAACATGTATATGGCAGAATTGGAAACAACTCCTGGAGACGATCTAACATGCCTAGATACTCAAAGTTTAAGTGCTGACTTGTGGCACAGGAGACCAGGTCATGTGAGCTCTTCTCTACTGAACAAATTAATTTTTAGGAAGCTGGTTCATGGTCTACCAAAGCTGAAATTAAGTGATGATAAAGTGTTTGATGCATGTGTCAAAGGGAAACAAACTAAATCTGCATTTAAATCAAAGAAGCAGGTCAGTTCTTCAAGGGTTCTTGAGTTAATACATATGAATTTGTGTGGACCAGTGATCATCCAGAGTCGAAGTGGGAAGAAGTACATCTTGGTTGTTGTGGATGACTACTCAAGATTCACGTAGACTATGTTTCTCAAGTCAAAGTTTGAGATTGATGATGTTCTCATGAACTTATTCAAAATGATTCAAACCAAGCTAAACTACTTGATTGTTGGGATTAGGTCAGATCATGGAATTGAGTTCTAAATTTGAAGCTTGATGTCCTTTGTTCAAAAAATGGCATCAACCACAACTTTCAGTATCCAGAACACCTTAACAAAATGGGATGGTGGAAAGGAAGAACAAATTATTGGTAGACATTGCAAGAACCATGCTCATTGAGTTAGATCTTCCACAAAACTTCTGCGCTGAGGCAATTAACGTTGTGGGTTATATGACCAACAAGTGTTTAATTAGGTCTCTTCTAAACAAAACACCCTATGCGCTACTCAACGTCAAAAAATAAAAGCTAAGCTACCTAAGGACATATGGATGCAACTGCTCTGTGCTAAACAATGGCAAAGACGATTTGGAAAAATTCAATCCCAGAAGTGATGAAGGTGTCTTTATGAGATACTCATGTCAAAAGAAGGGCCTTTAGAGTTTTTAACAAAAGAACACTCTACATTGTGGAATGTGTTCATGTTGTCTTTGATGAGAGTGGTGATCTAAAGAACATAGATATGAAGGATGATGATGATTTTTGGGAGCTATTCAAATTAAAGAAACCATGAATCAAGTAGGAATGAAGCTGAGGTGAATCTAGACTCCGATGTTTCTGATCTTAGTCTATCTGAGGGGGTAAAAGAGGAAAACCATCCTACTATGTAACCTACTCCTTCTGATGATGCAAACCAAGAGGAAATTCATCCTCCGGCTACAAATTATGACTATGAAGATAAGAAGAACAAATGAATCAACCTAAGCCTCTGGGATCTAGATCTGCATGGAAGCATATTTCATTTCACCCCCTTGAAAATCTCATTTTCCCTCTAAATTCAACAATACAAACCAAGTCAAAATCAAGGAATTTGGTTGCATTATCAGCATTCATCTCTACTATTGAGCCTAAAAATGTGAAAGAAGCTTTGACGGATGCTGACTGGGTAATATATATGCAAGATGAATTTCATCAATTTGAGCAAAGCAATGTGTTGTACCTGGTCCCAAGACCTGCTCACAGAACCATTATTTGGACCAGATGGGTGTTCTAAAACAAGCTGGATGTAAATGGGGCTATCACTAGAAACAAGTCCAGACTTGTAGTTCAAGGGTATAATTAGGAAAAAGATATAGACTGTGATGAGGCTTATGCTCCTGTTTCTAGGATGTGGGCTATTAGAATCCTCATAGCATTTGCATCTTTCATGGGTTTCAAACTATTACATATGGATGTTAAAAGTTCCTTTATGAATGGTGATCTGGAGGAAGAAGTATACGCTAAACAACCACCTGGATTTGAGGATGCCAATTTGCCAAATTATGTGTTTAAACTCAAAAGGCCTTTTTATGGGCTTAAGAATGCAGTAAGAGCTTGGTACGAACGTTGTCAAAGTTTTTCCTAAAAAAAGGTTCAAGAGGGGAAAATTTACAACACATTGTTTCTCATGAAAAGAGATCAAGAATTTCTGATCATTCAAGTGTATGTGGATGATACCATTTTTTTTGTCACCTCTGAGCATCTGTGTGAATAGTTTGTCACCATCATGGGGAATGAATTTCAGATGAGTATGACGGGAGAGTTGAACTTCTTCATGGGTCTGCAGATGAAGCAAACCTCTAGTGGCACCTCAATCTATCAAGAGAAGTATACAAAGGAGATGCTAAAGAAATTTCATATGGTGGATTCTAAACCTATTGATACCCCCATGGATACAAACTCAAAAATTGGAGTAGATGAGGTGGATTATTTAGTGAATCAAACAATGTATAGAGGTATTATTGGGTCTCTATTATATGTTACATCAAGTAGGCCTGACATTGTATTTATCGCAGGATTATTTGCACGATTCCAAGCATGTCGCAGGGAATCACACTTAAAGGCAGCTAAGAGAATCCTAAGGTATCTAAGGAAAACTAATGTATCGTGGTTTCACAGTACTTTCAATGCTTTTTCATTAAGTTTAGTGTGTGTCTATGGCATTTTTGTAGTAATTTTAATGGTTTTTATCTGTGTTTTGCAGGATAGTCGTCCAAAATAGAAATGTAGAAGATTGTACAGAAGAGGTACCCAGAAGCCATTGACGGCCCGTCGTTCCATCGACAGTGTCGACAGAAGGTCCAAGCATATGGAGAAAACTCAAGGAATTCTAACCTTGTGTGAGGCTATGGAAGTATCGACATACCTTCCTGGCACATCGTCGATCAGATAAGAGATTAGTACCAGTATCCAAAGTTGAAGAAAAACTAAGTGTGGAACGACAAAGGCATAGACAGACTGTAAGTATATCGACGGACCGTACTTTTGGTTGGTCGATTGGGTCAGAAACGATGCAATAATGAAGGATAAAAGTGATGATCAGTATGGACTGACGGAGGCAGTCGACGATACGTCGTTCCATCGACAGACCGTCAGTGGTTTCATCGATTGAAGACTCTTTTGTGGACATACTTTCCTTATTTAGAACTCCTATTAATTTAGGACTTTATTATTATAAATAGGGTTAAAAACCTCTTTTTTAGGGTTAGACATTTTGTTATTTCTTATAATCTTGTTATTAGAAGTTGAACTTGGGATTTTGGGAATTACATCATGTTTACATAATCGATTCTCAATATATTTTCATTAATTCAAGTGTTATTTCTGGATTTTCTTCAAACTTGTCAAAGTAAATGCATGAAATCTTGTTTAACGACCATGAATTGTGTATTTCTAGGCACGGGAAACTAATTCCACAACTAGGGTTGTGGGAACCATGGGTGATTAACAACATAAAACTAGCTAAATAGCAATTCTAGAATAGGTTCTTACATGTATTGATAATTCATTTATTTACAAGTCTTTTTAACGAGTGCACGCGTTAGAACTTGCCCTATTTCTACTTGTCGGACCAAGGAGGTAGTTGATAGGAAAATAATTATCAAAATAGATTTAGTATACACTATCTAATAGAATAGTTCTGATTATTGAGAAGTAGTTACGAAGTCGTACATCAAATATGATACTTATCATGTGGTAAAAGGTAAGGGTTAGTAATTTAAACACAAATAGCCGGACCAAGGCACGGAGTGAAATTCTCTAGTTGTCGGACAAAGGAATTAGAGATACACAACTTACCACTTTGAATGCAAGACACTAGGAAATAATTGTTATAAATAGGATTACCGCGTTATTAACCTATATGGAACATTTAACCCTAGTTACTCTCATCATTTAATAACACCAAAGTTTTAACCTTTCTACTTGTTTTAATTAGAAATAAGTGAACACTTTTGTTTCACAAAAAGCCCCCCCACCCCCTTTAATTAACTGTTTTCGGAATGGACTTGACTAAATAGACATAATCATAGACTAAAGTTAAGTCTAAACTATTTTCCTTGTGGGATCGATCCCAACCTAACATTTGGGTTCTTTAATTGATACAACCACTTATACTTTTTTAGGGAAGTATAATTTAAGCGTATCAAAATTTGGCGCCGCTGCCAGGAAGAGTGGCTTTAAGATTAACTCTAAGAGCAATTTTTGAAGTTTAGCAAACAATTTCCTGATTCTACATTTTTCTCTTTATTTTTTTCTCTTTCAAGTCTAGCTCTAGTGTATGCCAAGTACACGGAGTCGAGGAGAACCAATACTTCCATTTGAGAACAGTACACTCCGCAGAACGAACGAGCAACACAATCCTGATAATATTGGTGATGGGATCAACCGTCAACTTCCTCTGCCGGTTGATGCTCATAACAAAGTGATCGTGGATAACCTTGGTGAAGGCTCTCTGAAGAGACAACCTCCTGTCCCACTCGCTTAAGAGTATTTTAGGGGTAATGTTAAAATCGCCGATTCGGATGGACCTCTTTCCTACCTCCTCTACCACAAGGTCATTCATTCGTGGTAACTAGTAGCTTAATGCATATTTTCACCACCAGAGGTTTGTTTCGGGGCTACCATCTAAGGATCCACATGCTCACATTGCGAAACTAAGGTCGGTGTGCAGGAGTTGTGTAGGGAGGCCGGACTTGGACATGGATATTATTGGATTAAAGGTGTTCCCTTTCTCACTGAGGGGAGAGGCCGCAATTTGATTTACTGAGTTTCCTTATAATTAGATCTATACTTAGGAGCAATTGATGGAAGTGCTCCTAGAAAGTTAGTACCCGGTTTCTAAAAAGCTTAACGATAGAGATACAGTGAAAAACATTGTGACATTTCTTGTGGAGTCGGTAAGTATTTCTTGGGATAGGTTCACCCAATTTCAGAGAAGTACCACCGCATTGATCATGAATCATTCAAAAATTACTTATATAGGGGTCAAGATGATAACAATAAGGCGGTACTTGATACTAATGCGGGTGGTTCTTATGATGAGTGCAGTTATGCAGAGATTGTGGGAAAGTTTGAGAAATTTCCCAAAACAACAAGGCTTGGAGAATTACACCAAGGTAAAGGAAATCAAGGTCGGAATTATGGGAATTACAAACGAGAGGTTCACTATGTTTGAGATGGAAACTACAACCGCAACAACAACTTCAACTAGGGTAACTATGGTAACAGAAACGATCGGAGTGGGCATTATGTTCCACCTCAAAATTAATAAGTTGCTATTAGGTATGGTGGATGTAGTATGGAACGCGTTGAGGATATGTTGCATAAGATGATGAGTAGCTTTGATAATAGTGATGAGCACGCCAAAGAGCTAAGAGGTGATTTAGTGAATATTGGGCAAAAGGTGGATGCACATGCAATCTCAATCAAGCATCTTGAGTTGCATATTGAGAAATTGTATTCTACTGTGAACCCACGCCAACCGGGTACTCATCCAAGCCATACCGTCCAAAATATAAAAAATGATGGGCATTGTATAACAGTCACTACTCGAGGGGGTAAGAAGATCATGACCCACCTATGCCGTCTGGCGTAGAAGATTAGATGAGATGAGATGATGTGGTAGAGGAATTTTTTTGGTGAGTTGGTAGAAAAATCGGGGAAAGAAGCTGAGTTACCCCAAAAGGTGACTCATATTCTACCACCACCTCCATTCCCGCAAAGATTGGTGAAAAAGACTGAGGATGGTAAATATCGGGGTTATATTACTCTGTTGAAACAACTTTCCATCAATGTCCCTTTGATAGAAGATCTTGAGAAAATGCCCGGTTACGCCAAGTTCATATAAGATATGGTCAATAAGAAGAGATCACTTAGTTTTGAGGATGATGATCGGCTGCAATACTGTAGTTCTATTGATACTAGGTCTCTTGTGCAAAAGAAAGAAGATCCGGGTGCTTTCACTATTCCATGTAAAATAAGGTTGTTACACTTTGCTAAAGCATTATGTTGTCTTTGGGTAAGCATAAATATCTCTCTATATTTACAAGAAGTTGGGTTTGGGTTACCCGATTCCCACAGCAATGCGGCTACTAATGACCGATTGAATGGTGAATAGGCCTATTGGGTTACTCCATGATGTGCTAGTGAAAGTAGAGTCATTTACTTTTTCGGTGGATTTTTTATTCTTCATTGTGAGGTGGACTTTGAGGTGCCTATTATTTTTTAGAAGAAGTTCCGTGCTACCGGTCGTGACTTGGTTGATATGGAGAAAGGAAAATTGGTTGAACAATGAACAAGCGGCTTACAACATTTGTAGGTCCATAAGGTAGAGTGGTGAGCTCCAATCGGTATCTGCGATATCCTACAAGGTTGAGAGTTCATCCAAGGTATAAATAGAAGGGCGTTTTGGTGTTTAGGCACTAGCAAAAGTTATCATGAATTTTGAGAGTGATTGTATTGAAGAGTGTGGTTCATTGGTAAGGGAACTTGATCGAGGTGATGTTCGGTTCAAACAAAAAAATTTAGAGTTAGATATGAAACATTGCGAGTCTCCGCCTGCGAAACCATCTATTGAGGAGGCCGAAAAATTTGAGCTTAAGGATCTACCACCTAATATGAGGTATGTTTTCCTGGGAAAAGGTTCCCCTTTTCTTGTAATCATTGCATCGTATTTGAATGTGGAGCAAGTGGAGTGTCTTTTAGAGGTGTTGAAGAGGTTCAAACAAGCCATTGCTTGGATTATTGCGAACATTATTGGGGTTCCACCTGGTATTTTTTCACATAAAATCCTACTCGTGCCCGATCATAAGAAAGTATAGAGAATAAAAGACGGTTAAATCCACCTATGCAAGTAGTGAAGAAGGTTATTACAAAGTGGTTGGATGCTGGGGTCATATATCCAATTGCCGATAGTAGTTGGGTTTGTCCTGTTCAGTGTGTGCCCAAAAAGGGGGAATGATTGTGGTCCCTAATGAGAAGAATGAGCTTGTTCCAATCAGGCCGGTGACCGAATGGAGAATATGTATGGATTACCGGAAGTTGAATGCATTGACTGAGAAAGACCATTTTCTTATGCCTTTCATGGATCAGATGTTGGATACGCTTACAAGAAAGAGGTGGTATTGTTTTCTTGATAAGTATTCGGGTTACAACCAAATCTCTATTGCACCAGAGGATCAAGAGAAAACCACATTTACTTGTCCTTATGGAACTTTCACGTTTAAGAGGATGCCTTTTGGGTTGTGTAACGCACCATCTAGTTTTCAGAAATGTATGTTGTCGATATTCTCCAATATGGTGGAAGACATTATTTAGGAGTTTATGAATGATTTTTCAGTGGTTGGAGACTAATTTAAGCGTTGTTTGAGTCACTTGGCCGAGTTTCTCAAGAGGTGTGAAGATTGCAGCCTTGTGCTAAATTGGAGAAAATGTCACTTCATGGTGAAAGAGGGTATTGTATTGGGTCATCGCATCTCAGAGAAGGGTATAGAGATTGATAGAGCCAAAGTTGAAGTGATAAAGAGACTTTCTACACCCATCTCTGTAAAAGGTGTGAGGCGTTTACTTGGGTGTGCGGGCTTCTACCGGAGGTTTATCAAGGATTTTTACAAAAATTGCACATCATCTGTGCAAGTTACTTGAGAAAGAGTGTAAAAGTTATTTTGATGAATCTTGTATGAAAGCGTTTGGAGTAAGCCATTTGAGGTGATGTGTGATATAAGTGGGGTTTCTCTTAGTGTTGTTTTGGGTCAAAAAAGGGAGAAAATCCTTCACCACATTTATTATGCTAGTAATGCCCTTAATGAATCTCAAAAGAACTATACTGTGAACTGAGCAAGAGCTCCTTGTGGTGGTTTTTGCATTTGAGAAATTTCGCTCCTATTTGCTTGGCACGAGAGTCATAGTTGATACTGATCATTCTTCTTTGAGATATTTGATGGCAAAGAACGATGCAAAGCCAAGGTTGATTAGATGGGTATTATTGTTGCAAGATTTGTCTTTGAAGTGAAAGATAGAAAAGTAACCAAAAATCAAGTTTCCGATCACTTGTCCCGATTAGAAGATGAAACTATGCGAGAGATGGGTGAAAAGGCTGAAATTGATGATACTTTCCTTGATGAGCATGTTTTTGTTGCTTCTCTTGACTTTATACCATGGTTCGCTGATTTTGCAAATTATTTGACTAGTGATATAGTACCATCGGACTTGTCCTTTCATCAAAGGAAAAAGTTCATGCATGATGTGAAAAATTTGTTTTGGGATGAGACATATTTATCTAGGAATTGTGCTGATGGTCTTATTCGTCGATGTGTACCAGAAGTTGAGATGTTAAGTGTTTTGGAGGCATGCCACTCCTCGCCTGTGGGTGGGCATCATAGTGGTATCTAGAATGCCCATAAAATCTTGCAATGTGGCTACTATTGGCCAACCATCCACCAAGATGCTCATAAGTTTGCCAAGGCATGTGATAGGGGCCAAAGAGATAGAGGTACTTCTAGAAGGCAAGAGATCCCTTTAAATTTCATTCTTGTAATTGAGTTGTTTGATGTGTGGGGCATTGAATTTATGGGCTCTTTTGTGAGTTCTCATGGGATGAAGTACATTCTTGTGGCGGTTGATTATATGTCGAAATGTGGAAGCCATAGCACTTGCAAACAATGAAGGGAAGAGTGTCACCTCGTTCTTAAAAAAGAACATATTTTTGAGATTTGACACCCCTAGAGTTATTATTAGTTATGGGGGATCCCACTTTTGCAACAAGTTGTTCAAAGGGTTGATTGAGAAATATCGGGTTCGCCACAGTGTATCCACTCCTTACCATCCTCAGACTAGTGGGCAAGTTGAGGCGTCAAACAGAGAAATCAAGCAAATGCTGGTGAAAACAGTGAATGCTAGTACAATGGATTGGTCAAGGAGGCTTGATGATGCTCTTTTGGTCTATCGGAAAACATAAAAGACTTCCATAGGTATGTATCCATACCAACTTGTATATGGGAAAACATGTAACTTGCCGGTTGAGTTAGAGCATAAGACCATGTGGGCAATGAAGATACTGATAATGTTTTGGAATGAAGCAGCAAAACAGATATCAAATGTGTTAAATAAGCTTGATCAATTTCACTTGAAGGCATATGAAAGTTCATCCCTTTACAAAACGATGATGAAGAAGTAGCATGACCAAAAGATTTGAAAGGCGCAAATTTGTTGTGAGGGATTTCGTGCTTTTTATACTCTAGGTTGCGCTTGTTTCCGAACAAACTCAAGTCCAAATAGACTGGTCCATTCTTGATCACTCAAGTGTTCACTCATGGTGCGGTTGAGTTGGAGAACAAAGAGGGTGCAAGGTTCAAGGTAAATGGACAAAGAATCAAAATCTACCTCGGGTATGCGGAAAATGTGAATGAAGTGGTTGGGGCATACCGTCTTGATGAAGTCAGAGTTATCAAGAGACTTGTTCATGTCGCGATGTTAAATCAAGCGCTGATTGGGAGGCAACCCAATATGCATCCTCTAGCTAACATTAGTTTTTTTTCTTGTCTTTATAGGAATAGTTGCATTAT
Source organism: Solanum habrochaites (assembly GCA_027704765.1). NCBI lineage: Eukaryota > Viridiplantae > Streptophyta > Magnoliopsida > Solanales > Solanaceae > Solanum > Solanum habrochaites. The sequence goes on along the minus strand of JAKWJA010002493.1, from coordinate 35,074,542 downwards.
TTCGGTTTTCACTTAATCTCATGTGTGGATTTTCATTTATTTCTTTTAGAGTGTTGGGTAGAGGGTAGTCTAAGGTCCGTGTCTAAAAATTATCCATAAAATAAAAAAAGAATTGTTTTTTGGGGGCTCAATGTGTTGGAACCAAACCTAAGGAAATTTGCAGAAATTGGTCTGGTGCACTAATCTACGGACCAATCGACAAGCCGTCGTCTCATCGACGGACCATCGATTGCTTCTATAGATCACATGTATGATTTTTAATTTTTTCTAAGTTAAGGCAAAGTTGATGGATCAGTCGACGCACCATCTATTTACTTATGATCCGTTAATGGGGAATCGTTAGTTCCCCAGAACCCATGACCCGACCCGACCCAACCGGCTATACATTAAAATAACACCCTTTCAGTTACAACCACCCTTTAAAATTCCCCCTAACGGTTTCCCTCCCATTATTCTCTTACTCCCCCACTCACTCCCACATTAAATCCACCATAATTCCCTTCTGATTTCCCATCTTCTAAAAAAATCCCTCAGTTTCCTAAATGCTTGTCTCCCAAATTCACATCCTTTTCTTTTATTTATCCAGTCGGTGTTCGAAGGTGGGATCGGTGTTGTTATTGCAAATTTCATCCTCACATTCACTCCACTACATCATACAATTATTCCATTCTCATCCGCTCAATGAATTCTCGTTCATTTGCATGCAAAAATGATGAAACCATATGTGGGTCTTGACTTTGGGACAAAATTTCATGATTAACTTGTTAAAAATTTGGTTCCTTGTCCCTTAGAATGATGGAAAATTAAAAGATTGGGGGTTCTAGTGTCTAAATGAACTCTGTTATGTATATTGTGGTATTCCAACTTAGGGCTTGATGGTCTCTTAGAATCTAGGATTGAAATTGGAATAATCGAAACCCTAGGAATGACGAAATGGTGTGTTGATTGCTAAATGAACATGATGTGTATTGATATGCTTGAAATTTGCCTTTAAGTGGTGCCAAAAATGTCTTAACAAAATTTGTGTTTGACCGACAGTATGAGACCGCGTCTACGGACTATCGGTCAATCGACGAACCGTCGATGGGGTCTATTAACAGCTGCACCCTATATTTGATTAACTCTAGGACGACGGAAGTGGACTACGGTCCATTGATTGATCGACGGGCCGTTCTGCACATCCATCATTCTTAATTGAAACCTAGTTTTCGGCTGCATTCTAAATTTTTCTAAGTTTCCAATGAAAATAGTGCACTACGATCTGTCGATTCATCGACATACCATTTTGCACGTCCGTTGTTTCTAACTACAGGCACCGTGGACCTATAACTTCAGAATTTTTCTAAGTGTCCAGCGACAGACCCGATTAACGGGCCGTCGATAGTGCCCGTCATCCTGTTCTGCAGTTCCCTATGCCTTTAGTTATAAATTTGGTTTTTGTTTCTTTTGTGTTTAGAGGATCATTACAATGAATCTAATAACTCTTCCTTGCAGGTACCAATGGCCCCTAAAAACGGTTTAGTCTATTCCTGAGGACGACTCAAATTCGTGGCACCTTCACACCGAATAATGATTGGCTTATTGGAAGATGAGCATGATTCCTAATACGTGCCACCAGGCACCCAAACACCGACACGTGCTACTAGGACCACTTGGGGCGTGCCAAGAAGGTAGCGTTTAGCAGAGTCACTACCTCCCAGTCTGATGCGGAGCGCACACTGACCGACACACCCCCTAGGTCCACCTAGGGTTTTGAAAGAGCATCTAGATCCGAGGAGGATTTTGATGGTGAGTTGGCCCACTATACAGGGTAAAATGAGACCATCGCCTCAAGTTTTGGTTCTGAGAATGCCGTTGTTACGGATGCACCTGCCCACCCTGCCTCGTCTGATGAGGCCCATAGATCGGAGACTGCTTTGTCACCCCCAATGAAGATCCGTCACTGGTTGTTGATCAGCCTAACCGGTGGTGCGTAGAGGGGAAACATCTAATATACAAGGACGCCAAGCTGCTCAATGATAAGGGCGTCATGACTCGGACTGTTACAGTTAAGCGGCGTTTTCTTACAAGGGAGTCTACACACTGTCCCTGCCATATATGCTCTATTCACCCTCCACCAGCTCGAATGGATGTCTAGGAGAGTGGGAAGCTGTATTGAGGAGTTCGTGCAAGTGTTCTACGCTTCTTATGTAGCGATTCTCAAGGATTCTTTGGACAGGCAGTCTAATCCCATAAAAAACGCAGCACATACTTAGGTTCGAGTCAGTGGCTGTCGGGTGGACATATTTTTGCCCACCATTCTCCATTTCTTATACGGTGCTGATACGGATGCCACAAGGGTCCCCCTCACCCCTGAGTTTGACTATAGGTGGGATGTGATTAAGCATGAACATTTCCAGCGAGACAAGAATCTGAAAGAAACCACCAAGAAGTAGATTGCCCAACATATATTAATAGACCATGAGGGTGCAAACTGGATGCTGGACCCTACAAGCGTTTTCAAGAAGGTCAACCTTACATTTTCTACTAAGTTCGTCTGTCTCTTGGTCCTCAACCTCTTATCCCCCATAGTTCCTGATAATATTTTTATATGGGATAGAGCGTTCTTGGTTGTGGCAATGGTCGCGGGGTTCGAGGTTAGTTTTCTGAGGCTGTTGCTGGCAATCATCCATGAGAAGGCTTTTAAGGCCTCGACCACTTAACCCTTTCCCTATATGATTTTTGAATTGTTTAGGGCCGCTGGAGTGTTCATCTGGAAAATTGATGTTCTCTGAACTCTTACTAGGACAGTGGATATCGGTCTCATTAGGGATGAGGCCAATGAGGAGGCACCAAATAGGGGGAATCGAGTGGACGTGCAGCTGTTGGGTTAGAACCTCGCAAAGACGATAAACAAAGACCAAGGGGCTGATCATGATTCTTCAGAGCCTACCGACACCACTCCGATTGAGTATTCCCGGAGCACTAGTGGAGCACTGAGTTCCGCCCGATCTACACCATCAACACCAGTAGTGCTGATTGCTAGGGTCCAGAAGCTAGAGGCCCAGATGGACACATTGATGCATCATATCCAACCTTAGATGCAGATGTCCACTACCTAGGCTGAGGATCAGATTGAGAAGAGGATTGCCCAGTAGACAGAGAGTAAGATTCTTGCGGTGCACCAGCGCCTCAATGCGTTTGAATTGAGAGTCCTCTCACAGCCAGCCTCCACGATATATTTGTCAACTCTCCAGTCTAGTGTGGCGAGTCTGAGGGCTGATTTGGGTATCATTTTTTAATGTGCGGGTGCCCGAGTCTGAGGCCACACTTGTAGAGCCTGCTAAGGATACAGTGCGTGCTGCACTATTCACTACCTCTACTGCACCTTCTCCCCCGCCACGTGAGCATGACAAGAGGCACCGGTACAGAGACACTACGGAGGTTTGGGTTAGAAAGAAGGAGCACATTGAGTTAGAGGCCGCGAGGAGATCTTATTTGGTAGATAAGGACGCCTTGCAGATAAGAGCACGTGAGTTAGCTTCATGGGCATATAACTCTAGGATCAATGATGTTGAGAGGAGCACCACTAAGGGTGCTGACATTGTTGTGGACACTACTGATGGTGTCCCTACTACTGATGGAGCGAGTTCCGGAAAGCCGAAACCGCCTGCTTATTGATATTCGACGCTATGCGCCTTAGATTTGATTAACTTACAACCTTGTTATTATATTCCTATGCATTAGGGACCATTGCATGCTTTCTTGTTGGGGGTGGGGTAAATGGAAAGTGAGGGGTAGGGTGAAGTCTGAGTCGCCCAACTCACGATCGTCTCTTGGGTTTTTCTTGCTTGTATTCTTTTGCCCCAAGAGACTAGTTATTTTACTGCAGAACCGTCAAGTTAATATATTATACAAAGTATGAATGTCAAATCTGAAGCATGATGGCTAAAAACAATGATAGCCCGTTCAAAAAAGGCTGCTTGCACTATTAGGCATAGTAAATTTTGAATGTGTTGGCTCTAAGCATGACATAAAGATACACCATTGCATGACCCTCAATCTAACACTTAAACGAGTTGTTTGATAATTCTGTAGGGTAGCGAGGTGTTAAGAGAGTCTGAAGAAAGATGATTATTCCACTGTTGTACCAAGCTAGAACTTGTCCGGTTAGTCATGCAAAAAGTAATTTGTGCTAGACAATTAGGATAGGATCATAGGCCCTTGTTCAAATTAGACAATCTTTAGCCTAAATAAAAGAAAATCAAATGAAATTGATCCCTTTTTTTATCCAAATATTTTGATCTTACAATGGACCTTTCTTTTCTACCACAACTCATCTTTTCTGGGTATAATGTGTTGTCCCTAGTCCCTCCTTGGACATATGCACCTCAACTTAGGCCAAAAGTATAAGTTGAGGATGGATAATGCGGAAACCAATATCGTATCTACCCTTAACCAACCTTGGGTATTGTGTACCTCGACTCATGGAAAATCCAAGACTTGAGGGTGGCTGTTATGAGTAATGTTCCGAAAAGTGGGGTTGAAAGAATTAATTTGAAAGGAAAAAGAAAAGAAATAGTGAAGAAGAGAAGTGACTCAATCAAAGTTGAAATAAAGTGAAAGAAAATAAATAATAATAATATTAATAAAAATAAAAGAAGATCCATTTTTACAAAAAGAGGAAGAAAGGATAAAATAACGCAAAGAATACAAAAAAGGGAAAAAAAAGGGCATAATAGACAATAAAAGTTGTAGGACGCTTAGACGTAATGTCAAGGAGGGAAACAAGTCACTAAAATGCATCCATATGTATCATACCTGACCGTGAGCCTACGTTCCAAGCCAAGAAAGTCCTATCGTGATCCTATGAGTCTAATATGGTGAACTTAGAGTAGTGAAAATAAGGGCAAGCCTATGGCGACAAGTATCAATTAGGTGTGAAATTTTTCTGAGAGTGAGTGTTGAATAATGATCCTCATACTCAAATTTGAAATCATCATGTGAAAAGGGAGGATATATTTTGAAGTAAGAACACTAGTTGCAATATTGGAGAGTTTGTGCCTTTGTGACAGATAAAAGTGTAGAGGTGCCGTCTGGTGAGTATGTGTCATGGTATGATCCACATGAGTGAGACTAAGAGTGATATCACACATTAAAGAAATGAAAATAATCGGGATTGATAACCATATGATTGCAAAAGCTTAAATGAGCATACTTTTATACAAAGGTGTTGTGGTGAGTCAGAGTGTGTCTCTTGAGGACAAACAACAAATTTAAGTTGAGGGTGTTAATGTACCGTGGTTTCACGGTACTTTCAATGCTTTTTCCTTAAGTTAAGTATGTGTCTAGGGACTTTTTTTTATAGAAATCTTAATGGTTTTTATCTTTGTTATGAAGGAAAGTCATCGAAAATAGAACTACAGAAGATTATGCCGAAGAGGTGACCCATGCCATCGCCGGCCGGTCGTTCTATCAATGGTCCATAGGTGGTGGTCTTGACTGGAGGTCCAAGCATCTGGAAGCAACTCGCAAAATTTTGACCTTGTATAGGGCTACAGAAGGATTGATGGTCCGTCGACTGATCGATAGACCGTCCTAGAAAACCATCGATCAGATGAGAGATTAGTCCCAATACCTGAGTTGAAAAAAATTAAGTGATGAACGATAGAGGATTTGACATACCGTAAGTGTATATTCGGACCGTGATATTGGTCCGTCGATTGGTTCAGAAAAGATGCAAGAATGAAGGCATAAGAAGATGATAAGTATGGACAGACGGAGGCAGTCGATGGTCCATCGTTATATTGACAAACCGTCAGTGGTGTCGTCAATTGAAGACGTGTTTCTGGAATGAGTTTCCTTATTTTGAACTCCTCTTAGTTTAGGACTTTATTATTATAAATAGTGTTAAAAACCTCCTTTTAGGTTTAGACTTTTTGTTATTTTTAATACTCTTGTTATTGGGAGTTAAACTTGGAAATTTTGAAATTACTTCAAGTTTTCCGGAATCGATTCTCAAGATATTTTCATTAATTCAAGTGTTATTTCTGGATTTTCTTCAAACTTGTCAAAGTAAGTACATGTAATCTTGTTTAAAAGACATAAATTGTCATATTTCTACGCATGGGAAACTAAATCCACAACTAGGGTTGTGGTAACAATGGGTGATTAACAAGGTAAAACTAGATAAATAACAATTCTAGAATAGGTTCTTACATGTATTGATAATTCTTTCCTTTAGAAGTCATTTTAACGAGTGCAGGCGTTAGAACTTGACCTATTTCTACTTGTCGGACCAAGGAGGTAGTTGATAGGAAAAGAATTATCAACATAGAATTAGTATACATCATCTAATATGCTAGTTTCGATTGGTGCAAAGTAGTAATTAAGCCATACATCGTATATGATGCTTAATATGAGCTAAAAGGTAAGGGTTAGTAAAACACATGTAGCCGGACCAAGGTACAGAGTGAAATTCCCTAGTTGCCGGACCAAGGAATAAGAGATACATAACTTACCACTTTGCATGCAAGACACTAGGAAAGAATTGTTATAGCTAGGATTACCACGTTATGTACTATGGGGAACACTTACACCCTAGTTACTCTTATCACTTGATAAATACCAAAGTTTTAATCTAGCTACTTGTTTTACTTAGAAATAATTGAACACTTTTGTTTCACAAAAATCCCCTCTTTAATCAACTGTTTTTGAGAAGGACTTGACTAAATAGATGTAATTATAGACTAAAGCTAAGTCTAAACCATTTTCCTCGTAGGTTCGATCCCAACCTAACAATTGGGTTCTTTACTTAATACGAATGCTTATACTTCTTAGGGAAGTATAATTTAAGTGTATCAAACTCAAGGGACTTGGTCAGGTTCTATCCTACAGTAACTCCTAGGAGCTTGTGGGATCCACAGATGCTGATTTAAAAGGTTATCAAGTGGAGAGTAAGACCACTTTTCGAATAGAACATTTTCTTAGATCCTCACTCATTTCTTGGAGTACAAAAAAGCAATACTCAATAGCTCACTCAACAGGTGTGGCTGAGTACGTGGCTGCAGCTTCCTACTGTGCTTAAATCCTTTGGATAAAACAACAACTTGAGGATTTTCGAATCTAAATCCGCACCATTCCTTTCATGTGTGACAATAGTAGTGTAGTCAACATGGGAAATAATATGTTCCATCATAAAAGGAAAAAGCACATTGATGTGAGACATCACTTTTTGAGAGATAATGTTGAGAAAGGGAACATCATTATGAAATACTCACATCCGGGTTCACCCCCTAGATGTAACCGGCGTCGTCGTCCTCTCGGAGGATCATCACATTCATAAATCAAATTAACTGTAAAATTTAAAAACTTTTACTACTTCTATATACAGATAATATACATATCGAGTATACATAGACCCTTCGTATAGGAAGGTTACATAGCCTTCTACTTTTATTTAACATACATATATACATAAGATAAATTATAGTATAAAATATTTTTCTCAATCTAATAACATATAAAGATCATAAAAATTTAGACATAGCCCTACATCTACATAAAGAAGCCACATATAGACTTATACAAGTCGTACCCAATGAAAGTGGAATGAAGATAAAAGTCTTAAAACTAAAACAACTTAATAAGCAAGATATTGGCATCTCCATCGGAAAGTGAGGACCTACCCACTTGGATGGTTCTTGAATGAGCCTTCAACAACCGGAACCTAAAATGTTTGGGAAAAGGAAGAAAATGGGGTTAGTAGGCCACTTGTACTAAGTATGAGATCATATGCACATATAATGAAAAACATGCTAAAAACGTATATTTAGTTAAACCATGCTATTTTTCCCTCTAAAAGTGTCATGCATAATAAAGTGGTAAGGTCCTACAAATTACTAACATGCCTTACCACTCAACAGTTATGCAACATCAACATACGGAACGCATAATCTACTACCAACCTAGCATCAAGAATGATGGAACAATCATCAAACATGTGGGCTGTACGGGTAGTTATATCATATCTAATAAGTCACACAACTACCAAAAACGTCTCGGGGTCACCAAATCAACAAGTACATGACCAATCAAGCCCCAAAACTTGATCAGTCAAGTAGACTCAACAAGAAACCATGACCAATGTCCAACTTTGACGATATAAGCCAATTACATGTTCATATGGATAAGTCATCATCATATAATATCATTTATATTGTAGCATCAACATATTATAATCATATACATCATTCTCATATGCATACATAATATCAACTTCCTAAAGCTTCCATCAAGGTCAACTAGTGCAAGCCATAAGTAGAGTCCCATACCCCTACCTAGGCTAAGTCAAACCTCTCAAGTCACCACAGTTAGTTTATACTTCATTAATTTATTTTAATTTAGGGAACACTTGCCTTAACTTAAATAGACCAAAAGATTTAAGTGTGGAATCCGGTGTTGTAAAACCATACGCCGACAGAAAGTGGTCTACCGGACAAAGTAAAACAAAATATAAACATAGCTTTCTACGTGGAGCCACTAGCTAGTCTTCCTATGGGGGCAACATAGTTCAAGAACTAAGAGATAGTTCTTTCCCTCTCTATACCACTTTTTAATTGGGTCCTCCTCTCACGGGAATCTATTGGATGCGTATTCCTCTTTTGAAAGTCAACATCTCATATAGAACTATAGGGCGAATCTTCCTCCTTGGGAAGTCATAAATCCCATTGTCAAGTTCACTCGGTGCTAAGTTAAGTCCCTTCATTGAAATGTCTTTAAGCTTTTAACTATCAATCATAGCTTAGTTTAGGTCATAGGTTCTACCTCTTGTATAATCATCATCATCAATAGATCAATAAAATTTGGATGAGTATAGTTCTTTCTTCACAATTCATATACGTGAGGTTAACACATTAGCAATTCATAGCATATCAAGGCACAATGATAGTCATCACCATCCTTATATCACATACACCTTAAAAAACCTCACAACATAGTCAAGAAATTTCAATTCAACATCATACAACCCTATCAATCCTAAAATAAGGCATACTCCAACATAACATCATGACTTAACCACAATTAGTCACAATTGGAAGTAAAGATAAAGATTCTAAGGCTCACCAAGTCTCCTTCATGGTTCATCATTTAGGCCTTACCACAACACCTCAATTCAATCGAATTTAAATATTCAACATCATAATAAAATTATCAACATGATATCAATACTATAAGAGTCACTACACCATAATTCAATAACAAAAACAATACGTAGAGCAAGATTACTTAGACCAATTTCCATAACCTAAATCACTTCTCAGGATTTGCATGAAAGACAACAATCCATTCCGATTTCATAATAATGGGTGTATTAACATCATCCAATAGTTATTTAACCCATAATCAAGACAATTGAATAAATCACAACCCAATATGCATTTAGATCAACCTAGGGTCAAGGGTTAAAGATCATGCTCCTCAAATTTAGGTCAAATCATCACAAATTACAATAATCAAGTTAAATAACATTTTAAATCATCCATTATATGCTAAAGAAACTATAAAAAACTCAGTTCATAAAATTAAATTCGTAATTGAATGAAACCCACTTGAAATCACATTTTGAAATCTATTTCGAAGGAACCCTTTTGAGGAAAGAGTCTCAAAGGTCAATTAGATCACAAACCTCAACGTTTGATGAATTTGATGGTTCAATATTCCCATTAAAACCCCCAAAACCTCCCTCTAGCTTTTATTCAATGGTGGCTTCCAAATAGAGAGAGAAATAAGAAAGAAGGAATAGAGTTTATTTTGGTGAGTTGTGTTTATATTAATGAGGGTTGGGGACTTTATATGGGGGGGTTAAATTATTTAATTAATTTTCCTTTAATCCCTAAATAACACCTAACCCCTTAATTAATTTAATTATCCAACATTAAAAACATGCAGGAAAACTTAACCCTCACAGACGGAACCCCGTCGACGGACCGTCTATGAGTCGATGACCCCCCCCCCCTGTCCTGCACACTCGTCGATGTGGTCAGAGAATTGTGAAGGTTAGGTGTCCATCAATATGGATAAGTGTGGGACGACTGTGGGCATCGATGCCCCATCGATCCACACCACAAGCCATTGATGGTTACTTCTGGTTGTACACTACATAGGAAGCGTTGCCTCCTACGTGCTAGGGTGCTCCTCAATGGCCCTTGGTTGGTACTTGGAGAGTCGTACCTGGATGTTTTGACAACGAATCATATATAACACTTGTTATAAACCCTTCGACCTAATTTCAAGTATTTCCGACTCCTAAAAGCTAGTCAAATAGGCTAAGACATGCTAGCACCCCTTATAAATAGTTTTTTAACGTCATGGACGTTCTTGGATGTTTTGCTTATTAAACTTCCTAAATGACCTATATTCATTAGAATCGGTCTTAATACAGTGCTTATACCCCATGGCACCTATGTTAGGATCTAATCTTGGATTTTCAAAATGTTACAAATAATGCAGGACTGAAGATCAGTTTGCATCCATATTTTCAAAAGCTCTCAGAAAGGATCAATTTGAGAGGAACAGACTAAAGTTGGGAATGTAGAACATGATCTATCCTATTCTAATCAAAGAGCCACTAATCCTTGTTTTGTTTATGATATGGAGGGCAGGTATCCACTTAACTTGTTGCACATTGTGTAATGTAAGATCATTTTCATACCTTATTGTAGGTATACACCCATGGAAAGCACAAAGGCAGAGATTGGTCGGAGCTATTCGTAAATCATTTTTCATTTGCACTAGAGGACCTGGTCCCTCTCTAGTTACGGACCTGACATAACCTTTTAAGTTCTTTATATTGACCTTTATTCACTCCATCTATTCCCAGTTAAAAAAACATTTTTTCTCTAAGTGAATTAGTTAAATATCTCTGATTCCTTACACTTGCTATTTGGAAATCTCTCTCTCTCTCAAAAGCATGCCTCAATCACCATCCTCTTCTAAGAAAATGCTTCATTCTCTAAAAAAAATAGATCAAGTGGTGTTTTACGTCTCTTTTGAAGCCATATCTCCTTCCAAATCGTCAATCAGTTCTCCATTTACCTTGTGTCATCGAGTTTCCTTAATCTTGTGTCTTCCTTTTATCTCAATAACCCAGCACCCTGATCCAAACCTGGTCCCTGCTCTAAATTACTTTTAGACCATCTTTTTGAGGGAGACCTTCCTAATACCAAGTCGTCGGAATGGAACATTCTTGCTGCTAGTGAGTACTTAGTGGTGGAAAGTCTAACTCGTCTGAATGCTAAACGAAGAAGATGACCATGGTGTGGACTATTTACTTGATAGATGTCAACCTCTGTTTGACCAAACTCTTGAGATTGGTGAATATCCTTCATCTGACTCCATTGTCACTGATGAGGACAATCGTTCACTCTAATGGATGCTCAAAAAAATCATGGTTCCAACATCTAAAAAAGGGAAGGAGAAGGTGGTTGATGATACACCAAGAAGATGACCCTCTACAAGAGCAGTCACCCACAAAATCATGGGTGATTTTATGAAATCTAATGAGTTCACCACTGTTGAGAATAGACGGAAAAGGTAATCTCGTAAAGAAGTCTTTGAAGTAGCTTTGGATAATGTGGCGTAAGTCTCTGGTGAAGAGTGTGAAATGAAGAGTGTGCAAGAGGGTTATGATGGAAAAAGTAAAGAATCATCTGAGAATGTTATAAAAGGAAAAAGAAAAAGTAAATCTAGGACTTTTTTAGTACAAAAGTTTGGTGTGAAAAAAGGAATGGGAACGGATTTACAAAGAAAGAGGTAAATGTACAAGAAGAAGAGAGAAACATCTCCGATTGATCAACTATCTGAAGAATGACCTGGTCCCAAACATTATTTCTAGGGTAAAGCAGCAGACCAACAGACCATTGTCGATAATCTCTGTTAGTGAAAAACTCAGGGTGGAAGGGTCTTTGATATGGACATTTTTCACAAACCTGGGATGGATTATCTACATGACCTTGTGGAGATTCAATCTTGGGGCCATTTATTTAAGATTAAATCTTCAGTTCTTAATAAGGAAGCAATGCAAAAATTCTATTACACTATCACCTTCTCTTACGATGGGAGCATAAGATCCATAGACAACAATCACAATCTAAGGTTGGATAAGGACTTTCTTGGAAATATTTGGAGTGCACCCAGGGATGCGATCAAGTCCATTGTTGGACAAACTAGCAGTGCAACATTTTTGAAGGAATGTTCAAAAATTCCTAAGTCTCGTCGACCTAGACTCCTGAAGAAACTTATGAAAGGTTAATATTAGTTGGTTTTCAAATTTTTCAACAAGGTCTTTCTTCGTAGAACAAAAAAAGGACTCTAGCCTCTGCAACTGATCTATTTCATTATGAAGTCACTATGAAAGTTTGAACAGTTGGATATCCCAGCTATCATGATTGAGTACATATACAAGACAGTAATAAAACACAAGGGTAAACATAGTATGGGCTATGGATACTTTCTGACGAAGTTTTTTCACCATTTAAACATCCACACGGCCAAACAAATGTTCAGCCAAACCACTCTGGTGGAATATGAGTGCGGTGAAGGAAAAGGGAACATATTGAGTAAGGTGTCCTAGTTGATCAAGGAGCAGGACCAATTAAAGCATGAATTGGAGGCAATGATTGTGCTAGTAAGCAACAAAGAGGCTGAGATTGGTCTAACAAAGGCAGAATTACTTAAAGCAGAAAAACAGGGACCTGGTACTGAGATTGTCCAGAAGCTACAGAAATAGAATTATGAGCTTATGGCTAAGGTGGCAGCTCTTCAGGAAAAAATGATCAAGGAAAATGATGCAACAAACTCTGGCTCACCCTTGTTATCAATTACATCTCTTATTTTCCTCCTTCCTGCTAGTTTCTCTTGTGTCTCCTTTTTGTTGTGTAGACTGTATCCATGGTTCTTAGTTTTCAGTCAATTTAAATGTATTGACTTTTGAATATTATTATTCTTATGAAATTGAATCTTTTTTTTTTGTGCTTAATTCTTTTTCATTCTAGCTTGTTAACCATTTTTGTGTTGTCTTTGGTTGTGATCTTCTTTATTAATATTACTTGTTCTGTTGGTTTATCGCTCTGCCTTTTTTTGATGCCAAAAGCGGGAATCAATTGGGGGTGTTTATATTATGCTTAGGTTGATAAGAAATACAAGGGGGAAGGAAGGAAAAAGCGACAGGGGGAAGGAACACATGCAAGTGCAATGTAACTCAGGCTTTTAAAGGTACCTGGTCCATGGTGTAGGAAAACTAAGAAGTGTGTCTACTTGACAGGGGGAAGAACATGCAGAGCACCAGTGTATGCTTTGTTATCATCAAAAAGGGGGAAAATGTTATTTGTAGTTTTGATGATTTGACAAACCCATGAACCATGTGAAGGGACCCGGTTCATTATGCTATAATATCTCAACTGCCAAGCTGAAAAAAGTACAAGTGGTTGGTGCAGAGTCTCCAACTGATGACAAGAAAAACCTAGGTACCATGTGAAGGGACCTGGTACTTGGATTGACACACTTCTCACTGCCAGGATGGAGAAAGTAAAAAAAGTTAGTGTATAGTCTCCAACAGTGACAGAAGTGGCAGACGCGGCAGAAGCCTTGGCCAATGGAATGGCTTCAAAGGTTGTCACTATTCTACATAAATATTATGTCCAATATCCATAATCTTAGTTTTTGTAACTTGAAAAAGATTTCAAGAACTATTGCAAAGGTTGATCGAAATTGTGAAGGTTCGTCCTCAAGATCAACTAGAACCAGAACGAAATGCCAACTTAGTGGTCTTAGGACTTATTCTTCTGAGTATAGCTTGTAAATCTGATCCTCAATTTATAAAAGAATCATATAGTTATTTGTGGTTGCGTTCTAAATTAGTTAGTTTTAATTGATTTGGTGGGCATTGTTGGATTTGCCGAGGGAAAATGTAAATCATCTACAGTTAGGTGTTTTAGTGGACGTTCTTGTATCCACTTTGGAAAAAGTCTGAATTCTCTAGGGATGATAGCGCAGTGGGAGGTGTTGTATCTGCTAGGATCTTCAAGTAATAGGTAGATTACTTGTTCGTGAGATTAATGATTTTTCTCACACTTGTTTTAAATGGGTTCACTTTTTCTTGAAAATATTAGTGAAGCAGTTAAAAATTCTATGAAACAGGTCGTGATTTTACTCCGTTGAATTAGGAGGTTTCCATGTAAACTTCTTGTGTTGTGTTATTATCGTTATTTACTTAACAACTTCTGTTGAGTTCAGTCAAGGGATATGGTCCATTGACTAGTAGTGCACGCACACATTCTATCACAAACTAAATCCATAACAAGTTTATCTTTGATGTTAACAAAAAGGCTAACCTTCCCACATACAACTGCATTACGGGGGACAAAATAAATAGAATACATCGTTTGAATCCCTTCAGAAATATCATTATGGATGTGTGAGCAAATGAACATCGTCAAGTCAAGCTAGGCTCGGACTAGATAGACTACTTTTGGCAATCAATTTGAACTGGTTCCACATTAAGATGTCGCAATTCAGCCCCATGTTCCTGTTTAAGTCTGGAAAACACCTAAAACAAAAACATTTTCTTTGGTACTAAACATATCCTTAATGGAAATATAGTCCAAGTGGAATATGGGTCTTTTCATATGTTGGACCTAAAAATGAGTTTTATACTAATACCCGATTAGATTTAAGATTTATTTTTCTACCCGACATTGTTATACTATAACAACCAAAAATGTTAACTCTCAAAACCCGTCCTATATTAAATTTGAAAATTGCAACTCGCCTGCATACCTTACATGTAGGACTAAAATCTTATTGTTAATTGAATTCCAACATGGATGTATATTTATATTAATTAACGTAACTTACTTTAGCAATTTGGTGGTCTCAAATTTAAGAATTTTACTTTTTATTTTTTATGATAGAGAAAGGGGAAATAGTCGCTAATGTGAAATTTGAAACTTTTAAAAATATCAAATCTAAAATTAAATTTACTAGAATGTTTGAGAAGGATGAAAAATAATTAAAAGGGATGTTTGTTGTCATATTTTATATATTTAAAACGATTTTGATTAAATGAATATTACAGATTTAATAATCCTACATAAAAAATAATTTGGATGAAATTTAACTCAAGTCAAAAATACACTTATGCCAATGCATATATCTCATATATATATATTATTATATACATTTATATTAGTATATAACATACATATATATATACATAATATATTATATATATATTATATATTATATATATATATATATATATTATAATATAGTATATATATATCTATCATATATTATATATATATATATATATAGATATATATATATTTCCCTTTGTTTCTTCACTGTTCACCTCGTTTTTCTCTCCATTTTGAAGAACCAAAATTTCCATCTTTCTCCTTTCATCTTCATTTCGATAGAACTAAGAAAAAGTATGAAACAATTAATAAAACACAAATCCATCTTCTCCAATCATCAATTTTTATCTTCTCTGGTGTTGTCACTATCTTCTCCATTGCTAAATTCGTTACAGAAAGCAGAAAAATCCGTCAACAAAATCCCTGTCCATCTCTCAAATCATTTATTAAACTCAAACTCTTGATTTCACTTCCAATTTCAACTCAGCTCCAAATTCTAACCCTACCCCTTAATCTTGTTTGATCCTAAATCATTTCCATCTCCTGCCATGAATAGAAGCAGGAGGTATATTAGAAAGTAAATAGTGTTTAAATAAGGTATCTAGTGATTTTTTTTGTAATATTAACGAGGAAAAATCTGCATTGGTGTCTACATCTTCGTCAAGTAAAATTAGCAAATCTCAAGCGAAAATTTCTAATTTTGCTCATACAAATGTTGAGTCTAAAGTGGTATAAATTAGGAATTCGAGAAAGAAAATTATTTCAGATCAAATTATTTGTATAAACAAAGAGTCAAATTTTGAGGCTTTAGTTGCGTTAACGGCTGTATTTCTGTCTAACTCCTTAAAAGATGAAGAAATTGAAGCTGGAGTTGTTAGTGTAGTTGGATGTATAGAAGTGTATAACTATATTTTCATTAGGCATCACATTATTATGAAATGGCGTGAAACTGTGGCGATTTGGCTGACAATGGATATGCTTGTTGATATTATACCTGAACGATATAGTGGGTTATTAGATTCTGCATATACCTATTTGTTATAGTAGGGGGTATGATAATTTTGGGGTGTCATTGGAAATTAAGGACAAGATACCAACTAGGCCATGTAAGGGAAGAGTGATTGTTATCGGGGTAGGTCTTGCTGGGTTGGCATTTGCAACACAACTTATGTTATTTGGATTTGAGGTGATTGTTTTGGAGGGACTAAAAGTGTAGGTGGAAGGGTGTATAAAAAAAAGATGGAAGGAGAGAATGAAATAATAGTTGCTGACTTAGGAGGGAGTGTTGTGACAAGTACATTAGGGAATCAACTTGGTCTGTTGGCTCGACAATTGTCATATACACTTCATACGGTGAGAGGCCAATATCCACTCTATAATGCTGAGTGAAAGTCGTAGACGAGTATTTGGATAAGAAAGTGGAGATGGATTATAATGAAATGTTAGACAAGACAAGAAAGGTTATGCACAATTTATATCCGATTATTTATCTTGGAGAGGCATTGGAGACTTTGCGAAAGGATTTTAGTGTTGCGATAAATAATGAGGAGATGACCTTGTTTGATTAGCATTTGGCAAATCTGGAATATGAAAATGCAGATTTTCTTTCAAAGCCTTCTTTAGCATTTTGGGACCAAGATGACCCCTACGATATGGGAGGAGATCATTGCCTCCTACCCGTTGTAAATGGAAGATTAGTTCATTCACTGGCTGAAAATGTGCCTACTATTTTTCACACCTCATAACCGGAGCATCTACACATCTTCTTTTACATAACCGGTCCATCTCAACTTTACTTCCGCATCTTGTCCTCCACGATAGTCACTCACCTCTTTTTCTGAATAACTTCATATCTAATATTATGTTTCATGATATGCCCACACATAGGTTGTAGAATAAGTTAAGGAAGCATCATAATAGATAACAATTTAATGAGTAAGCAAGCACACATTTAATATTTGATGTTATATGCAACTACTTGTGTCTATTACAAGCACATACTTAAAAGTAAACGAACAAAATAAAGGATATTTTTCTAGGCCCTAAAAGAGATTCAATCAGATTAAAAAAACAACTAACATTGTTAAGTAATTTTAAGCAAAAATATTTTGAAATCAATAAAGCTTTATATAATGAACAAGTGTGTTGAACTCAATCTTAAAAAATGCATTCTTAATTTTCAAAATGTGTATTCAATACAAATTTATTAATGTAGACCTCATTAATATGCCGCACTAAAAGGTCATTTGAATAGACATTTCTTAAGTCTATATTTACCTCATAGTGTTAGAAAGATATCACGATATATATCCCTTGTTTTAACGCCAACATCTTTTTATTTAGCGCTAAAGGAAACTTGATATCGAAAGTCTAGTCAGATTTTATTTCCTTGTTTAAAGCTCTATAAGGATAATATGTAGAAGAAGAATAACCGCACTATAATGCATGATCATACCTTTATATAATTACATGGGATAGGTTATCTAGTAATGCAAGTTCATAGCATCTTTTGTACTCCTTGATACAAGTTTTAGTTACTTACACAGTTTAAATTTATATTAAATCAATGGTTACTAAAAACTAAAAGAAATGAATTCAATAATTTTCTGTGATATTATTAGTAGATTTTGTAGATCTTCATAAAAGGACAAAAAAAATACTCCTTTATTTGTCAATTCAAATTAGTTTATGTATTTTCTTTTATTTTTTGTTTTGTTCTGTTTCATTGTTTACATTTAAATATTTATGTTCGCAGCTGTAACATATATTAGAATTGAGGCTTACATTTCTTAATTTTGTGCTTAAAAGTTGTTGTAAAGTTAAGAACAACCACTGTTAAGTAAGAATTAGTCAGGTATGAATCCTTCCTAACTTCTTTTTAGCTTCGCCTTTCATTTTTTTTCCTTTAGTATGTCTTTTCTCTTTTTGTTCAAAGATTCAGCTTCTTTATGGATCCCCTTTGTAACTTGTTTCTCACGAAGCTAAAAGGATGAGCTGAGGAAATGGAACAACTTTATCTACTGGGGATATCAGAACAAATGTAATTGCAAGCTGATTTAGCTTTACGCCTATGCGCTCTGGCATGTAAAAAATTGAACCTTCCAATGGTTTGTCGTAAGGTATTTCACTTCTTCCAAGATTGAATATTCTTGTAATGGAAATATGGATCTATGATTCATTTCCTAAGAAAACTTCTTGCCTGAGCTTGCCTTATCCAAAAGTCCCACTTTTTTTATCCAAATGCTCGTCCATAGAATTTCTATCAACCTGAGACTAGAACCATCAACAAAATGACCAAATATATCAAGATTGGAGTCCAGAAACACATATGGAAATAGCAATGCAACCTTGTTTAACAGTAGAAAACCTAATCTTTTTATTGTAACCACTTTTGCTAAGGCAACTCTTGGAATGAACGTGATAGAACCACTCTTCAAAACTCTGAGAAGAACAGTACACAATGCCATATATCCCACAAATAATAGCTCCGCAGTAATCACCTTCACACTTTATCTACTGTAACGAATGGCATACACTATTTTTTCAAAACTAATAGGCTCATTTTCAGCCAGCTCATGAACTAATCATCCATTTGAACCGGGCAAGAAGCAGTGATCCCCTCCATATCATAGGAGTCATCTTGGTCCCTAAATGCTTAGGAAAGATTAGAAAGCAAACCTGCATTTGAGTATTACATATTTTCCAAATGTCAATTAAAAAAGCTCATCTCCTCAACATTCATCACAAAACTAATCATTTTGCTAAGTCTCCAAACTTTGCAAAGTCGCCAATGCCTCTCCAAAAGATATAATCAGAGATAATTATTGCCTAACCATGATTGCTTTGTCCAAAAGTTCATTATAAGAAGCCTCCACTTTTTTCTCCAAATACTCTTGTACGTGCTTTTTGTCAACACGATAGATTGGAAATTGTTCAATCGACATATGAATTGTATATGACAATTGTCGAGCCAACAGACCAAGTGGATTCCCTAATATACATGTCATAAGACTACCTTCTAAGTCTCCAACTGTTACTTTATTCCATCCTTCAATCTTTTCCGTTTACACCCTTCCACCTGCATGCTTTCGTCCCTCAAAAACAATTACATCAAACCCAAATAACATTAGTTGCCTTGCAACCGCTAGCCCAACAAGACCTGCCCCGAGAACAATTATTTTTCCCTTACATGACCTAGTTGGAATCTTGTCTTTAATTGCCAATGCCACCTTAAAATTAACATATTTGTACGATAACAAGTAGTTATATGCAGAACCTAATTACTCATTACATCGTTTAGGTATAACATCAAACATATCCTTTGTCATCCAAATCAACACATTTTCACTCCATTTTGTAATAATGTGATATCTAATAAAAAAGAGTCATACTTCTCTATCCGACCAACTACACTAACAACCCGAGCTTCAATTTCTTCATCCTTTAACGAGTAGGACGGAAATCCATCCGTTAACGCAACTAAATCCTCAAAATTTGACTCTTTCTTTATACAAATAATCTCATCAAAAAAAAGTTTACTTTCTCGAATTTCTACTCTCAACCACTTTACAATCAACATTTCTATTAGCAAAATTAGAACTTTTCACTCGAGTTTTTCTAATTTTACCTGACAAAGATGATGACACCAATGCAGATTGTTCCTCGTTAATATTACCAAGAAAATCATTGGATACCTAATTTAAACATTGTTTACTTTGTGATTTACATGATTTAAGATCAAAAAGGATTTAGGGGTAGGATTAGAATTGGGAACTGAACTTGAAAGTGAAATTTTTGGGTTTAACTTCGGACAATGAATTGAGAATTTTAGAGGAATTTGGTTGATTCGAATTCGAGCATTGGTGATAAGTTTAGGGTTTGTGTCACTAGATCTACTTCTAGATAAGTTTGGGGTTTGTGTCACTAGATCTACTTCTGGATAAGTTTGGGGTTTGTGTCACTAGATCTACTTCTACCTGTCTAATCTTAATGTAGAAGGAATAATATTGGCTAATGGTAGCATCATCCATGCTTCAAATACTTTTGAAAATAGCACGGGTACATGCGCTTCATCATTTTATGCAAATCATGGTGATTGGTAATATGCTTTATGTGAGAGCAGAAACTTTATATTTCTTGTCTCTTCTATGGTAATTATGTTTATCCCATTTCTCTCTTTACTCAAATAAATATTACAACTTTTAAGCTTCTATATAATACCCTTTTCATGATTGTGTTCTAATAGCCCATCTTAAAACTACCTAGATTTATGACACTATGATTAAAAATAACATAGATTTGATTATCGACCTTGGGGTTGTGTCTTGCAGGTGGTTGGAATACGTTATAGGTGTCTATCTACTCCTTTTTTTGCTGTGTGCAAGCTATGTCAAAATGTATTTGAGCAGCTCTTTTGTTGGCTTAAGAGGAAAGAAATATGTACTGCACTATTGTGTGCTATTGTGCATGGATTGTCATGAGAAATATTTCACTATGGCTAGCAGAGTAATAGTTGAAAAAACAACTTTTACATGAGCAAGCAATCTTAAAATTTTGATTCTCTTGATCTTTTCTCCGTGGAATTGAATGTGTTTTAACACCTCATTATATATACTACTTACTTATTAGAGATCTTTTTGTCTCAGATGTACTCGAGCAGTTGCGTTAAGCCAATTAGGTGTGCAGAGTTATATTTTCTTGGTCTATTTCCAAGTATTCCTCAGATGATAAAACCTCCAGTCCTCTATATGTTTGCTCTCATATTATGCTTTAGCATTCTACTTAACTTCTCAAGATGATGGAGAACTTTCTGCCTATGCCTAACGTCTATCTTTCCTGATATCTTAAAATGATGTTTATCCTCATTGTGTAAGGGAACTTGAAGTTTTACTTAGAATGATCAATTGTAAAAAACAATATGTTTCTGGGATCTTTGGTCTATCTGAAAGCATTACACTATCGTAGAACCTGCTTGTCATGTTCCTTCAATCTGTTTAATAGTTTGAAGGTAAAAATTTTCATAGATGAGCATATTGATGTTAAATTAGTGCTATTAGAGCCCGTGTTCGGTAATATAAAGTGAGATTTTTGTTAATACTATTGAAATGACATAGTTACATATAAAAGTCTGACTGTTTGTGTTTGTGTTTGTATGTGTGATAAACTGTACATGTATGTATGTGTTGTCAAAGCTGAAGTTGGATTGCCTGTATGTGTGTGTATGTGTTTTGAAAGAAGAAGTTGGATGTATGTGGAAATTGTACCTAAGTAGTGTCGATTTTTCATTGCCATTTCTTTGTCAAGTTACTACTTTTTGCCAGCAAAAAATGCTCACAAATCTTTGTTGCTCAAAATGGTCATGAGATTCAGGATTGCAACCAACAATAGTCACAGAAGCTTCCACTCTTGGAAAAAGGGATTGATTGATAATGTGGTAATTCCTATCGAGTCATTTCATATGTATGATCCTTTTGGCGAGCGTATTAAGCATGAAACAAAATTGTAGCAGCCGTAGAACTTTGCATCTAAGTTAAGAGTGGATGAGTTGTTTCCCCAAAATTATATGTGGCATGTTCAAGATCCAAAAGGACTACGATAAGGTAATGATAAAGTGAAAGTAGATTATATCAATAAAGGGATATTGAATTCTAAAGTTTTCTTGTACCACTAGTTGTATAACTATTAGCATTGTGTTTATGTAAAATGTTGTGAGATTTTTGTTAATGCTAACTGAAATCGTGAAGTTACAATATTTAATTGTATCTATGTATGTGATTGCAACACCCCGTATCAAAAAAAGACCAAACAAAATGCAGATTTTCAGAAGTTATAGGTCCTAGTGACGGAGCCAACTATGAACCATCCATTGACTTACAGTCCGTCAGTCGACACATCAATAGTGTACATACTAGCTGCATCCTTTGGGAAATCTTTAGGATAAAAAAATCAAGACGTCTTTTCTATATAAATAATATTTAGCTAGTACGTCTATCACTTGATTCGCCTCTCTGAAGCAATATCGAACTATCACATTGTCCTACAAATTTTTTTCTTCTAGTATCCATAATAGTATCCTGCAGTTTCCAGGCCATTTGAGATTTATCCTTCATCATATTGTCTATACAGGGGAATCACATTATAAAATAAAGTGTGGATAGCCATTTCCCACGCACAATTTAGCTCCAAATAGTCTGTTTTGGCTTCTCCTATATTGCTCGTACCTCTCCAATATGTTTTGGGAAGATGACTATTGAATTTCCCGTTGAATCCCTTAAAATACCAGCTACACCTATCAATCATTAGAGTTGCAACTTCCATCAATATTTACTTTTACGCACATTATATTAGTTTTTTTCCATAGAACAACAATGCTATCAATTTTAGGCCTAACCGCCCAAGAGACATAATAGTAGAACATAGATCTGGCCACTGACAGAGCCAGTCTCTATCACCTACCAGTTTTTTTATCTACCATCTATGGATAATATTCCTTTTATTTTAATGCAAAGGATAAATAACATCTTTTATATCTCCATAATTAATATATGTGAAAATTATTTTTTTTTTGTTGAATAACCCTTGGAGGGGTAGTGGTTGAGCGACACCTCCAGGCCTTATCATTAATAACAAAATTCAAAATACAAGGAGGGGGGCATAAACCTAACCTCCAGTCCTACGATGGTTTGGAATCGACTTTCAGAAGAAAGTCAACTCCTCCCCTTACAATAAAAGATGAAACAAAAATACTAAGAACCTAAGGAGAGGACTCCTCTCATTACAAAGTATCTAGGAAGCATAAATTAGGGAGACTCTCCCTTTACAAGAAAGTCTATAAACTAAATAACCTAAACACCTATTAAAAGTAGCTATATTTATTTAAGTATAGCTAAGTTTAAAAGGTAATTAACCTCAACGAGGATCAAAGTTCATCTTAGTTTTCTTTCTTCTAAAGCTTGGCAAGTTCATTAAATCAAGATGGTAGTATGCCTTGGCTTCTTTAGGTAGTTCATTGCTGTTGTGATATACTTGGGGAACTGCAGTGGTATGGTTGTGCTTTGAAAGTGCATCCGCTACCCAATTTGCTTCTCTAAAGTTATGACAGCATTTGAAATTATGAGCTTGCATGATGAGGTGTTGGAGTGTGTCTAGATTATTGGAAATACTCCAATGTGGGGTGTTTTCTTTGAAATCCAGTGCACCACTTATTGGGAATCTAACTCAAGTATTATATTCTTGTATCCTAGCTCCAGTGCCCAATTAATCCCAAGGAGAGCA
This sequence comes from Solanum habrochaites, assembly GCA_027704765.1. Lineage (NCBI taxonomy): Eukaryota > Viridiplantae > Streptophyta > Magnoliopsida > Solanales > Solanaceae > Solanum > Solanum habrochaites. The sequence continues at coordinate 35,051,092 of JAKWJA010002493.1, read as the reverse complement.
GCTTCAATTTCAGCTGTGTTGTTCGATCCTTCTCCAAGAGGTGTGAGAAGGCCATCACTAATTGGCCTTCTTTGTCTCTGAGAATACCTCCATCCCCAATCCTTCTCGGATTCTTGAGTGCGCATCCATCTGTATTTATCTTGATCCATTGATCCGGAGGTTTATTCCATGTTACCATACACACTTTGATGCCATGGTTACACTTCTCACTTATTTGGATTGAGGCTGTCCAGCTTGCAGGCCATTTAATTTGTGGGAACACATTTTTCAGCATTTTAAATGTATTTTTGTAGACTGCATATTTGACGCGGCTGACGTTAGTTACTTTGCCTCCGCACTTGCATGCACACCTGTTCTTCCATATGTTCTAGCAGATGAAAATTGGAGTGGCCTGCAGCAGCAATTGATGGCCTGCATTCCTTGGCTTGGCTGTCCACCACTGTTTGACCTGCATCTGCAGTGTTGAATGTTCAGCTGCAGCTCTGCACTTCCTGCAAAAAAATTCCACACTCTAGCAGCAAATTGTCCTGAGTTAAAGGTTTGTTCAATGCTATCCATGCCTGTTCTATCAAAACAACAAAAACAATGTGATGGCTCAATGCCAAATTTAGATAGCCTTTCATTAGTTGGAAGCTTACCCCTTAATGTTCTCCATAAGAGAAATGAAGATATAAAGAGAATGCAATTATGCCATAAAAGAGAATTAAAGTGGTTCCTTTTCTTTTCTTTCTGATTTGTTCCCACGCAGAAGAGCAGATGAAGTTTCCATCGTTGTTGAGTTTCCAAATAGCTTGGTCAGGCTTGTGATGTTGTTGAGGTATTTTTGTAGCCAGGATGCTGGATAGATGGCTGGTTGGTGCATGTTGCACCAGTTTGCTCCAATTCCATTCCCCATTTTCCCAAAATTCTGCAAATGTACAGTTATTAAGTCTGTTGTTGTTGCTGGTGTGTTGAGCTAATGGTCCTGTGCCTAACCAGTTGTCCCACCAGAAGGAAGAGTTCCCAGCTTGAAGTCTCCAATAAATGTGTTGATCCACCTGCTGTCTGTTAAGTAACATGTGTTTCCAAGTTGCTGACTCTCCAGTGTGACATTTTTTGCTAACCTTATTTGATCTTTTATAGTATTTAGCTCTCAAGAAATCTCCCCACAAGGTTTGCTTTGTTCTGAAGTTCCACCATTGTTTGAATTGGAAGGACTTGCAAACATCTTGTAAGTTCTTCATCCCCACCCCACCTTCCTCATAAGGGTAGCTCAGATTTCTCCATGAAGACCAATGATATTTTTTCCTATTACTCTTTCAACCCCAGAAAAAATCTGCAATAAGCCTTTGAATTTGTTTGAATATCGTATTGGGTGGGGTTACTGCCGATAGAAGATGTATAGGTAAGGCCTGAAGAACATGTTTGGAGAGTATAGCCTTGCCTCCATAGCTAAGCTGTTTTGTTTGCCAAGCTATAATTCTGCTAACAATTTTGTTAAGAAGATCAGAAAAACAAGTGACCCTAGGTCTACCAACAAATAAAGGGTAGCCCAGGTAAGTAATGGGGCCTTGTCTTTGTTTGAAGCTTGTGATTCTTTTAATTCTCTCTCTTTTGCTGCTGAAAGTATTGGAATGAAGAATAAAGTGACTCTTGTTTTCATTTATAAGTTGACCAGAAGTCTCTTCATAATCCTTTAAAGTTTTCATTAAAAGCTTCAAGGTTTTGTGCCTTCCAGAAGTTAAAACAATGATGTCATCAGCAAAGCTTAGATGATTTACTTGAGGCCCCCTCGTTTCCATGAAGAACCCTTGATAATCCGGATGAGTATTTAGCCTGTTAAGGGACCTGGATAACACTTCTGCACCTAAAATAAATAGGGCAGGTGATAATGGTTCACCTTTTTTGAGGCCTCTTGTAGAGTGGAAGAAACCATGTCTCTTACCATTGACAATGATAGAGTACAAGTCAGTTGTTTTCCATTATTCTCCAAGTCATATCAATGAACCTCTCTTCAAAACCCATCTTCCTTAGCACCAAGCAGATGTATGAACAGGAGACCCTGTCATATGCTTTGGCCATATCAAGCTAGATGATGACATTACTTCCAACATTGGGTTTCTTAATTCGGTGAATTATTTCTTGAGCAAGCATAATGCTCTCAGAAATACTTCTACCTTTAACAAAACCAGATTGATTGGAAGAGATCAAGTAAGGGAGGATAGGGCTAACTCTGGTACTCACTAGTTTAGAAATAATCTTACTAGTGAACTTACTCAGACTTATAGGCCTAAACTCAGCTAGTTTATTTGGATTATTAACTTTAGGGAGCAAAAAAATACAGGAATGGGAGAAGTACTTAGGAATTATTTGACCACTAAAGAATGCCTTATCACTCCCATTAGTTCCTTCTTGATGTTGTGCCAACATTTCTTGAAAAAATACCCATTCATACCATCTGGACCAGCTGCAGAATTAGGATTCATAGAAAAGACCACACCTTTAAGTTCCTCCATAGTGGGTAGGCTGGTCAGCTGGCTATTTTGCTCCTGGTTAATCATTCTTGGAATACATTCCAAGGTACTTTCATTAATAAGTTTCTCCTCACCTGTATAGATCTCCTCCAAATGATTGCTAGCATCTTGAGCAATTTCCTCCTCATCATGTAACCATTCACCTTCTTTATTGATAATCTTTTGCACAAATAATTTCCTTCTTCTTCCTCTTATAATGGAATGGAAGTATTTGGAGTTTGTATCACCATTTTTGAACCATTGAAGCTGGGTTTTCTATTTCAAAATAATATCCTCCAACTTCAGGAATTTGATGTATTTGGCATTGATTTCATGTAAGGCAGTTCTGTTGGCTTCATTTGGATGAGTAATGTACTCATCCTCTGCCTTGGGTACTTGTTCCTCATACCTTCTTACATTCTGAAAAATATCCCCAAACTCTTCCTTTGACAAAGCACTAAGAGTGTTGGCCAGCCTTTTCAGTTTCTGATGAAATCTCCACATGTCAGTACATTCCACCTCTTTATCCCAACAATTCTGTACTATTTCCATAAAGAGAGGGTTGTCAACCCAACAGTTGAGAAACTTGAAGTACTTGATGTGATTAGAGTCCTTGGGTATCATTTCCATTAACAAAGGGCAATGATCTGATCCAGTAGAGTATAAGTGGGTGATAGTGGTTTGTGGAATCCTTTCTAGCCAAGAATCATTAACCATAGCCCTGTCAAGTCTCTTCCAGATTCTACGATTAATACCTCTTTTATTGGACCATGTGAATTTATGGCCACTAGTCCACATGCCTCAATGACATTAATAAACTCAATACTCTTTCTAATGTTATAAGGTAGTCCACCCAGTTTTTCCTCAATAGAAGTAATGACATTAAAATCACCTACAGCACACCAAGAATCATCATTTAAGGTAGAGTGCTGAGTCATTTTATCCCATAGAGGTCTTCTTAGATGATCTTTGCATTTAGCATAGACAAAGGTATTAGTAAATTGGTATGGTAGTTCATTGTGTTTTATGTTGCAGGTGATTTGTTGTTCATCTTCATCAAGAATATTACAGTCAATATCACTGCTCCAGAAAACCAAATTTTACCATTACAATTAGTAATGGCATTATCCATACTTTGCTGCATTTTAAAGCTTTGAATATGAACACTATTTGAGAAAGGTTCCATAATGGCAATAATAGATAAGTGGTGAAGCTTTCTGAGTATTTTGAGTCTCTCCAACACTCCCTGAGTGTAAATCCCTCTCACATTCCACATGATTGTACTAATCATTGGGATGATTTAGAGATAAAGAGTCTAGTGTTAGGTCTGCCTGATGTGACAGTGTTTGCATCTTGCCTTTGGAAGTGAAAGTTTCCATACTCGAGACCCCTTGTAGATAAACAATGGCTCTGTGATACCTGTTGGATTTCCTCCTCCAAAGTCTAGTCCTTATGAGGACTAAAAGCCCTAATGAATGCCTCACTAGTTTCATCATCATCCTCATCATCTTCTATGGACTGATTATCCCCATTTATACCATCTTCTGAGTTCTCCGCTGCATATTCATCTAAGGTAACCACTGAGTTAAGCTTACCTTTTTGTTTCCTTAAATCAGGGGGATCAGTTTTAGGAGTGGAAGATGTAGGAGTGTTCATATATTGAGCTTGTAAAGGAAGAATATCAAGCCCATGGTTGTCATCAACCATGATAAATTTATTACATGCTTCATCCTTTCCATCTCTTGCCCACTATCCTTTTCTTGAAGCCTGTTTTCCTTCCTTTTTGCAGCATCTCTTCTCTCTTTACTAGTCTTATTCTTAGTTTTGGGAGGACTTTCCATCTCAATATTATCACTTTGTTTCCTTTGTTTTTTGCATTCTCTTTACCAGTTCCCTGTTTCTCATAATTTTTTGTGACATTATGCTTGTTGTTTTCTCCGATTAGAACTTGCTGTACGAACAGATGTTGTTCCTTTTGTTGCAAGATTTTTCCAGCACTAATAGTGGCTCAAGATTACTCTTGTCTTGAGTTTGGATCCTTAGTTGGCCTCCCTGTTCTTTTTCTTCATTGGCTTTCCTCTCAGAAACCCTTTCTTTCTTCGTCCTGATTTCCTAATCTCTTTTCTTAATGGTGCACTCACTGTCCATATGTCCCTGATGTTTGCAGTACACACAATAATTTTGAATGCGCTCATACTCAACCTTCAGCCATCTTCCTTTATTTGGATAAGAATTTTTGAACCCCATCCATACATAGGAAGGTCTATATTTGGTGAGATATACCTGAACATTCACTCTGATGGTATTGCCCCTAGTACTTTGGGATGAAGGTGAGTCTAAGAATAAAACTTTCCCAATAGAACTAAGTATTGTTGTTAGCAACACATTGTTATAGTAATGCCATGGTAATCGAGGGACTACAACCCTAATAGGAACAATGGGGTCTCCTCTTCAGGGGTGAAATCCGGAGTCCATGTTTGTATCCTCATGACTTGGACTTCAATGTTCATTCTATGTTTTGCCCACACAGTTTGGTAATCAAACTCATTGTCCAAGTCAATTTACACATTCCTAGCATTAAAGTGTGTGATTTTCAAACTTCCTGTGAGTTTTTTTTGAAGGATGAAACTTTTCCTAACTAATTCCATTTTAGGCATAGTATTAGTAAATTTACACACTAGAGTGTACTTACACACTTCAGCCAGCTTCACATAATAATCCTCCTCCTCAATTAACACAACCGGGAAGCTTTGCCTTGTTGTATGCACAGGTTCATTCAAGATAATGGGAACCTCATTTTTTGATTGATTATACCTTAATCTAGAAGAAAATTATTGCACCACTGTATAAGGAGCTCGTTCAGAGGTTTTATCAGCCTTAGGATTATTGGTAGCACTATGGCTTTGGGGCTGATTGTTTCTAGGAAGAACTTGATTTTCCTTATGGCCATGCTTATTAGTTTTATCAATCTGAGAGTTAGGCTCATACCTTGTGTAATTGCTAGATATCTTGGTAAATTGGGTTTGGTAGTCCAATTGTTTTTGGTTGATCTGTCTTCCTTCCTTTCCTGAAGTTTTTCCGGTGTCCTGTTTGGCCCCTTCTTCTTTGCTTTGCCCCTTCTTCCCAATCTGTACTTCCTTGCCTGCTTGCTGCTATATATGTGAACATGGTTAAGTTGTCAGTATATGCGTAATAGGAAAGTAACTTTCTCATTAATAATTCATATTTATTTCAAGTGTCAGTTTCTTAACATCGTAAGGAAATATTCAAAAGACTTGAAACTACTTTTGTATTATGATAAACTAGGTAAGTTACCTGTGCTTCGCACGGGATTGGACATTTTACTAAACTTACATATGATTATTCGGTAATATGACCTACAGTAAATGATTAAGATTAATGGAAAATGAGGAATGAAAATGGTTCATTAGAAGTTTATTTTAATGTATTTCAATTCGATTCCTCTATAGATAAAAAAAAAACTACAATAGTGGCAGAAATAAAAGTTTTGCTTACTAAAAACCAAATGAATAGATCAACCATTTCCACAACGTTATGACTTGTTAAAAAAAACAAAAAAAAACAAAACAAGAATTACATGTGCAATATAGGTTAACGTACAATTGCAAACTCGAAATCAATTTTCTTTGTGTTTGTACGAAGAAACATTAGAAGGGATGAAAGAGAAGATCAAACTTTCAATCATCTTCTGTCTACTTTACAAAGTTAAAAGAAAGAATGTCACCAAATAGCAAAAAGAGTATGCACATACTTACATGAATCCTACGACTTATAGTAAAGATTAAGCCTCCATGAAAAGGAGGATAAAACTTTTCGGAATGACACAAACTTCCATAATGAGCTTAATCTCATGTAATTTGAATTCAACTATCAAATGGGAAAAACCTTCAACATCATAGTGGGAAAAAAAGCCAAATCCTCTATTTAATAGATAAACATAGTAGTGGTTAATAAATTAGTTTTGCTTACGGAAAAGGTCACAACCTTTTTGAAAAGTTGGAACTTTGGAAGTTCATAACCTCTCCTACAAGTCACAATTTCATAAAAGTCCCAACTCTTCATAAAGTCACAACTTTTAAGAAAAGTTAACCACTGTTTGCTATAAAGCGTTGCAAATCTTCATGAAAAAGAAAAAGAGGAAGAAGTCGTAACTATTCATAATGACACAACTTTTCATAAAGTCACAACAACGTTTCATCAAAGTCACAACTTTTTCATAAAAGCACAAACTTTTCATAAAAGTCACATATCTTCAGTAAATCGCAACTCTTCCATAACTGTCACAATTTTTCCTTGAAAGGGGAAGGCTTAATTTTGAAATAAATAATTTAAAAGGAAATTTGGGTTGTGGTGGTGCCCACGTAGGCGTGCCTAATATTTTCTTTATATATAATTATATATATATATATATATATATATGAAAAGGAAATTATGGTTTGGTTGTTTGCCACGTAAGCGGCTAATATTTTCTGTTATAATATATATAGTATATATAATGATGATTTTTTTCATTAAAAGAAGATTTTTTTTTTTCATTTATAATTGATTTTAGGTTACTTTCTTACATTCTTTTTATGGATGAAATGTAAATGTTTTTCCTATTTAAGTAGTTTTATTTGGGAGCTAAACACAGAGAAGAAAAATCAGGTCCTTTCTTTCATTTACTTTCTCCCTCAACAATTTCTTTTATTGGCTTCAATAATCCCTCTTCCTATTGTGGATTTCTGGGCAATTATTTTTGCGCAACTTCAAACTTTCAGCCATGAGTGCACGTGTTTGAAGTAATTGTGGAACCTTGGGGAGCGACCGTGATAGAAACCAATGTTTTTACTGATTAAAAGCAACAGAAAATACAAAGAGAGACACTAGTATCTCGTATCTTGTAAAACAGTAAAAAATAAAAAATAAAAAGAGAAACAAGTACCTCGTATCTCTTAGAACAACCTTTTTTGCATTTAAAAATATATTACCATCTATCTACTAATTTACTAGATCTCCTAATATATAATTGATAACAGATAACTACATTATAACTATTTAGGATAAGGATAGATAACATCTAGTACCCATACAAAATTGCCAATTAATAGTAAGAAACTGCTAACTCCTAATAACGGTAAGAAACTGCTCATCGCTCCATGTGTGAAACCTTCTGTAAATTTAGAAGATGCAAATCAGTATTTTCATCTATCTTTCTTCGCTTCTTCTTCCTTGAATAAGTATGGAAAGACGACTTGTCCTCAAGGAGACAATCTGGAAACTTTGCTGCTAAAAAAGATTTTTGTCCATATGGCTGAAGACGTAAAATAGAAACATCGTCAATGTTAGAAGAGAGGTCGATGTGCTTATAATCTTCCTTCATAAGGTTTTATATTGCATTTCGATGCCACATATGTTCTTCAATGTCTGATTGTACAGATGTTGCTGAGAGTGTTTTCTGAGGAACACCTTGCAGTTTGTAAATTTCTCATTCAATTGGAAGATTAGGAACATCTCATTCCAATTGAATTGTATTGTGTTCAAGGATCCTAGCCATTGTATACCCAACATCATGTCTCCGTCTCTAAAGGAAAAAGGGAAGAAATTGTGCTTTATGATCAAGTTAGAAACCTCTACAACAAGTCATGACAAACTTGGTTGCATTTAATAATTTCATCATTGCCTATCTAGACACCAAAAGTAGGGATATATTCGACTGTCAACTCAAGTTTCGTGACAATTTCTTCTGCGACAAAATTATGTGTCAAACCACTATCTACCAACATCAACACTTTATGCCCGCAAAACGCACCCTGAAGTGTCAAAGTTGAAGAAGATTTATTTCCTAAAATTGCATGAAAAGATATTTCCCCAAATTAGTAGGGTTTATGACTTCATTCTGATTACCGTCAAAACTTTTCACATGGTTTTCGTCTTGCATTAACTCCAAATGTGCAAAAGTCCCAGGTTTGCAGCGATGACCAGGGGTAAACTTGTCTACAAAACGGTAGCATAGGTTTTTTTCTCGCTGAATTTATTCTTCAGAATTCAGTGGACGATTGTTTGGAAGAGATGACGGTTGAAAAGGGTGTGCAACTAGTTTGCAGGATGATTTAAAATTAAAGGTTTCTCGAGTCATTGGAGAGGAAGTCCCAACTAATGAAGGTCTGGGCTGATTTAGTCCTTGTTTTCCTTCATATTCTAAGGCCAAACTCATTTTCTTATACACTGATTGAGGCTAGTGAGTCCTAACGTGCACATGAAGGTTTTCTTGGAGTCTTCTAAGGAAAACTCCAAGCAAGCACTGATCTAGTATGTCGGATACTACACAGATGTTTTTGAAACTCAGCATGTCCATAATTTTCATGCATAACTTTCACCAACTAATCCCAGTAATAGATGGTTCTTTCATTGTTGATCCAACAAAAAAGATCCAATGCATCTCGTTCCAAATAAATTGAAGTTACATCAACCTTGCAATCATCACGCGTTTTATAATTGTTAAAATACCACTTTGCTTTCAAAATACAACCTCGAGGATTTCCTCCCTCATATTTAGGGAATTCTATCATTGTGTGCAAACATCGATAAGTTTCTTGATGTCCCCAAGTGCTATCAACCTCACCCTCTTTGAGTAAAACTTTATATTTTCCATGCTGATTTTGCAGGTTTTGTGCTTTTAATGCAGCAACTTCAGAAGCAAAATTGTCATTGGCTCCCACTTTCACTGCTATAGTAGTTAATTGCTGGCCAATCTGATCAGAACTCCATATGATAGGTTTGATATGGGAAACATTGCTTCGTGTGTTAACCATGAAAGATCTTACAACTCTGATACAACTAATAGAAACTAATGTTTTTACTGATTAAAAGCAACAGAAAATACAAAGAGAGACCCAAGTATCTCATATCTTGTAGAATAGTAAAAAAACTACAAAGAGAAACAAGTATCTCGTATCTCTTAGAACAACCTTTACTGCATTTAAAAATATATTATAATTTGGCTAATAATTTACTAAATCTCCTTTTATAACTGGTAACTCTTTTATAACTATATAGGATAAGGATAGATAATTTCTAGTAACCATATAAAAACTGTCATATAACTGTCAGAAACTGCTCATCACTCTATTGGTGAAACATCCAGTAATTGGAGAATATGCAAATCAGTATATTCCCCTATCTTTCTTAGCTTCTTCCTCCTTGATTAATTATAGAAGATACGTGTATTATTAGAGCGACTGCAATGATTTGTATAGGAGTCAAATCGAAATCGCTTTTATGGTAGTGTCTTGCCACAACACAATACTTGTGATAAGTTATTTTTTAATTCATAATTCCGATCTAATATCAATATTGTAGTATTTTTTCCAACAATTTCAAAGCGATTTTCTAAAATACAATAATGATAAATGACTATTTCTTTGAAAAAACTTTTAATGATTTGTCAAGACTTGAGCCTTTGGATGAAAATAATTTAAAATGATGATTAGAAAAACTTTTAATTTTATTTGAACAATTAATAGTTGATTATGTTTTATATAAAGAACCTTCTATGAATGATTCTAATACCACTACAGATTCTGGCAATGTTATGGTTGTTGATGATGTTAAAAAGAAGTTTGAAAAGGATAACAAACTTGTCAGAGGACGTTTGCTAAATTATATGACTATTCCTTTTACTAATTTATTTTAACCTATAAATCTGAGAAATATGTGATAGTTTGGAAAAGATATATGGTGCTGATGATATAGGGAAAAAAATATATTGTTTGTAAGTGGATTAAATTCCAAATGGTTTATAATAAGCCAATAATGGAACAAGTTCACAAATATGAGAACTTGACTTAGCGATATTTCAGGCTAATGTTCTACTTCGAAAATTTCCACTATCTTTGAGTGATTATAGAAATCAAATAAAACATAAGAAAAATAATTCAATTCTCCAAGAACTTATTAGTCATATGAGTATTGAAAAGGAAAACCATTTCAAAGATAAGATGGAAGAACTTTCTCTTATTTCTTCTAAAGCTAATCTTGTTGAATCTTTTGGTACTATTTTGAAAGACAGGTTCAAAGGAAAATCGAAGAATGTTTCAAAAATAATATATGAATAAGAACAAAAATCAACTCAACAAGCCGGAGAGCCAAATTCAAAAATTTAAGGGCCCTCGTTTTGTTTGTGGAGAACATGGTCACAAGGCTGCCAGGTGCTATCAAATAAAAAGGAAGGACTCAAAGAAGAAAGGAAAAGTGATGTGCAAGATAATCTTGCAGAGGTAATAAATTGATTGATGTTATAGTCATTGAAGAAATTCTAGTGGCAAACAAAACTAACTGGGTACTAGACACAGGCGCCTCAATGCATTTCTATGTAATAAAGAGTTATTCCATGATTTTCAAGAGTCCACTAATAGAGAGTGTGTGTATATGGGTAACTCCACTAATGTTCTCATAAAGGGTAAAGGAAAAGTTAAACTTAGATTACCTTATGGAAACACATTATCCTTGAACAATATTTGTATATTCCCTCTCTCCGTAAAAACTTAGTTTTCGGAGAACTTCTCAACAAAGTAGGCCTTAAACTTGTTTATGAAGCTGATAAATAATTATTTTTCGTGGAGTAGACTTTGTTGGGAAAGGATATCTTAGTGGAGGAGTATTTGTGTTAAACAATGTTCAAGAGATTGTCAATAATGGAAGTATTATAAATTTCCTTATATTGTTGAGGCTATCAATTTGTGGCATGGTAGACTAGGTCATTTTAATATTACTTCTATTAAAAGACTTGGGAAAATGGAATTAATTCCTATGATAAAAACTAGTGATTTTTCTAACTGTCCCGTGTGTGTAGAAGCAAAGCATGCCAAGAAACCTTTCAAATCTGTTATTAGTAGAAGGACTGAATTACTTGAATTAATACTTCAATTTAGCAATATTTTCAAGAACACTGTTGCAAAGTGGAAAGAATTATTACAATACTTTTTGTTGATGACTTTACCTAATACCTAAGGTCATCTTCTTAAGTCAAAAGATTAAGCTTCAAGCAGTTTTTGAAATTCAAAGTTGAAGTGGAAATCACTTAGACAGAACTTAAGAGTTTAGATCTAATAGTGCAGTGAATATGTACAAAACTCTAGAAGATTTCCGTAAGAAAAATGATTTTATATTCAGTAGTGCTTCATATACTTCCCCAAACAAAATGGTGTCGTCCGAACAAAAAAAGAGAACCCTAACGAACTAATGGATTCTATGTGTTTTTTAGATCTCGTCTATCCTCACAATACTGTAGGGAGAGGCGTCTTGTTGCATGTTATATTCTTAATAGAGTCTCCATAAGAAGTTTAGACAATGTTACCTCAATAAGAGTTCTGGAGGATTCGTGCTCCTAACTTGAAATTTTTGAAAGTGTGGGGGTGTATGGGCTAGGTTGGTTAACCTGATTTAAACGTGTAATATGACATCTATACTATTGATACTATCTTTATAAGATATGCTCAAAATAGTGTTGCATATAGATTTATGTCTCTAACTGATCATTCTATTTGTGAATCTAAAGATTAAAGTTTTTTAGCATATTTTTCCATTAATTATTAATGTGCTAAGTGATGTGCAAAACAATGCTTTTACATCTATGTTATTTATTCTCATGTTTTGCCTTCTTCAAATGTTATTTCTAATGAGCATGAAAATAAACTCAGAATAAGTAAAAGACGTAGAGTTGAGACTAATTTTGATCATGATTTTATCACTACTTTCTTAATTGAAAATTTTGATATTAATATTTTAAATGATGAATTACTGTCTATCTATTTAATAGAAGAAGACTATAACCTATGATGAAGCAATGACATCAATAGAAGTTATATTTGGGGGGGGGAACAAGGACTGTTAAAATTGAACTAGACTCTATTAGTTTTTCTAATCAGACTTGGACCATTATCACTTTTCTCCTAAGGTTGTAAGCCCAATCAAGTACATTGGATCTATAATATATATATATATATATATCCATATAATATATACCACCACAAACAAGCATTCCATTTTAAATTTATTTATTTTCATAATTAGTCTTTCCTTTTCATGAAAAGTTGTGACTTTTATGAAATGTTCCGACTATTATAAAAGGTTGTAACATTTATGAAAGTTTATGACCTTTATAAAATTTTGTGACTTTTCCAGAGAGTTGTGACCTTCACAGACAATTAGCATTTCTTCGCACTACCCTTTGTTGTCAATAAATAGAAGGGTTTCCTCTTCTTATCAAAATAACGCAAATTTCTCCTCTTCTTCTTCTTCTTCTTCTTCACAGTTAAATATTTAATTCAGAAAAATTTTCTCTTCTTCTTCTTCTTTTGCACCATTAAATATTTGTGTACTTTGCTCCTGTTGATTAGCTCACTGACAAGGAGATATTGCTACATTCGGTGAGCTTAATTTTTTCTTTTTATTTCATTTTATTGTTACATATCATGGTATATTTTTTTATAGTCATTAATTTATGCTTATGATATTAATTGTCATTTTTTACTGCATATTTTATACTTTATTGTTTATGTTACTGCAAAATTATGGTTATAAATATTTGTTGGTACAGAGTATAAATCTAACTATGCAGATTCACAAATAACTATTTTGAGAATACATTTATTTACAATATTCTTCAAAGAAATCTTTTCTTCTTCAAGAGATCAAGCCTAATAATTTATATGATTTTTTGTTGTTGTTATAATTATGTTAATATTAATAGGAGTAAAAATTAGGAAGTAAATTGATAGAATTACAACTAGCAATTAATTATAATTATATGATAGAAAAGATGACTATTCTCTCACACCAAAGTAGTATTTTTTGAAAATTTTTCCACACTATCCTTACTTCTCTTTCATCATTTTCAAGGATCCTTAATATTTTGTTTGTGCAAAACATCAATTCCAAAATATAATCATAACTATTTTACATATCAAATTTTGATTTTAATAAGATTTTTCATGTTAATTTTTAAGCCCATAATGATATATATATATATCTATATCTATATATATATATCTATATATATATATATATATCTATATATATATATATATATATCTATATTATATCTATATATTTACAGTACTTGATCAGTTGTGTATTCATACAAATATGACAACTATGCGCATATATTCTTATGATTTATAATTTTTCCTTTTCTTTTAATATAACAAATGGTAAAGTAGAATTGAATAACCTATATACTCTTAAAAACGGATTTATATAAAAATACTATAAATCAAAATAAAAGAGAAGTTCTATTCTAAAAAAATTGGAAGAAGAATATTCTGACCGCGCGAAATGCGGGCCCAGTTACTAGTTGATAAATATAAGGCTATACTTGTGATTAGGGGTTTTAACAAAAAAAGTGTTGATTACTTTGATACTTATTCTCTTATTACTAAAATAAAACCATTAGGACTATTATTGCTTTAGTCATATTCATGATTTAGTGGTACATCAAATTAATGTTAAAACAACATTTCTAATGGTGATTTAGGGAAAGAGATCTATACAACTCAACCTGAGGGTTTTGTTGTTCCAGGACAAGACGATAAAGTATAACATTACATGAGAAAGTTCTTGTATAGACTAAAACAAACAACTAGGCAATAGTATGAAAAGTTTAATATCGCATGACTTGATAATGACTTTGTTGTAAATTCATCTGAAACATGTGTTTATTCTAAGATGATATGTAGATTCTGTCATTATATGTCTCTATGTAGATGACATGTTAATCTTTGGTCTTAATGTCAATGTTATTCATGAGACCAAGAACTTTTTGTCTACTAAATTTGAAATGAAAGAACTTGAGGAAGCAGATGTGATTTTGGGAGTTAAAATAAATAAAAAACTGCTAATGGTTTTTCTTTGTTTCAGTCTCATAACATTGAAAAGATGTTGATAAAGTTTGATTGTTTCAATGTAGTTCCAGTGAGAACTCCTTATGATCCTAGCATCCACTAGAAGAAGAATAAAGATTCTAGTGTTTGTCAAATTGAATATACTAAAATAATTGGTAGTATAATGTTTCTCATGGACTATACTCGGCCTGATATAGCTTATAACGTTAGTAGATTGAGTAGATATACTGATAATCCAAGTATTGAACACTCGAATGCTCGTCATCGGTTGCTAAGGTATTTCAGAGATACAACAAATTGGTGTTTGAATTTTTACAAATTTTCTACTGTTTTAGAAGGTTTTTCTGATGGAAATTGGGTAAATGACAATGATGACGTTAGCTTCACCATGTTTACTTTTGTTGCAGCTTCTATTCCGTGGAAGTATTCCAAACAGACTTCTATAGCACATCGTACCATGGAATCAGAATTCATTGCTCTCGAGTTAGTACGGCAAGAAGCTGAGTGGCTGAGAAATCTTTTGACTGATATGCCTTTGTGGGGAAGACCTGCTTCACCAGTCTCTCTTCATTGTGACTTACAGGCAGCAATTGAAATTTCCAAAAAATAGTCTCCACAATGGAAAAAAGCGATATATTCGTATCAGACACGGTGTGGTTAAACAGTAGTTGAAACTAGATGTTATTTTTTTGTAATATATAAGGTCCAAAAGAAATTTGGCGGATTCTATGACCAAGGGATTGACAAGGAAAATAGTCCTTGAAACGTCGAGGGGGATTGGGTTGAAGCCCATTGATTTAGGTAATGTGGTGGACTTTTTAGTCCTCAATATTCACTACATTTTCTATCCCTGTGGCGTCAGATACTGTTTTATAAGGTTGATTTTATTTTGCTCTTAATGATTCTATAGCCTTAAGGTATTCTATTTGAGATATACCTGATGGAATCACCTGAGTGAGTGTGAAGGTGTGGTCTCCTTTTATGAAAGAATTCGGTCTTATTTCTAGATTACTCACAAGACCTAAGGTGCGTGTGCATGACCATGAAAGCACGTTTTTGTATCGCGGAGTTTGCCAAAAAAATAAAGGATATGGTGTGTGTTGAGGGAGTATCCACTTATATCCATTTATTTCAAGAGTACTTCACTTTTTGTATATGTGTTGTTGCCTCATTTCCCTATGTGTCAATTCAAATTGAAAGATATTGGCACTTATAAACATGTTCATTTCTTTTGCCCAGAAATTATTCTTATTCTTTATCTTTTCATTAGTAGAGGATTGTGGATGAATTTCTTTAATTACAAATGATAAGTTATTCGTTTTAAAACTCATAATTAATCTATGTTAACATTGCCAAGTCGTTAGTATATCTGAAATAGGAAAGTTACTTCCTCATTAATGGTTCATATTTATTTTAAGTGTCATTTTCTTAAAGTCGTAAGAAAATATTGAGAAGACTTGAAGTTACTTTTGTTTTATGACAAATTTATCATTAAAGTAAGAGTTATGTTTCATTACATTGATTATACATTAGTTTCTTACATTTGTTTGATGGATGAAATATAAATAATTTTCCCATTTCAGGAGTATCATTGGGAGCTTAAACCAGAGAAGAAAAATCAAGTCCTTTCTTTCATTTAATATCTCCCTCAACATTTTCTTTTATTGGCTTGAATAATCCTTCTTCATATTGGGATTTTTGGGAAACTATTTTTGTGCAACTCCAAACATGCAGCCATGAGTGCATGTGTTTGAAAGTAACTGTGAAACCTTGCGAAGCGACTAGCTACAACTATTTGCGCCGAAGTGGAGCCAAAATTGCTTTCATGACAGTGGATTGCCACAACAAAGTGTTTGTGATAAGTTATTTATCAATTGATAATTTCAATTTAATATCAATATTCTAGTATTTTTTTCAACATCATCTAATATGGGAAATAATTTGATGCTTCGACTGACGACCTAGCATAGGAAATTCTCTTTGATCCATACTTGACCACACACATAGATCCCACAAATAAGGATAGGAGTAATTTTAAGAATTCGTTGACGCAATGAATGAAGAGGTTTCATAGACCACTATCGAGAAAAGACACATACAATAAATCCAGGACCACAAGGAATACAGAAAGGATCACCAAAAGAATTCCGTATGCTACTCACCGGTACAAAAGGAATGATGGCTTGTCTTATCCACGGGGATTCGACAACAATAGCATGTGGGGAAGAAGTCTACCAAATTTATCCAAGCTAACCATTCAAAATAATATCTTTGACTAGTGGAGTGGAGGACTGTCATCAATAGTAATAATATATGTAATAGCCCCCATACCGGTCCAATTTTCCCACCATAAGCTTTCATTTCCCGAGTTAACCTACCATAACATTTTGTCTTCGGTGCATTCTTTTGCTTGGTTAATTTTCATCCAACACAGAGAGTGTCCCCACAGTCATTTCCAGTTAAGCAGCCGTATATATTTCATACTTAATCTTCATAGTAAAAATTGAGGACATAACCCATCATAGCCCTTAAACCCAAGTACCACCACCTTAATTAATCGTAAGCATAAATATTTTCAAACGTAACAACAACCAGTGGTCGTCTCTATTTCTTCCCCATCACCTAGTCTCAATAAATATACTCAGTGGTCTTTCAACCTGTTTAAGCACTGATATAGTAAGACATGTCTAATCGATATAGCTGGTCCCCCAATGGAGAGGAGCTTTTTTGTCCACGTTGTAGTTCCTTTATTAATCTCAGATATCATATCACTGAAAATGGAAATCAAAGTTTTTCCAATGTACAAGGGGAAACCCTAATATGTTATAACAAACTGCTTATGCGTATAGCCAAAATCCCTTTTATTCTATCTATCTCATCTGTAATAGTCCTTACAACAATCAAGAAAAAACTTTTTTCCTCATTAATCTTCAATCCACAACCTGCTTTATAAATTTGAAGTTGTTGCTTGATTTGTTTCAAGGAATTTTATATACTTGAAGAAAAGAAGGAGAATATCATCAGCATAATATAAATAATTAACTTCAGGGCTTTGTCTTATCATTATAAAACCTTTAAAAAGTTTATTAGTATTCAAATGGTTTAGCATTTAAAAAGAGCATTTACCCAACTGGTTATAGCACTCCTAGTGAATAATTCTCCAACAAGTTATAACACTCAAATTACCCAAAATAAGTTAAAATCTCTCACTCGTCAACATGTTCAATATAAAATTCCGCCAAATCCATCCCAAGATCCGTATTATGAATTTCCTCTTCATCGAGAATTTTTGTGAGATCATCATTCTCATTTTGGGAAATAAGTTGTAATGAATACCAGACCTGGGGGGTTAGTTTGTCCATCTTATTTAGTAGGATTATTTTCATACTGATGTATAGACTCATAAGATATTTGTTGGTCACTGGTGACTATCGTGATTATTAATTCTAGGAATTGTCAATCTCCTTATCTTGTCATCAATTGTGGCATGAAAATATTTGCTATTAGAGTCCCTTTCTCCAATCCATCCAATGTTAGATTTTTCTATGAGTATGGATTAATCATATTTCAACCACATGGTATATTGAGCATGTCAAGCCCCGAGCTACCCCCAAGAGGCGGACACAGAACCTAGGACCACAAGTGATCCCAAGTTAACCCTACTGGCATGATCATGACATATACCATAAGAGAATAACACTAATTGCGAAAGCTAAATAATACTTAACAATTGAAAAATGGGGAATACCCTATGTTTATACTAAGATATTTGAAAACAATGAGTTTTAATACAAGAAGAAACTATTAACTCAAACTAAGCTGAATCTAAATTATGTCTGGAAATATCCTCTAAATATACTAGAAACACTGGGGACAGCCCCAGCTAAATTCTAGCAAAAAAAACCTGAAACTAAATGAAAACTAAGATGAAATGATACTCATCACTGCTGTCCAAAATCACCACTGAATGCTGCTGCCTTGATATCGAGAATGATCTATGCGTGATCTAGATGTTGAAAACCTGAACCTATCACGAGAGATGTAGCGCACGTATGCGCCGAGTACATTAAGGTACGAGCATGTAGGATGATAAAGCTGAAATAAAACATAACTGAACAAGCACAACAAAAGAATAATAATCTGAACGTGATGTGTGATTTCTAATGCTAACTGAATGCAATACCAATTTAAACATTTGACACTAAATACTAATATAACATATAAATGGTCAATGCAGAGAGTCTGTATGAATGTGGAAGCACGGAATACCGATAATAAAACCACATTATCTAAATTTGGGTTTGATGTATACGCCCCATAGATAGGACCAATATACCCGCCAAAATTATAAAAGGCATGCTGGCGTCATCTTCACTAAACTAATTTCCCACAGAGGGGACTTACACCACTCGCAGTATTCTGGGACTATCTTGGTCGCTAAACCCTAGTCCTAACTCGTTTATTCTACTCCCATGAAATTTGTAAATTAACTGATTCTATCTGACAATATAATAATGGATAGCTAGAAAACTGACATGCAAACCTCAGATGTAATAATTAATCAAGGTAATTAGGCATTTATAACTAAGGCATGTTAATCTGAAGTGTCCTGAAATATAGTGACCTGACATGTTGTAATTCAAGAACTAAAGAAAAACAAAGCTATGGTTTCTGAAATTCATGCTATAATCTGAGAATAACTGATAAAATTCTGATTTGGACATATATTTTACTAATTCATGAGTTATATATAAAAGTTCTACAAACCCTAGGTTTAATCATGATAAGACAAGCAAGAACTGACTGAAACTAAGGACCCAAATGGGTGAAAGGAACCCCCTAGTGAAATCCCACATACCTGGTGATGAAATCCCACGAAAAATACTTGAGTTTTGGGGCTCGAACGGCTGACTGTGCGGTCTTGAACTTTGCGTTCTTGAGCTTTTTTTCTCTCCTCTCTGGATTATAATTTTATGTTTTTTTTATTTATGATTTGACTTGGATATCCTTTAATCCATGGTTTCTAGGCTAAATACAAATCTAATGTTTAGGGTAAAAATGACGTCACTAGGGTTTAAATGGGTGGGGAAAGGTCAACAAAGAGACCCTGGAAGGTTGCTGTCGGTCCTCACAGCGGCCAGGACTGACGGTCCGTCATGCGCCCGACGCCCCGTCGTTGGGTCCGTCGTGAAAGCCTATTCGACAGGCCTTTACTAAAATGGGCAGAACGATTTACTCGGAGGTCTGATTTTAGCAAGGTTTGTGTCTATGGAAAGATAATTCTATTATATATATTTGAGTAGGTCATGGGAGAGATAATTCATTTTTTTAAGAGTTATTATCATTTTAAGTTGACCCAAGTACATTTCCCCTTAATTGGCTGCAAATTTTCACCTACGGACTGTAGGTCCACCTATGAACCATGCTGGTAATCCATAGCTCTTGTCAGAGAGTGGATAAAGGGAGTCTTGATCGACGGTCATGGACTACGGACCGTCATTTGACCTACAGACCGTAAGTCCGCCCGTTGTCTAAAATTAACAAACTTTTCTAGGCTGAAATTTTTGGGAGTTTCTGATCTCATCGACGATTGTGCAGGACGGACCGTTGTTTAGGCTACGGTCCTCATACCAACCGTTAGTAGGGCACCTCAGATTTTTCTAAAAACTACTTTTTTGATTTGTTTTGCTCTGGTGTTATATTCTCTCCCCGTTGGGAACATTCGCCTCGAATGAAGACTAAACTAGCTGAATAGAGGTACAGAAGATGTAAACCCACTACTACAACTGAGAATTGAGTTCTGACAATTTGAGTTATGAGTACTGCATTACGCTAAAAAATGAAAGTACAACTGAAGGAACATCTGATTCTAAAACTGATTTACGCATATGACTGTAAAATGAAGCGGACTATTACCTCAAGGCTGGAGTGGAATCGGAAGGAAAAGGTAAGGATATTGGCTTTCATGGCTGCTTCTCGGCTGCTTCTGCTTCACAAATAAGCTGCCCTTTATACGGACTGACTCCTCCACAAAACCTTGACAGAAGCGACTTCATTGTTTCTCAACCTTCTAACCTGACCGGCAAGAATCTCAACTGGCACATCCTCATAAGAAAGACTATATTTCACCGCCAGAATCTCTAATGGTACTATAGAGGCTACCCACGCACTTCTTCAAGAGTGAGATGTGGAAGACCGGATGCATTGTTGCTAATTTTGTTGGAAACTCTAACTCATATGCCACCTTGCCAATCCTTTTCAATATCTTGTAAGGGCCTACATATTTAGGACTGAGCTTCCCTTTCTTTTCAAATCTCATCTCCTAGGTGAGACTTTCAGAAAAAACCCAATCATCAACTTGGAACTCTACTTCCCTTCTCCTTACATCTGTATAAAATTTTAGATGACTTTGTGCTGTCTTAAGTCTATCTCTAATGAGTTGAACTTTCTACATAGCATAAAGGACTGAATCTAGCCCTATTAAAGCTGCTTCACCTACTTCAAACCAACCAACAGGAGATCTACATCTACACCATATCAAGCCTTCTAAGGGGGCCATCTTGAATACTGGAAATGGTAGCTATTATTGTAGGCAAACTCAATAAGAGGAAGATTATCTCCCAACTACCTTTTAAATCGATCACACCAAGATCTCAAAACATATCCTCTAAGGTGAGTGGTACGCTCTGTCCTTCCATCCTCTGTGGATGAAATTTTTGTACTAAGGTAACTTGATACCAAAAGAACCTTTTTGGAAATGGACTTCCAGAAATGAGAGGGAACGAGGACCTTATCTGAGAGGTAGACAAACAACCCCATGCAACCTCACAATTTCACTAAAGTAAAACTTGGCATATCCCTCTGCCGAATATGTAGTGTCTTGACCCGCCAAAAAAGCGAGAAGACTTAGTCATATCCAATCAAATTCACCCAATTGAGTCCAGTTGTCTGCGAGTACGAGGTAACCCTGTGATGAATCTATATTGTCACATGCCCCACTTAACACAAGTAGGAATATCGATCTCTCGATCTCTGCGTCATACCACCTCCTGGTTCTTTCTAATGTTCTACCGAATCCGTGAAATTGGGGCACTTACTCACAAGTCTGCTATATCCCTCTTCATGCCATTTCACCAATAGACTTCCTTTCCCGCAATCGCGGTAACAGCTTAGTGTCACCTGAATGAAATAGAATACCTGGAGTTAATAGCTTCTGCAAGAATATTTGCCTCAACTCTCCCAATAGGAAACACACATCTACCTGGTAGTTAAGTACACCATCTCCCCCTTGGGAGAAAACCTCCACTCTCCCGGATTGTTTGACTGCAAACCCTGAGTTTCAAGCAAATTCGATCACCTCTGCTTTTCCTTAACCTCCACTACCAAGACGATTCTTCTCCGCCCATTAGATGAACTTTTACAAACCCCGCTGTCCTATATGCTCTAAAGGCTAACTCCCAAGCGAGCACGCCTGTGAACAGCCTTCACTAGCTCATTTTCTTTTTTTTTTTAACATGGGCTACCCTACAAATAGATAATCTACACTAGAGTATCGGCCACTACATTCGCCTTCCAGGATGATAATGTACACCTAATATCTAATCCTTAAGGAACTCAGTCATCTCCTCGAGCGAAGATTCAACTCGTTCTGGGTAACACCATATTTAAGGCTCTTATGACGGTGAACAAACCTACTGACCACGAACAATAGTGTCTCCATACGTGAGTGGCCAACAAACCACTGCTGCAAGCCTTGAGTCGTGAGTTGGATAGTACTTTTCTCAGGGCAACATTTAAGCTTTCCTAGAGGCAAATATTTAACCTTATATCTTTGCATCAACACACAACCCCAAGGCCACTCTGGATGCCATCGCAATAGATCACATACCACTGAACCATCTAGTAGATCAAGAAAGGAGTGTAGTCAATCTAGTTTTCAATTCTTGCGAAGCCTTCTTCTCACGATCATATGACCATGAACTTGACATATTCTGAGTCCACCTAGTCATGGTGAGGCTATCGATTAAAATCCTTCCACGAACCTTCTGTAATAACCGCTAGACCATTAAACTTTTGATAGATGTAGTAGAGGTAGGTCTGGGACTTGTTGCACTGCTTTCTAAATCTGTTTGAATCGACGCAGATCCCTCGCTACAACATGTGCCAGGAAAGCCACAGAGGTCACCAAAACTCACATTTACGAACGAGCATACGGGAAAACGTAAGAGCCTGCAGAACAACTCTCAAATGACTTTGCATGTTCGTCCTCACTCTCCCTGGAGTAAATAGGAAATATCATCAATGAAAGACATAACGAACAATCTAAGTAATTGTTTGAAGACACACTGTTCTCAAATCCATGAACGCTGGCCTGAGCATTGGTAGTCCACCACAAATGAATATCACTATAAATTCATAATGACCATACCGATTCTGAGGTTGCTTTTGCCGAAGTCCTATCTCTAAAACTGTGAGCTGATGATAACCCTATCTGAGGTCTATCTGTTGAAAAATGACTATCCGCACCCTGAAGTTTGGTCAATAAGTCATCAATCTTGTGGATGGAATACTGGTTCTTGATTTGACCTTGGTTCAACTGTCATAGTCCATGCAGCCATCTGAGAGACCTCTTTTCTTTTTACGAACCAATACTGGAGCACCCCATAGTAAAATACTAGGTCTGATGAAACCCTTAACTAGAAGGTGTTTCAACTACTAATTCAATTCCTCAAGCTCTGCTGGAGCCATTCTGTGAGGAGAAATAGTAATAGGCTGGGTATCTGGAAGGAGATCAATTCCAAAGTCAATTTTCCTTTCGGGAGGAACCCCGGGAAGTTCTTTTGGAAATACTTCTGGAAATTCACAAACTACTGGAACTGACTCAAGACATGGGGTTTCAAGGCTAGAAACCTTAAACAAAACTAGATGATGGAGATAACCCTTAGATATAATCTTTTTGTCCTTAAGGTAAGAAATAAATTGACTCATAGGTGCTAGGCTATTACCCTTCCATTCTTAGATTAATTCTTCTAGAAACTGAAAAACGAACAATCCTAATTCTACAATCGACTGAGGCATAACATGAGTGTAACCAATCCATGCCTAGAATTACATCAAAGTCTACCATTTCTAACTCTACTAGATCTGTTGAGGTAACTTTTCTGAGAGACTATGACAGGGCAATTTCTGTATACCCGTCTAGCTATAACTGGGTCACCAACTGGATTAGAGACTGAGAAAGGTTCTGACAGAGTTTTTGGACTAACACTGAATTGGACAGCTATACTGAGTTACAAAAGACAAAGTCATATCCGTTTTATGAGTGAACCATATGTGAGTCACATCCTTGAGTTGGTAGGATGCCAATATCACATATAACTACTAGTTATTGACATCACATCAAATATTTTCTTGACCTCGTCAATGAACTTCTTTGGTTCCTTACAAACTTGTGACCCTGAAAACGTACGCAGATTCATCCTAACAAAATCACAAACTCTGTCTACCAGTAATCGATCATTTCAATTAGTAGGAACTCAAACATGATGATTGTTCTTGTTTTTAAAACTCAGAGCCAAAGGTTAATTGGCATACTAAAACTCTTCATTTGAAATTTCTTATCTGGTATTAAAGGAATTGCGTTAGCATTGCGTGCATTAGAATTCCATGCCTAAGTTCTATGAGAAAGCATGATTCGAAATTAGAACGTCAAGTTAGAATGGAATAAGATCATACCTTACGCACGATAAGAGTAACAAGAAAGTCAAGTTTTTTCCTAAAACACTTTATAGACTCCCTAACATTAGATGTGGTGCACTTCACACCCATGAAAAGGACTCTACTTAGTGCGGCTTTTACAAATATCTTAGGACTCTTGAACATAGTGCTCTGATACCAAGTTTTGTCACGCCCCAAGCTACCCCCGAGATGCGGACATAGAACCTAGGACCACAAGTGATCCCAAGCTAACCCTGCTGGAATGATCATGAGGCCATACTAAAGATATAAACTATTGCGGAAGCAATCATACTTAAATGAAAAGATTGGGGAATACCCATATTCTATAACTAAGATATTTTGAAAACATGAGTTTAATACAAAGAATAGTAACGCAATAGTAAGCTGAATGTTAACTAGGGTCTGAAAATAGGCCTCTAAACTATCAAGAATACTCGGACCAGCCCCACTAAATCTAGCAAAAACTTAAACTAAATGACTAAAGACTTGAAATGAAACCATGACTGTTGTCCTCGGAGAATGAGGACTCACCACTAAATCTGCCGAATTGGAGATCGGGAAATCAATCTATGCGTGATCTGGATGTTGAAAACCTTAACCTATATCACGAGAAGATGTAGCAAACGTATGCGTCAGTACTTGAAAGGTACTAAGAATGTAGGATAGACTAAAGCCAAAATAAAACATAACTGAAAAAGCACAAAAAAAGGATAATAATCTGAACGTGATGTGCTGATTTCTGAGCTAACTGGATGCAACGACAAATTTATAGCATGCTGAAACTGAATACTAAATATACTGATAAATGGTCAATGCACAGTGTCTGAGTGAACTGTGGGAGCTACTAATAGCCAATAATAAAACCACATGAGCTAAATTGGAGTCTGATGTATACGCCCCATCGAGAGGACCCAATATACCCTGCCAAAGGCATAAAGGTATGCTGGCGTGATCACTAAACTGATTGCCCACAAAGGGGACTTACAACCTACTCTGCTACTAGTTCTGGGACTATTGGGTACTCCAACTCGGTACAACTCCTAATGAATTTGGTAAATTAACTGATTATATCTAAATTTTTGTAAATAATTGATAGCTCAAAACTGAACGTGCAAACTCAGAATGCAACAACAAATCTGGTAATTATGCATTTATAACTGAGGCATGTACATCTCAAGTGTCTGAAATATATGACCTAGCATGTGTAATTCAAGAACTAAAGAAATACAAAACTAGGGTTCTAAAATTCATGCGATAATCTGAGTAATAACATGATAATCTGATTTGGAACATATATTTAATAAATTAATGAAGTTATATCAATGTTCTAGAAACCCTAGGTTTAATCATGATAAGAGAATCAATAACTTACTGAACTAAGGACGGAAAAATACTTAACTTTCGGGGCTGGAACTCCTTGAGCTTGTGATGTTCTTGAAGTAAGGTTCTTGAGCTTTTTTTCTCCTCTCTTGCTTCTAATTTTCTAAGTTTTGATTTAATGATTTGACTTGAATATGTTTTAATCCTGTTTCTAGGCTTAAACTAACTAAAATCTGTTGATTTATGGTAAAAATGATGTAACTTAGGGTTTAAACGGAGATGGGAAAGGTCAAAAGACCCTGGGGAGGTTCTTGTATGGCCTCACGATAGCCAGGGCTGACGGTCCGTCGTGCGCCCGACACCCCGTCGTTGAGTTTGTCATGAGGGCCTGCTCGACAGTCCTTTACTAAATATGCATAACTTTTCACTTGGAGGTTTAATTTTATCAAGGTTGGTGGCTATGGAAAGATAATTGAATTATCAATCTGTGTGTAGGTCATGGGGGGCCTAATTCATTTTGTGCTAAGAGTTATGATCATTTTAAGTTGACCCAACTATATTTCCCCTTAACTGGCTGCAAGGTTTTACCTACATTCAGACCTACGCACCGTAGGTCTACCTACGAACCATGCTCATCATCCATAGATCTTGTCATAGAGTGGTTGAAGGAATTCTTGATTGACGGTCACGGACTACGGACCATCATTTGACCTACGGACTGTAAGTTCGTCCGTCGTCCAAGTCTTATCCAATTTTTCTAGGCTGAAATTTTTGGGAGTGTCTGATCCCATCGACGGTTGTGCAGGACGGATCATGGTTCAGGCTACGGTCCATCGATGTCACCATTGGTAGCACCTGCAGATTTTTCTGAAAAAACTAATTTTTGGTCTATTTGGCTACGGGGTGTTACAGAGCATGTACATGGTTCATTTCAGATATACCATCATCCCTATCATTATCAATATATTCATTCTCAAGATGTTGTAGTTTTTCTTCCATTCTTTCACCTTGTCATGCATATTACCAACAGTAGTTTTAGACCACTAACTGAGAGTTTTGCTAAGCAGTTCAAGTTTCCTTATACTATTACCCTTGATATCAACATTGCTTGAACCACATGTTTGAATTCATGATGTTCAATCAAAACATTTAAGAATCTAAAGTATTTAATAATTGTGATTTCAACTTTAGAACACTTGACTAGCATAGCAATTCTACACTATTTCTCGAAAAGTTGGTAGTCCGCTAATGATTAATGAAAACTCTATCAAGTCTCTTCCAGATTCTCTTCCATTTTCCCTAGCATTACACCAGGTAAATCTAGGACCAGTAAAACCGAAATCTACCATGCTAAATCATCCATATAGTCTATAAAGTCCCAACCTTTATACATTCTATGAGGAATTCCACCTTTCTTTTCTCCGTAACTCATAATAACATTAAATCTCCACTAATACACAAGGAAAGTTAAAATCACGATGTAAATGAGAATTGGTTGCGTGAAAGGATAATCGACTAAATAGGTCTTAAAATATCATCCCAATTTCTCCACAAATGTTTCTGTCAATGTGCTTCCATTGACAATTTTTGTAGTTGCTAGAACTATGTCATATGTCATCCTTTCTTGTAAAAGTATAACTGTGTAATTTATGTTATGAGTTCCTTTTTCAAAAAAAGAAAAAGAAAAAAACTGTCTTGTGTCCAGCAGATCTAGGAAATTAACATGCATCTTTCAATGCTTATTGACTGACTCTGGGCTCTCAGGAAAGAGTATAGATCTCTGCAGATGTCACTCCACCAATGAAAATCAAGAGCCAAGGAACACCTTCCATCAAAAAATCTGGGATATCATCAATGGTATTAGAAAGCTTTTGAACTTCCAATTTCAAACGATGATAAAAGAAATTTTAAGCTTTATGCTTTGCATAAATTAGCATCATGACAAATATAAGGTCAGCAACTTTTCAAATGTGAAGAGCAAAGACGAATTAGAATAATAAGGTGCAACAAAACAATAACAGCTTAAAGTAGTTTCTACAGCATAATGATATACAACAGCTATCGATGGCCACTGGATGTCCCTCTAACTTATATTCTTTTATGGGTCAGATCACACAACCCAAGTCCACCATAATTTACCTCGCTTCAATATCAAGCAATTAGAAAAATCATTCAAACAATCGTCTTATCAATATCACCTCAAGTTCACAACCAAACAGAATTTTCTCCATTTAGTAGCTTTTCTTATTTAAGTATTGATGGAAATGCATCTAAAAACTAACATTTACTTTCTTTTGAATGTTCTATAGGAAAAATTGTTACAATGTTAGTTAGTGGATGTTCTTTTGGTACATACTTGTCTGAGTTATGCAAAGACCCTTGAATGATTCCAGCGACGGAATACTGGAAAATCCACCCTGCAGATAAACAAGCAAAAATAACAGATTAAGAATTGTATGCCATCATAAGATGATAAAAATCGAAGAATCCATGTGAAGAACAAAACATAGACAGAAAGCTTAAAGTTTACCCTCTTAACATCTGAGTGTGGATCTGGCAACAACTTCAATATTTCTTCAATAGGTTGCCATAGGAGATATCATTGGGACTGTATTTTTCGGAGATCAAAGCAGATGTTAAAAATGATTACACTGCTGAGGTAATGATAATAATGACAGTTGCGCAAGAACTCCTTTAAAATTGATGGCCATATTCTTCAAGTTTCAAGAGAGACAAAAAGGCTAACCTTCTCACATACAACTGCACGACGAGGGAAAAAATTAGCAGAATACTCCCTTTGAATCCCCTTAGAAATATCATTTATGGATGTGTGAGAAAATGAACTTCATCAAGTCAAGCTGAGCTCAGACTAGATAGACTACTTTTGTGAAATCAATTTGAAATGGTTCCACATTAAGATGCCGCATTCAAGCCCATGCTCCTGTTTATAGGTGTGAAAAACACCGAAAAGAAAACATTTTCCTTCGTACAACCACCCTTAATGTGAAATACTCAAGATGAATATGGCCTTTTATATATGGACCTTCAAATGGTCTTTATACTAATGACCCAATTAAATTCCACGGGTTTACCTTTTTATCCGCATTGTTTTTAGTACTTAACAACAAAAAAATCTACTCTCAAAACTCATCCTCATGTTCGAATTGCAAGTTACGCTCCGCCTGCAGAATTAAGGAGTTACAGACCAAAGTTATTGTAATTTGATTCTTGCATGGGCATTGGTTATTGTTGTCAATCACTTAGTTCCACATAACCGTTAAAATAATAAAATAGAGATATTGACTTTGATATATATATATATATATATATATATTATAATATATATATACTAGTTTTAATTTAAATGATTCCTTGGATATATAGTTAGGTTAATCCAAGTAACTAATTTTAGTGAAAATTTGGTGTTCTCAATTTAAGAATTATACTAAGTTATTATTTTATGATAGAAAAGGGGAAAGAGTCCCTCATGTTAAATTAAACTCAAATATATCACTCGAAAATGAATTTAACTAGAAGTTTGAGAAGTCTAAAAAATAATAAAAGGATGTTTTTGGTCATATTTTATAAAATTTAAAAGGTTTTCTTGATTGAATGAAAATTAAAGGATGTAATAACAACTAAACTAAAATAATTTGGATGAATTCAACTAAAGTCAAAAATACATTAACTGTCATGCATATATATACATATATATTTGTCACTTTGTTCTTCACAGTTCACCTCGTTTTCTCCTCCATTTTCAAGAACCAAAATTGCCATTTTCTCCTTTCATAATCATTTCGTTAGAACCAAGAAAAAAGTTTGAAACAATTCATAAAACCCAAATTCATCTTCTCCGATCATCCATTTTCATCTTTTCCGGTGCTATCACCATCTTCTTCGTTGCAAAATCTGTTACATAAGGAAAAAAAATCCTTCAAGAATCAATGTCAAGCTCTGAATTCATTTATCAAATTCAAACTCTAGATTTCACTTCAAATTTCAGTTCAGTTCCAAATTCTAACCCTACCCCTAAATCCAGTTTGATCCTGAATCATTTCCATATCTTGCCATGAATTGAAGAGGAGGTAGATCAGAAAATAAATATAGCTTAAATAGGGTATTCAATGATTTTTTCAATATTACTAACGAGGAACAATCATGGCATTGTGCTCCCATCTTTCGTCAGTTATCAGCAAGACTCGAAGTGAAAAGTTCCCTATTTTGCTCATAGAATTTTTGAGTCTAAATGTGGTTAAAAGTAGGACTTCGAGAAAGAAAACTTTGTTTCAGATGCCATTAATTTGTATAACACAACGATCACTTTGTAGATTTTGTTGCGTTAACGGCTGGATTTCCGTCTGACTCGTTAAATGATGCAAAAATAAAAGCTGGAGTTGTTAGTGTAGTTGGCGGGATAAAAGAGTATAACTATATTTTAATTAGGAATCTCATTATTATGAAATGGCATGAAAATGTAACCATTTGATACACAAAGGATATGTTTGTTGATATTATACTTGAACGATATATTGGGTTTTTAGATTCTTCATATAAATACTTGTTATCGTACGGGTATGTTAATTTTGGGGTGGCACTGGCAATTAAGGACAAGATTCCAACTAGGCCAAGTAACGGAAGAGTGATTGAGATTGAGGCAGGTCTTGCTGGGTTGCGGCTACAAGGCAACTGATGATATTTGGATTTGTGGTGATTGTATTGGAGGGATGAAAGCGTGCAGTCTTTCTGTGAATATGGTTTAACCAATCAATCCTGTCCACTCTTATGGAACAGTTCGTAGAATAAAATAGCAGTTGTTGAATCCACTTGGTTTGTTGGCTTAGCAATTGTCGTATACACTTCATACGGTGAGAGATCAAGGTCCACTCTATCTGATACTACCCTTGTGACCTTCACAGCTCCCATATATGGCATTATTGTATCAACCACCATTATAGAGACTTAAATGAATGTTGGACAAGGCAAGCAAGGTTAGGCAAAATTTACCTCCAGAAGGTTTTGCCTGACCTTGATTGCCTTGGCCAAAAGTTCATTATAAGCAGCCTCCACTTTTTTATCCAAATACTCGTATACGAGTTTTCCGTCAACACGATAGAGTATACATTAGTCTATTGACATATGAAGTGTATACAACAATTGTTAAGACAACAAACCAAGTGGATTTCCGAATGTACTTGTCAAAAAAGCAACACCTAACTTCATTTCAGTCGGAGGGAACCGGAGCTGGCTTACTTTATTCCATCCTTCCATCGTTTTTGTGTACAGCCTTCAACCTGCACACTTTCTTCCCTCCACAACAATTACCTCAAACCCAAATAACATTAGTTGACTTGCAACCGCCAGCCCAACAAGACCTGCCCCGATTACAATCACTCTTCCCTTACTTGGCCTAATTGGAATGTTGTACTTAATTTCCCACACCATCCCAAAATTAACATATTTGTATGATAACAGGTAGTATATGAAAAATATAATAACACACTACATCGTTCAGGTACAACTTAACAAATATATCCTTTGTCAGCCAAATCGACAAATTTTCACACCATTTTGTAATGATGTGATTTCTAATTAAAATATTGTTATACTGATCTATCCTGCCAACTACAGTAACAACCCCATCTTCAATATCTTCATCCTTTAACGATCGGACAAAAATCCAGCCATTAATGCAACTAAAGCCTCAAAATTTTACTCTTTGTTTATACAAATAATCTCATCTCAACCATTTCTTTTCGCATTTCGGCTATATTAACCACTTTAGAATCCAAACGCAACATTTCAACTTTTCACTAGAATTTTTCTAATTTACCTGAAGAAGAGAAGACAACCAATGCATAGTGTTCCTCGTTAGTATTACTTAGAATGTCATTGTATGCCCTTATTTAAACATACTGTTTTACCTTATGATTTCCTCCTCTCTATCATGGCAGGCATATGGGAAATGATTTAGGATCAACCGGATTCAGGGGTAGGTTAGAATTTGGAACTGATCTTAACTTGGGAAGTGAAATTTTTGGGGTTTAGTTAGACAATGAATTGGGAATTGGATAGGATTTTGTTCGTCCAAATTTGAGCATTGGTTATCAAGTTTGGTTTGGTGTCCACTGGCTCTACTTCTACCCCAGAAATCCGAATATTGAAGGAATAATATAGTCGATGGAGCACTATCCTCTCTAAATACTTGAAGATATCACAGTTACATGTGCGCTTCGTGATTTGGAATCAAATCGTGTGTTGGGTAACCATACGTTATGGGTGGGAGCAAAACTTTATATTTGTTGTGCTCATTCTTGGTATTATGTTTATGTCGTTTTTCTCTTTCCTCAATTAAATCTTACAACTTTTAAGCTTCTAAATAATATCTTTTGTATGATTGTATTCTAATAGCCCATCTTAAAACCACCAAGATTTACAACAGTGTGATTACAGTTAGATCTTATTATCGACCTTGATGTTGTGTCTTGCAGGTGATTAGAATCCATTATAGGTGTCTATCAACTCTTTTTCTTATTGAGTGAAGGCATTGTACAAAATGTATTTGAGAAGCTCTTTCGTTAGCTTAAGAGGAAAGAATTATGTACTGTACAATTGCATGCTATTGTACATGTATTGTAATGAGAAAGATTTCAGTATTGCTAGCACAGTAACAGTTGAAAAGCATCTTTTATTCTTTTGAGAAATTTGATTATCTTGATCTTTTTATCCATTGAATTGAATGTGTAGTAACACCTCATTATCTACACTACTAACTTATTAGAGATCTTTTTGTCTCAGATGTACTCGAGCAGTTGCGTTAGACCAAGTAGGTGTGCAAGTTCAGATTTTCTTGGTCAATTTCCAAGAATTTCTCAGATGATAAAAGCTTCAATCCTTATTTGAATGCTTCCATATCAGGTTTAACATTTTTCTCAACTAGTCAAGATGACATAGAACTTTATGCCTCTGCATAACGTCTATCTTTGTTGATATCTTCAAAGGATCTTTATCCTCATCGTGTAAGTGAACTTGAAGTTTTACTCAGAATGATCGGTTGAACAAACATTTATGTTGCTGGGATCCTTGGTTTATCTGAAAGGCGAAAGCATTACACTATCACAGAACCATCTTGTCAAGTTCCTTCAATATGTTCAATAATTTTAATGTCAAAATTCGCATAGATGAATATACGGATGTTAACTTAGTACTATTAGCGTCTGTGTTTAGTAAAATATAATGAGATTTTTGTTAATACTAACTTAAATGGCACAAATACGTATATAAGTCTCACTGCTTGTGATTGTCTTTGTATGTGTAATCAATTGTACATGAATGTATGTTTTTTCAAAGCTGAATCTGGATTACTGTATGTGTATGTACACGTTTTGAAATCGGAAGTTGGATGTATGTGAAAACTGTACTAGAGTAGTGTCGATTTTTGATAGTTGTAGGACTTTGCATTCAAACTGATAGTTGTAGGACTTTGCATTCAAACTGATAGTTGTAGGACTTTGCATTCAAACTGATAGTTGATGAGCTGTTAACCCTAATTATGTGTGGCATGTTCAAGATCCAAAAGGACCATGCCAAGGTGATTATGAAGTGAAATTATATGATCTCAATAGTGTGATATTTAATTATGAGGTGTTTCTTGTACCGCTAGTTATATAACTATTAGCGATGTGTTTATGTGAAATGTAGTGAGATTTTTGTTTATTCTAACTGAAATTATGCAGTTGCATTATTTAATTATACATGTATGTGTGATCAATTGTATTTGTATGTACTAGGTTGGATGTATCTAAAAACATCAATAAATGCTTGTGTAACCAATTGTATCTAAGAAGCGTCAATTTTCCAGTGCCATTTCTTAGTCAACTAAGTTACTTCTTTTTGCCTGTAGTGAGTGCTCAAAAATCCATATTGCTCAAAATGGTCATCAGATTCAGGATTGAAACCAATAATAGTCGCAGAAGCTTCCACTCCTAGAAGAAGGGATCGATTGATGATTTGATAATTCCTATCGAGTCATACCATATGCATGATCCTTCTGGAACGTGCATTAAGCATGAGACAGAACTCCAGCAGATGTAAAACTTAGCATTCAAGCTGACAGTGGATCAGGTTGTCTTGTATAACTAATGAACTGTTGGGTTTTAAAAAGGTGTGAATGGAAAATGAAGAGTTGCGACTTTTATGAAGATTGCGAACTTTTTAATGAAAGTTGCAACGTTTTTTTTTGAAAAGTTATGACCCTATTATTAAAAGTGGACTTTATGGAAAGTTGTGACTTTTTGAAAGGTGCTGACCTTTTTCTGAAGTATTGTGTACTTTTCCAAGGTTGTGCCCTTCGTGTAGGAACAATAAGAACCTTTCCGCACTAACCCTTTTGTTTTCTTAATTGAGACGGATTTTCCTCTTATTTGTAAAATAGAATTCAATGGGGGACCTCTTCTTCAACTACTAAATCTAGTATTATAATGATAGTACGTTCGTTGATGTGTTTCGGCTGACACCAATTTTTTTTGTATCTATACTCCTATGAATTGAGATCATTTTACCCTGAAGTCATATTCTAAATCAAACCTCAGAGATCTAGCGGGGAATAACTTGCCTTAAGAAGACAGTTAGTTCAGTGGGACTTGATCTTTTTTCTATTAAATTTTTCCATATTCTGGAGGGGGTTTTTTTTAAGAATGGTTGATTTGTGAATTCATTCCAGTTCTTCTATTTTTTTGTTCTTCATTCACTGGTTGATTAAACTTGTAACTTCGTGTTTCTATCTGGCAAAGTTTGTTGGAATCATAAATTCTTTAGACACATATTAACAAAATTATTCTTTAAGAAAAATATTTCATATATGTTTTTTAGTTTCTATTCTATTTTTTGCACTAGGTTTATTTTCTGTTGTAAAAATGTTCTTAACTTTGTTTTCTTACAAAGATTTTCCAAAGTTTTTTTTCGTAATAATGTTGAAAATACAAAGATGAACAACAACTTTAAGGAAATTAATATCGTTAGTTTTGTTTTTGTATTCTACTACTGATTGAAAAATCTATCATCAGAAGTAGAAGATATGCATTCTTCCCATATTCGTTGCTTTGTTTCGCAATCAAAGTGATAGTGTACCAAAAAAAATTATGGTATTTCCGTTCAAAGATTACCCAGGTAACTTCGTTATTAAATTATCCAAGGAGGAAAATAGTCTAAAGTATTTATCTTTATTTTTGATGTTTCTATTATTATCTTTGGAAAAAGATTTCAAACCAATGTTGGTGGATGAATTTTACTTCGCAAATAATTGTTGCTCTTAAATATTCATTTAGTTTGCAACAATGAAAGATCATATTTTTGTTTGATAAATAATAGGTTAAAAATGTTATAGTTGGAAACTATTTTGATAAGAAACACTTTTCTAATGTGCTAAAGAATATGTGTTATTTCTTTGAGAAGAAAAAAGACTTTTGGTAGTTTTGTATTCAGAGAACTGTTACTGTGGGTCTGATTTTTGTATTTTTGTATATGACTAAAAACTTTTTGTGGTTTTCATATTCTTGATAATTGGACTATGCAATTGGTTTGAAGAATATAAAACTTCACATAAAAGTCATTGTTGTACTTTTGCTTTTGTATAACTTCAATGTATATATGAATTAAAGTTCATATAATTTTTATCCTTATTGTTAGTATTTAAAATACTAAGTTGGTAGCCTACTTATGACTAGAGGAAAATCCCAGTGACTTAGAATTTGTGATTTTGTGTCTCGATTGAATGAACTTGACATTGTGTAAACATTGTCAAAGAGATTGCAGCAACCATACTTCTTTTTCCTGGAAATAATGTTTTCAACATCCACATAAAATATGTGGAACAACTATTTTCAAATATTTGAGAAATATTTTTGAGATCACAATTTGAAATTTGGGGGTGGGGGGAGGGGGGGGGGGGGGGGGGTTTATTTGCTTATGATTGACTTGGGTGCTACGTACTTTGGAGCAAAAGATAATAAATTCAATATAATACTTTGTATTATGTGAGTCTCCACAAAATTGCTTGAGTTCTCTTGTGTAATTGTGTTGTTGAGTCTCTCTATTACTAGTATATAGTGTGACTATATGAAACATCTAAATTATATTTAATATACTTGTTTCAAAATATTGGGTGTTTTTTTATGGGAAAAAAAATATCATAAAATGTTTGTTATTTCATGAAGGATATGTCTATTAAATAAACGTATTAGACATAGACATGAATAGTGGTTGAATAGTCATTATTATGCGTTTTTAAAAGTAACTTGGACTATTTGCCTTTATGAACCACATGAAAACTTTGTTCATGGTGTTCTATAACAATCAGTATTGAAAAGTTATGGAAATGTCCTTCTCTTCTGAAAAAGAAAATTTGACAATCTCAACAATGTTTTATCGACAGACATTGTAAAAATACGGAACAAAATATTAGTGAAGAAAAAGCTTTCTCGCGAAGAGCTTTTCAACTCAATGTTTTTTGTTTGGTCTTATTGCTTGAGTCGTGATGTGTTTTGTTGACATGAACACTTTGGGGCATGTCAATGAACAAAACCTTGTAAGAAAACTGTCAATATAGAAGTTTTACCTACTTGAGTGCAATAATAAAATTTCAAGTTTTTTTGTGGAATCTACCGTATGTTGAGTCATTCTTAATAAATCCTGTTGAAAGGATCAATAATCCCTTAGAATTGGATTTACATTGACATTTATGATTTGAAGTTAACAAACTCACTCATGGTGGGAAAAAGTAATTATTACTTTTTATTTAGAATGCATTGAGAAAGGACTTCTATTTGGCCCTGAATAGTTAAGTATGAGCAATAGAAATATCTAGACAATGTTATCTCGAAGTTGCAATCATGTGAAAAAAAATATAATAGGTAATAAGAATGAGAGTATAATCTCATTGTGCAGAAATAGTAATCACATAGTTAAAGTGGAATAAACTCCAGCACCCTCAAACTCCATAAACAATTCACCTCTATGCTAATGAAAACCGCAACAGTTAACTAAATACATGATGGATGCATTATCAATAATACTACAAGTTCGGTTTTACCAAAAACCATGTGTGGAGGACAAAACAACAACTATCATTACTGCGCAAAAAGGATAACAAACACACGTTTTGTGATTTTTAGAAACAAATGCGATTTTGTTTGATTAGAATCAATCTTTTCCATATGAGAAATGGAAAGGAAGGAAATCCAACTGAAAATCTTTCAACTTTGAGTATCTATCAAGTCCAAGTTCCTATTCCTAAAAGAATTAAAATAGGACCTATGACTGTGACTGTAAAAGTAGACTTGAGTAGTCTAGAGAGGGTCTAAAAGACTAGGAGAAAGAAAGGAGAATGACGTTACGAAAGACATTAAGCGGTTTTAGTAAATGTAAAGGACGTTTTACGACTCCTTTGAATAGCGATTTTGAACATTTCTTGTTTGTCTTTTGTAGACTCATTCTTGGAAAGATCGTTGCAAAAACAATATTGGAAGTTATTGATCTTATTTAAGAAAATAACACCTTTGGTTTCCAACTAATCTTTAGAAGGAAAATAACAGTTATGGATCTGTTAAAAATATAAGCAGAATTTGTGTCAAGCTTTAGACAAAAAAAAAACATAGGTTTGATCGTGTCAATATATATAATCTCTTAGTCATTAGAATACATCCATTGGATGCAAACATTATTAGTGTGGTTTTATTGACCTCCAAGTTAATCAAATAATGTGATAAAACTTTCTGAATGTAGAAATTGGAGTGAGAATATCATAAATAACCCAAGGTTTTGTGTTTCCCTTGGTTTATACAGAAGTGTGCTCACTTGTTAAGTCGCATTATGGAATCAACCCAAACAATGACACAATTTGATCACACCATTCGTCACATTTGGATTTGAAGAATGATGGAAGTGATATGTGTTCACATTAAAGTCATAGGTCATTGGGTTGTTTGTATATTTGGTGATATGTTGATCATCAAGAAAGACACTAGATGACATAAATGGTCTACTCAACACGTATTCTATAAAACAAGTGGAATGAAAAGTATTGGAGTTGCTAATGCGATCTTAGATATAAGAATTCGTAGAACTCCATAATGTTTAGCATTTTCACGGTCTTATAATATTGAAAAGGTACTTAACTAGTTCAAATATTTGGATGTCAATATTTTCAAGTCTCCAATAAATGTGAGCTTTGTATTTCAAAAGAGTGAAAATAAAAGTGACTCACAATTTGATTGTGCTAGAGTTTTGGGAAGCATGATGTATATCCTATAGTCTGTGTGATCAGATATAGCATTTCCTATTTTAAACTGAGTTGGTTCACAAGTGATTCCAAATAAATTCATTAGATGACAATCAATAGAGTTTTGGAGTACTTAAAATAAAACTTAAAACTATGTGTTGCATTATAACAATATCCAACAATATTGAAAGATATAGTGATGCAAATTGAATCATCGGACGAATGAAGTAAAATACTCGAGTGGATATGTATTTAATATTGGTAGAGGAGCAGTCTCTTAGAAATATTTCAAAGGATACATATATTGCTAGCTCTATAATGATCTTTGAGCTAGGTGCTCTAGATAAGGTCGATGAATAAGTTGAAAGACTCCGGAATTTCTTGATAGATATTCTATTTTGGCCCAAACAATTGGCATTAGTATGCATACACTTTCACAGTCAAGATGCAATAGGTAGGGAATGGAGCATGACGTATAACGGAAAGTCTCGTCATATAGGACATAGACATAATATCGTAAGAAAACTACTCTCTAGTGGAATTATCAAAATTGACTATGTAAAGTCAAATGATAATGTGTCGGATCCACTTACAACAAGGCCTAACTAGACAGGAAGTTAATAGATCATCTAAGAGAATGAATTTACGGCTTAGGACAAGTCATCATGGCGGTAACTCTATCTAGCAGATTGGAGATCCCTAGAGCTAGATTCAAGGAGAAAAACAAAGTTGTGAATGAAGGTTCGACATTGTCAACAAACTTAATCCATTCTCATGATGAAGACAATGCTCAGGGACAAAGATACAATATTAAGGCTTGTTAATGAGTTAATAAAGCTTAGTGGTTTTAGATTTTCTATGTTTGGCAGAGTTTACCAAATAGTGTATCTACGCGATAACACAGTTATGAATCACCTATGTGAGTGTGAAGTGTCAGCCGCTTCAAAGAAGATGATTGTCAAAAGCCCATCTCTCTATACACTCATGAAACCAGGAGGTGTTCATGGCTAAACGAACACAACCGTAAGAACCATAAACGGTAAAGGGTTAATTGTGTGACATATGGTTGTATAGGTATACACCAAAGTTCGACGGTTCAAAGATATCGCATCTACCGATTGACCTAGTATATCTGACATATGTTCACTACGGAAAGTCCAAGGGGAAACCTACTTATCCAGATGCAATTAATTCTTGCTTGTAAAGTACACATACTTGTCCATTTCTCTGTCTTCGAGTCATTCCCCATTCATGCGGGAGATTGTTGGGTTTTAAAAAGGTGTGAATGGAAAATGAACAGTTGCGACTTTTATGAAAAATTGTGACTTTTATGAAATGTTGCGACTTTTATGAAAAATTGTGACTTTATGAAAAGTTGCGACTTTTATGAAAAGTTGTGACTTTTATGGAAAGTTGTGACTTTTATGAAAAGTGATGACCTTTCTAAAGATTTTGACTTTTCCAAAGGTTTGTGACCTTTCGTGTAAGGCACAATAAAAACTTTTTCACACTACTCTTTGTTTTCTATAAATTTAGAGATTTCCTCTCATTTTAAATAGAATTCATGGACTTCTTCTTCAACTACTAAATCTATTATTCTAAGTGTACTTTACTGTCGTTGAGTGGTTCGCTGACACCGGAGTTTTTGGTATCTATACTCTGATGATTGAGATCATTTTACCCTTGGAGGTCATATTGCAAATCAAACCTCAGATACTAGAGGGGAATAATTTCCTTAAGGGGACACTGTGAGTTCAGTGGACTTGATTTTGGTCCTATTAAAAATTCTCCAGATTCTGGTACGTGTTTTACAAATGTTAGATTTGTGAATTAATTTCAGTTCATCTATTTTTTTGTTCTTCACTAGTTCTTTAAACTTTGTAAGTTCGTGCTTCTGCAAAGTTTGTTGGAATCAGTAAGATTCTTTAGACACATATTAACAATAATTATTCTTTAAGTAAAATATTTTGTATATTTTTTTGAGTTTCTGATTCTAGTTTCGCTACTAGTTTAATTTTCTAGTTGTAAAAATGTTCTTAAACTTTGTTGTCAAACAAAGATGTTCAAAGTTTTGTTCTAAGTATGTTTGAAATACAAGATGAACAACATGAACTCCTGTACTCTCTTTCCATCTTAACTTAATAGTAATGTTCAGATACTTATTTATGTTTGTCAAGTGAAGCAACTTCCTTGTACAATATTTTCAATTAAAAATATGAAGCATCACTATTCTCTGCACCCAGGAACAAAAAGATAGTCAAGGCCCTACTGATGATGACGTCATGGAATATTTGAAGTATGCATGTAGGCTGATACCTCACAAGTATAAGCCTGTGATTAGTTGTTCTCCCTAAAAGTGAATAGAGTTGTCCAGTCCCACGAGGTTCCTTTTCAATATCCTATTTGTTTGCATAATATTTTTCATAACACACTTAAGCTTAGCAAAATGTCTTAAAACTTAGAAATGAATTAACTAAAACTAAAGCCAAATTTTATATCCTATAACGCAAAAGTGGATCAATGTTACTCTTTCATATACTTTTCGTACAAAACTAATCTTGTGTTACTGAAGTGGATCATATAGGTGGATGTCCACTAACACGTGACACTGGCATTTTTCGAAATATGTACACCACATAGCATGCCATCTCAATGCCCCCAACCCTCAATTTCTCCAAAATCCAAAATATTGAACGCTATGTAAATGAGAATTGTTTATGTAAAGAGATAAAATTTAAATCATTCTAGTTCGATAAACGCGCCACTATGACCCTTGAATCGTGAAAAATCTTGTGAGATAAAAATCAACGGAGGAATAGATTAGTACCCATATTGACTTATCAATAAAATAATCATGTTTGTTCATATTTTTTGTGATTGCAATTTATTTTCTATCTCCTTTAAAATTTGTTGCATACACAAGTGTACGTGGTTGCAAAAATAATGCAATGTCTCTTTCAAGATATGTTTGTCAAACCCAAATGAATTATGATCATATTATATTCAATTCAACTAAATCCATTAATAGAAGACACGTTTTCATGAAACTCATCTTTGCTTTCTATACTACAATTGCAAAAAAATGAAAGCTCAAAATTAACCAAGAATGAACAACTTCAATTTTAGTATTTAAACTATATAGGGATAGCTCTACGGCTGCAACATGTTAGAAATTCATATACACATATTTTTCATGATTACATACATTCATCAAATTACTTATTTATAGGGTTGATATTATGATCTTATCTCTCGATCATTAATCACCTACCTTAGTTGAATACGTAGTTACATCTATGAGTGAGGATACTCAAACTCAACTGTGGAGCATTTAATATTCATCCTATCTCTAAACCAAACACGGTGTTAATTGGGGTGTTAATCTTAAACATGAATATAAACAAGTGGTATGCAAGAAGATCATACTGCCTGTATTCTTTGGTCTATCTACCTTTTCATCTCTCGAGTTCAAGAAAAGACAATGAATGTATCTAAATGATGGTCAATCATGAAATACTAACAAGAATAAAAGAGTTGATTTTATGATAACCAAATTAATCCATAGAAATCGATGTTCAACAATTTGTCATGGCTACAACCTTAAAACAAAGGTTCTTATTCACTCATCATATCATATCGTCATCATCATAGAAATCGATGTTCAACAATTTGTCATGGCTACAACCTTAAAACAAAGGTTCTTATTCACTCATCATATCATATCGTCATCATCATATCATATCATCTATTATTATAAGAAGGAACCTCCTAACCCCATAGTTGATTCACTGTTTTTAACCCAACAGTATTATTTATTATTAATTTATTAAAAAAATTAGTTAAATTATGAATTTATTAAAAATTTTATTTGTTGACTGCCCTAATTAAATTGTTCTGAAATGTATACAGGCGTTCAATGTCCCTCCCAATTGCTGTAACAATCTTGTAGTTGCTACTCGACTTCTCTTCTGCAACGGTCATGAAGTTTCATTACTTAAATTATCCCTTTTACCAAAAATATTTCAGCTACTCCCCTCATCTGTATAAATATCTCGAATAACATGTTATTGTCCATTAAACTACTTCTCTTTTCTGTGGCTGGATGAAATACATCATTATCAGGTAAATATTTTGGTGCTATATTTTTGTTGCATAATAGTTACAGTGAATTTTCAATAGACGTGTGATCATGAATGAAGGAGAGGAAAATCAAAGAGTCCATTATGATCGTAAGGATGATAACCTTCATATTGGTCCAGTTCCATGCATTGTTTTCCATCACCATGCTCAGCCATCCCAAGATCCCACATCCTCAATAGTTTCCAAGCTCCCACATCCTTAATAGTTTCTTTGTAGTTATCAAGTAGAAAGTTTTGTCTGGGATGATATGAACAACCTGTGATGGAAAACATATATTGGAGTTTATGCTATCTTCTTTTCCTTCTTATCTTCTTGACTATTTCATTTTTACTTTTAATCATTCAGTTCTGTTAAATGTTGTTTGTGGTTTTTAAACACAGCAGGTGTTTTACGTTGTTTTAGGGGACTATTGAAATAATTGAAACTGGAACTCCATGAAGTATTACCACTTCTTGAATGTACGACTTTGCATAATCTTCTACTGCTTGAGTGGTCTTTACCAAAAAAAGTGGGCTGATTTTGTCATTCCATCGACAATCACCCAAATTGAATTATGCTATCACCACACCATCTCCCCCTTGTTCAAAAGTCAATACTCTTTTCTTATGAACATTCACTTTCAAATCAATAAAAATGGGGTCTTGGTCTTGCTTTTCTTTCACCTCTAACACTAGTGATGATTCAGCCCCATTAGCTATCATTGTTCCTCCTTCTGTGGAATCCATAAGTTTGACTCCCAATCATGAAAGTTTGTGCACATCATTGGCTAACACCCTCTTTTCTTCCTCAACATGGGAGGTACTCCCCATGGATAACCTACTTAAAGCATCAGCAACCACATTATCCTTACCTGGATGGTAAAGAATACTCATGTCATAATCCTTGAGTAGTTCTAACCACCTCCTTTGTCAGAGATTGAGCTCCTTCTAGGTTAACACATATTATAGGCTCTTATGATCAGTGAATATATCAACATGAACGTCGTACTAGTTATGATGTCATATATTCAAGGCGAATACCACAGCAACCAACTCCAAATCATGGGTAGGGTAATTCTTCTCATGAACCTTCAACTATCTAGAGGCATAAGCTATAACTTTGCTATTTTGCATTAATACACAGACCAACCTAACTCTATATGCATCACAATACACCAAAAAAATCTTGAGTACCCTCAGGTAAGGTCAAAACTGGAGCAGTAGTCAACCTTTTTTCAACTCTTGAAAGTTTTTCTCACAAGATTCACACCATTGAAAGTATTTTGAGTTATCTTGGTCAAAGGAGATGAGATAGATAAAAACCCTCAACAAATCCTCTATAGTAGTCATCCAAACCCAAGAAACTCCTTATATCTATTGGAGATGTGGGTCTAGGCCAACTCAGAATGTCTTCTATCTTTTGGGTATTAACACTAAGCCCATCACTAAACTATGTGGCCAAATAATGCCACATGCTTAATCCAAAACTCATACTTGTATAACTTGGCATATAACTCCTTATCTTTAAAATTCTGAAGAACTATCCTAGGTGACGAGGAGATCTCCGTCATATTTCCTTGAATAGATAATATGTCATCCATCAGAAACGTACACACATATCCTTAAATAAGGTTTGAAGGCTCTATTCATAAGATCCATGAATGTTGTAAGCGCATTGGTTAAACCAAAGGACAAGACCAAACACTCATAATGCCCATATCTGGTTCTAAAAGTTTTCTTTGGAATATCATGTTCCCTAACTTTCAACTTATGGTATCCTGAACTAAGATCAATTTTCGAGAAGTAGGAAACACCGTGAAGGTGGTAGAAAAGATCATCTATCCTTGGTATAGGATACTTATTCTTGATAATAACCTTATTCAATTGGT
Source organism: Solanum habrochaites (assembly GCA_027704765.1). NCBI lineage: Eukaryota > Viridiplantae > Streptophyta > Magnoliopsida > Solanales > Solanaceae > Solanum > Solanum habrochaites. The sequence continues at coordinate 35,007,355 of JAKWJA010002493.1, read as the reverse complement.
GCTAATCTATATACTCTATGGGCCACCATTCTTCTCTTGTTCTCCACAGCAAACCGTACAGAGTCCCCAGTTAAGCAACACTGGGTAAATAAGCCCCTTATCCAACAGATCTTTCAATTGTTCTTTCAACTCTATTAACTTTGATGGTGCCATTGTATATGGCGGAATAGAAATAGGATGAGTATGTTGGATGACTTCTATACCAAAGTCTATTTATCTCTCAGGAGGGACTCCGGGTAGATCAACTCGAAAGACTTCTGGAAAGTCTTTGACTATAGGAAGTGACTGAAGAGGTGATACCTCAGCACTTGATTCATTAACTTGGACTAAGTTATATATACAACCCTTTTGAAAATAACTTTCTCGCATTAAGATATGAAACGAAACGACCCTTAGGCACTACTGAACTAGTATTCCACTTTATGACTGACTCATAATGAATTTGGAAATTGACACCTCGAGTTCTACAATCTATTGATGCATAACAGGCATGAAGCCAGTCCATACCTAGAATGTCATCAAAATCTATCATGTCTAATTCTACTAGATCAGCCATGGTGCTCTTGTGATTGATAGAAATAGGGCAATCACGATACACTCTTTGAGATAGAATAGACTCTCCAATAGGGGTAGAAACACATAAAGGTTGACAAAGTTTCTCAGGATAAATCTCAAACTTATTTGCAATCTAATTAGTTACAAAGACAAACTTGATCCTTGGTCTAACAAAGCATAAGCATCAAAAGTAGACTTTGATTATACCCGTGACAATATTTGGTGAGTTCTCTTGATCTTGGAGGCTAGTGATTGCATAAGGTGATTTTCCCCTCCGCCAGTACCAGAAGTTGATCCTTTAGGCGCAGGAATGTCTGGTGGAGCAACTGATGAAGATTGGTCTCTATTTCCCGAATACAACAAAACCCTGCTATTCTAGGAACGCCTTTAATGAAATGTTTGAGCCTATTGATTTCACCTTGAGCAACCTACTGTAACATCATGACACTTACTACTGGCAAATGGGGTCCTACAACACCTACAACATGTAGGAGCCAAATTACCTCCTTGTGTCACACTTCCTTGGGACTGGGCTGGTCTAGCCTTGAAGTTCTGTGAATTCTAGACATTATATTCACCTATGTTTCTAGGCGCATGAGCACTAGAAGATGATGGTGCATGCACCTTTCGTTTCTGAAATTGTGGACGACTGGACCCACCTTCCTGTTGCCTAGACTCATTCCCAGTCTTGTCTTTCTTGTTCCTAAACTCCTCTGTGTCCCTTAACTTCTCCACTTCAACTTGTTGCACGTAAACCATCAATCGGATATATCCATGTCACTGATTAGCATTGCAGCTCTGCCCTCTTTGCTAGATGCACGACCCAAGCCAGCGACAAGCAAACTCATTCTGCTCCTCATATCCCTAACCATCTCAGAAGCATAGAGAGACAATTGGTTGAACTTCAACCCATACTCGTACATACTCAAAGAGTCCTGTTTTAGATAAAGGCACTCTCACACCTTTGCTTCTTTAAGATCTCTAGGAAAGACACGCCCCAAGAAAGCCTCTTTGAAACAAGCCCAACTCGGATGTGGTGCATCCTCATCTGTTCCCTCCTTCAACTTGTCAAACAAAATCCTAGCCACATTCTTAAGTTGGTATGCATCTAGCTCAACTCTCTAAGCATCAATGATCCATCACATCTAAAACCTTCTTCATCACATAAGTTTTCCGGATCTAATAGATGGCTTCGACGTGAACGGAGATTTTTTCTCAAATTTTGTTGAATCCTCAAAGTGTGAGCCTCCTCTTATCGATATCCTATCTGTTTCCCGACTTGGTTAGTCACCGATTGTCTTAACGTCAAGATAGCATCACAGAACTCAGCATTGGTAACTTCCCCTTGAGGTTACAATTTGGGTGCATTGAGTAACTCTTGTTTCTGAGGTTCAATGTTCTCCTCGATGGTACGCCTCTTACAAGCTCTTCCATGGAAATCATTGTTACTAAACCAGCGGACCCATGAATTGAGAGGATTTTACAGATAAAACTCACAACAAAAGGAATATAAAAGAAGTGAGAAATTCAAAATGTTTTAGCCTCAATAATCATAATTTGACGCGCTCAACAACCCTGACTAACGACTCTAACAACAACGGCTTCATCTAGACTACCTATACTCTTGAACTCGGTATACCGCGCTACCATGTTTGTCACCCATGTCACACGACCAGAACCTAAATACCCTTTGACGTTGTGGCACGGCACCAATACCATTATGTTCTTGAAGCGATCTGGCCACTTACTTTAAGTCACAAAGACTCAACTTAATCATAAAGCGAGAAACATTTTCATAGAACAACATAAATAAATTTCTTGGCCAAAATGACACTTACGTTCAAAATCAGAACATCTGAAATGTAAGATAAGAGAGATTCAAACTAAACAAGATGACTGACTATCAATCTATGAAGCCTAGATAATACTAAGTTGAATGTTGGGACAAACCCCACAACATTTTATAAGTAAAAACATGGAAAACAATCAAAGCGTCCTCCGGAATAAAAGGAGGCTCACCACTGACTCTGAGTGCTCAAATTGGACCAACAGGGCACTAGATGTTGATCCTGGTTACCTAAGTCTGCAATATGAAATGATGCAGGCTAACTGGCATAAGTACATTGAATGTAATAATATGCCAGTTGGAATACTAAACAATAACTTAATCTTGATAATAATAAGAAGAAAATTTATCTTGTCTCTGCTCAACTCATGAAATACTGAACTTAATATAAAGCAATAACGACACTGCTATATATATATTATATATATATATATATATATATATATATATTATATATATAGTATATATATTCTATATATATATAAATAGATAATAGATATTCGATAGATATAACTTTTGTAAAATTAGCAAAATAGCTTAGTTTGTTCGTTAAAGAGATGTAAATAACAAACTCAACCTTACTTATATATGAAAGTAGTATAGTTTTTGTGGGAAATTGTGTGACCGAAAACCATAACTATGAGTCTAAGTGATGGTACAATGTCTTACCTCACATTCCAAGAGGACTGTCATATACCTTGCTGTCAGTATAGAATCTAAACTACTAAGTGGGTGCACTAGTCTATGCTAAAAATCATTAAGGAATCACATAAAAAGTATGAACCTTCTTCTATCCATGTTGGGTATATGGTTTGTGGGGACTTGAGTTAACATGAACTCGTGTCCCCATATCTGTGCTCAATACTACTCCCAAAATACATAGCTCATATGTTTTTAAAATAACTTCTTTGCTGGTTTAATGTAATTGCTCAAACTGAGTTTTAAAAGCTCTTTTAAAAACCATGGTTCTCTCATTATTAAAACTAACCAAAGGCTCTATTGGAAGTCTAGCTTCCTTTCTTCCTTAAAATGTGAAAACATTTGTAACTCTTATGGAATACTTAGTTCCCTTATAACTTGTTAAGAGATGAACTCAACCTTTTACTCTTTACTTAGATAAAAACTTGAGTCTTAAATAAACTCTCAAGGTATACGTAGTTACCTTATATTTCTTTGAAGGAATAACTTCAACTCTTTACTCTTTACTTAACTTGAAACTTGAACCTTAAAACGAAATGTAAGTGTTAATTAAAGGCTCTTGAAACTTTAAGAAAGTCTGCTTTGACTTACTTCTTAATCTTTAGACTCAATTTTTAACTTCTTTGACTTTAATCTAAGCTTTCCTTGAATTGGATTATGAATTCAAGGCTCATGATCTCATGTTTATATATGATTTCATGATGTTTAGTTAAACCTTAGAGTGTTGGAATCAACTAGGAAATGTGGGTACATCATTTAGGAACTATTACAAAAAAACTGGGAATGAACGAGGTCTTTAGGCGTCCTTGGTGCTTTGAGAGGCGTGGGACGCCAGGCCCCAAACTTCAAAGGCAAAGTTGGGGCACTCTAGCTGGCGCGCCGCCCCAAGAGCATATGGAAAGAGTCATATGGGGCTATGGGAGGCGTGGGGTCCCAAGGCCCTACAGGTGTGTGTTTCGACTTTTCTTCTCCATTTTCATCTTCAATCCCTCTAAACTTCCATGTATCTTTGTCCAAACACTTTGAATCACTAATACCCTGAATACACAATTGATTAGACTCGAAAAATAACCTGGAAAATGAATCAAATCAACTTTATGCATGCAACAACTCAACCAACAAGAATTCAACCATGTTCTTCAAGAACTTCACTTGTCATCAATTAATCTACTAAAAATCTCTGAATTAAACAAGTTGGTGTGTAGTTGAACCAATACAACACGGAAAGATCTCACATAGCTTAATAGGGATCACCCCCGATGAATTCCACTAGAATTTCCTTGGCGTTCTTGGAAAAATCTTGATCTTTCTCCCTTCTCCTTCTTCTCTTCTCTTTTCTCTCAAGACCTAGGTGTGAAATACTTTTCTAATCTGAAATAAAACTTATTTTTACCCCAACTAAACCCTTAAAACTAATTAGAAAATAGTTAGGTGAAAACACTATGTTTGCCCTTACTTAAATCTGGAATTGGACCTACCTCTCTCCAATAGCCCCACTTCCGAAAGGCATATGTCCTTCATATGATATGAAAATCAAGAAAAATTTGTGTCGTTGGAATGATTTATCCGAGGGCTTTCCAACCATATAAAGAACTTACTCTAACTCGTCACGAGATAGAAGTTATGACTGTTTGAAAATAACCAGAAACTCACTTTCTTAACTTTAGGAAATTTTCCAGATTTTGAAAAATTTTAGTTTCTTAGCTTACTCTTGGATATTAAGAGTTACGAGATGTTAAAAATAGGCCTCCTAGATGAGATGAACAGTGGCTCATCTCTATGTAGCATAATCAATTATTACATAATAACCCAACTATATTAAGTAATACATAATATTTAGTTGATAATTATATTCATGAATTTACTATAAAACTCAATATCATTTCACTAATTTAGTTATAAATTTTTGTTATTACCTGAGCTTCTGTTAAAGGCTAAGCAATTCCCATTGACCATACCGACCATTCATGTTCATATGTCATGTCAAATAGTCTAGTTTTTTTATAAAAAAAAAAAAAAGGTCCACCCATTGTCCGAAACACTCATTAAAACTCCAATTAAATTCGATCTTCCAGATAGTCTAGTTCATGATTACTAATGTTGGAGCGGTATATTGTCATTTGTAGTTAGCAAAAAATATATTTGTTGGTGTTTATGCCATTTTATGTATTTGTATTTTTCTATGTTTCCCTCCTCAAATATTTTTGAAATGATGTTTTCAAGGAAATAAGTAAATTAATGTACTCCAAATTATTGTAAATTAATGTACTCCTATGTATTCATTCCCTAGAAGATATAAACTTTTCTAAATAAATAAAAAAAATTCTACCAGATTCTAAATGAATTAAAGCAAATAACTACCAGATTCACCAACCTTCATAAATAAATTAAAAACCCTACAAGATTCAAACTAATTAAAGCAAAAAATTACCACATTCACCCAACTTCATAAATAAATTTAAAACCTTATCAAATTCCTAACGAATAAAGCAAAAAAATACCAGATTAACCCAACTTCATAAATAAATAAATAAACCTACCAGATTCCAAACGAATTAAAGAGTGAACTTCCAAATTCATAGGTGAATAAAAGTAACCAACTCAATTTCACGTAAGAATCAAAGCATATGAAGAAACCCTAGAAGATATTAACTTTTCAAGAACATCATAGATTCACATACAATAAATTATAGGACATGGGGCTTCGAATAATTGTATCACATAGTTGTTGAATATCTATAACATTTAGTTAGTAGTAGTTGAATCTCTATAACAATTAGTTATTAGTAGTGGAATCTGAATAATTACTAGTAAATATTTATGTTATTTTTTCTTGTTACTATAAACGAACAATTATTGGAAGCCCTATGTCATATTTAAGTCTGAGATTACCTTTGTAAAAAGGGATGTAAATGATGAGTGATTGATTTTTGCGAGTAATGGCTTATGGTTGGTGCTACATAATAGATTATGCATTGTCAATAGAATCATTTACTGGGTTATTTACGTTGATCCACAATGTGTATTTTTCATAGACAACTGTTAAGGATACATATTCTTATCTATTTTTTAAGCATCTCTTATCAGACCTAGTAGGCCAAAGACAAGGATTATACTATGATTGTCAAATCTGTCCAGAACTAATTCTATTTCAATTATGAATTCTTTGAAAATGTTTTGTTTCTTAATTTAGTACTTATCATAAAAATTAATCACTCGTCAACAACATGATTTAGGTAACTTTTTCACTAATTAAAGGATGATGCTACGTCTTTACGAAGAACAAGTCGTTATTTTATGGCTGAAAGGAGTTCTAAGCACAAAGTACATGATATGATCTGATCATAAAAGTAAAACTAGATTGCACTATGGAAATTTCAAAGGGCATTCTCACATCACTCTTTCAATATCTACAAAATATAGTTTAAATGCTAAGGTAGAACATTTTATAATTGCCTCTAAATCTTTTGTCTTCACCCTTCACGACATTCTACCACATAGATTTCATAACTTTACAAGCTAAGCTAAAACGACATACATATTAACTTTTACAACTAGCACAACATTTTCACATTTGTGTGACTTTCTAAACAGAATATAGATACCTTATAATCTTAGCATTTATGATTACATGTAAAGATGTCCCAGGATATTCAATCAACCGAAGTCAATATCCTTATCTGGTGTCATACCCGGAAGATCTGCAGGGACACACCAAAACTCACGGACCACCGAACCGACTCAAATCGAAGTGTACTTGGGTAGTGTCCAATCCTTGAGATGTGCCCAGACGAGCTAACACCCTTTACTACGCTTTTTCTTAGCACGAAGAAAGGAGATTAATGCGCACTCTGATTGGAGTGTGTCACCCTCCCACCCAACGTGATTTGGTCCATGCTTGGCTAACGTACACCGTTTTGAGCATTAATATCCAAGATCGCAATTGCGGAGAAAGCCAAGTCAATTCCCAGAATTAAATCAAATCAACCATCAAAAAAACAAAAAAAAAAAAAAAAAATTAAGATAACCAACTCTACTAAGTGTGCTCCCACAAAGTTCACCAAACAAGACCTATATCCTTTTCAACTACCACCCGCTCACCCACCGAAGAAACACAATAGCAGTCAAGTATCACCAGGTAAATTTATATCATTAAGAATGAGAAGAACATAAGAAAATGTGGATCCAGATCATCAATACAGAGCCATGCATCACAAACCAGAAAATTACCGTTATGACAACATAGCTCGTCTCCGCCCTCCGTCCGGCCCAGGGTAAATCATAACAATGGGCCCTTTCGTTTCGTTTGTCCGTTTCCCTACAGGTTGTGATGTAGTGGCTCCGTTGGTCTCACCAGATCACCCCCGGCCCGTTTTGGTGACCACCTTCCTCGGCCACCACGCCCTCCATAATAACGGCCTCTGCCAGACCACCTCTACCTCTAGCCATTGGGGGGGGGGGGCGGGGGGGGGGGGGCTATTACTCTGTTTCGGACAATTCCTCCTAATATGTCCAGTCCGTCCCCAACATCCATAACACTCTCGATATTCACTCATGGGTCCTCATAGAATGTTGAACCGTCTGAGGGTAACCCCGCCACTACAGTCTGTAGTTAATACTGAAGGGTCGAACTGAGTACCTCCGACCCGATCCTCTAGAGTAAGAACCATAACTCACCGCCCTTTCGAACCTCTTGATGTCGATGCCATGGTGATTCTCTGGCTTCCCTCCTTCCACCTCTACCACGAGTCTTACTACCTTCTGAAAATATTTCGCTGTGGCCCGCTACCTTTAACCTAAATTCGCAACTCTGATCTCAGCCCCTTCAAAAAAAAACTTCGAATCCCCTCTTGTGGACTGAAACAACAGTTGGGTGGCATATCTTGATAGTGTCACGAAACTTAGCTCATATGCATTGACGACCATCCTACCTTGCCTAGGCTTAGACTCATCCTCCTTTTCCTATCCCTCAAAGTCCGGGGATATACTCTCCATAACAAGCTAGATAATGCGGCCCAAGTCATAGGTGGTGCCTCTGTTGGTTGACAATCTCAACATGTGCCGCCACCCACCACTTTTGGCGTTCCTTGAAACTGGTACTCCCGAACTCAACAACTCAACCGTTCTACTAACCCATCTTGTGTAGTAGCTCTGGACTTCACCAGAATCGTAGCATCCTCAGATCTGCACCCTTGAAGATCTGGGGGTTTTTTTAATTTCCCAGAACTTACTGAAAATTTCTGCTGATCATTTTGTCATTATAGGCCCAGTAAGTCAGGCGTTGGAAAACTTTCCTATGTCCAATGAGGCATCCAAAACGAGGGGACAATTGGCTGCTGTTGTCCGTCTAAAACCGGAGGTGTTGGTGCAAAAACATTGGGGTGGCCCTACCCTGATCATGACCAACCCACCAAATAAGCGAGAACCTGTTTAATAGCTCTTCTGGGGTGGTTGGGGTGGCATTTCCCATTCTGTACTTGTTCATTCTCCCCATCCTCCCTTCTCTAATACTTCCGTCCTCATTCTGTGGAGGAGTCCCCGCCCATCACAGATGGGCTGGTGCTCGTTCCTCCTCTCCCTCTAGAGGACGTCCTCCCCACGACCGGTCTCATAAACGCGCCCTTGCCCACTGTTGCACTTCGGAGCTAAAACGCCCCAGTGGCTTCTCCGTGCATCTTTTCTTGCTGATGTTGATGTTGGCGTAGTCGTTGCTCTAGTTCTACCATCTCGCGAAATAGAGTGACAGATGGTCCAGCTAACAATTTGTAATCACCTAGATCCCAACTTGGAATCCAAGTAATGCACGAAAGAAAGGAAGAATCGGTTTTCCTAAAGTCCCTTTATAGCCTCTCAAACAAAATAAGAGGCGTCCCCCTACCGTTCTTTAGACTCTACTAGACCCTGTTCTCTTGTGATGAGACCAATGAACCTAATGCTTGATACAAAGTTTGTCCACGAACCATGCGCGACTGGCACACCCCCTCACATTTACCCTCCTAGTTAGCAGCACCAACCAATCTGAAACCTTATCATGTCAATTTAATATCACATACAGCAATGCGGAAGACTTAACCTCATAATAGAAGACAATTCAATAACTTCTAGAAATTCAGCATCTATTATTCCCCAAAATCTGGAAAGTCATCACACCACAAGAAACATCTATGACAAATTACTAAACTATAGTATTCGAAAAAGCTAAAATAACAAAAGCAAGTCTATGCCGGAACTTCAGGATAGACATGAGAAGGGATCCAGTCCAAGTTAGACTCATTAGCTCACCTGAAGATCCGGTGGACCGAAGACGGCTAGAATTTTGCGGTTTGAGTTTTGAAGACGACGGCACGTTTGCTCGCACTCCACAAACAAGAAGAAAACATAAAGTAGGGTCGTACAACCAAGTACTTGAGTAGATATCATCGGCCAACTCAAAATAGAAAAGCAATATATCTCATATAATATCATAAAATCAACTAAATTCTAGACCTGTGATAACAACAGTACAACACATTTTAATATCACCGATCATATCTATGAGAACTCAAGCTCCATAACCATACCTCTTTTGGATACCTGTTTCTTTATGAGTATTTTAGCAGCTTTCAAGATTCCTTTCTTTATTCTCTCCGTGTCGGTACTGACACTCCGATCCCTACTACTATGTGTGGAACGGGACACTCCGATCCCCTATTCAATGTGTCGTAACGTGACACTTTCCTCGCTCCCCTTCAGCGAATCTACGTGTCGATTCGGTGAAGCACCCGTCCCACTATTCTACTGTGTCGCACGTTACCCTTGTTCCCGATCTTCCTACATCGCCGTGTACGGTTTCGTGAAAGCCCCGTCCCACTAATTTTCCTACAACAAAATTGTCGGCACGTGAAACTCCGATCCCCCTACACATCTACGGTCGGTTTCCCCCCGTGACACCACGTCCCACTAATCTATTGTCGGCACGTGACACTCCGATTCCACGTAATCTCAACTTCTATTAACTCACCACGCCTGTCTTTTATACAAGGCCAATCATCATTAACCAAGAGATTAGTTTATATCAAGAATTTGGGATTCAATAGCTATACTGCTTGTTTCCTCTACAATCATAATATATATAACCCTTCCTCACATCAGGACAACAGTCCATGCCCTACACCCAATTAAGCATAAAGAAGTCACACGTACCTTGATAGGCTCCTCCTGCTTGCACTCTCATAATACTTAACGCCCAACACATAGAATCTTCTGCTTTAGAGTTACTACGAAATAGTGTAAAAAAAAATAAAAATACCATCCACCGAGAATTGCCGATCAACATAGTTATCTTCTCAAATCCTTGCGATCCCTCTCGTCTCTCTCTCTCGTCTACTCCCGTTACTCTTCTTATTTTTTCTGTCTCTCTTTGTTCTTTCCTTTTTTTCTTCATTCACCCCTCTTTCTTTTCAACCCTAATCACATATATCTAAGATATAAACAGATGGCCATATCAATAACCAACTAATTAAATCTGAAGGTTACCATCATCTTTTAACCCCCAAGTATCTACGACTTATTAACATTACCCTCTAACTTTTTAATTAAAGCAGGAATAGTCAAACTAATCGCCCCTTAAAACGTATAAAGAATTCCCACGACCCATGACTGTGGGATTGCGCAACTCGCGACGCCCATCGTGGCCTGCGACGGATTCGTCCTTCAGGTCCGGCGCCAAGTCTCCAGTAGATGGGATTTCCCTGAAGACCTCTTGTGTTGGTTCCTCGTCCATCCCTGTGACGTTCCGTCTGCCATTTACGTTTCGTTACTAAGTTCTCACTAGTGTCTATTTTTTCCGTACCCAATTCAGATTTTCCAAGTGTTTCTTGAAACAGACCCTGCGACCGGTCCGTCGTGCCCATGACGGTCCCGTGGTGGGGTCCGTCGCCACTCATCCTATTTCTTTCCAGAAATAAAATCTGCTGCTCACTAAACGACTAAACCGGTCGTGTACATGAAATTCTGGGATAAACGAAACAATAATTTTACAATATAATTCGACATATAATTAATAAACTCATCAATTCGATCGAAGTTTCTAGAAACCCTAGGTCTTTGTAATCATGAAAGAGAACAAAGAACTGGTTTGATAACCCTAAGGGGACCAATGGGTGAAAGGAACCTACTAGTGAATACCCATCCTGGTCATGAAATTCACCAGAAATATTCATATTTTGGGGGCTGCAAATTGTTAGAACCTAGCTGAGTCTCACTGCTAGTATTTCTTGACCTTTTTCTCCTGTCTTGCCTTCCTAGTTTCTATATTTTTTTTTAATGCTTTTGACTTAGGTAATTTTTAGTTTATATATCTAGCTTAATTGACTAAATCCGATTATTTATGGGTCAATACGACATATCTTGGGGTTATAATAAAAGTGGGAGAACATCAAAAGACCCCTGAGTTAATTATGTCGGACCAACAATGACCTAGACAGACGTCCGGCTTACTTGCGGTCCGTCGTTTGGTCTTATCGACAGGCCTATAGTAAAATGGTCATATGTTTTTTACGTGAGGTCAATTTTAAGCAATTTCGGTGGCTGATGGACAGATATTAAATTATCGTTGCTTAGGAAATATTCATGAGACAGCTAAGTACATTTGTGTCTAAGTGTTATGATCGAGTAAATTGACTCCTACTTCCTACTTGCATGCCTCCTCAAATTTGTCTACTAATTTCCATCGACGGTCAGACCCTTCGACCCCGTACATATATGACGGTTCCCTACTACTGGTCAACCTGGTTTGTATCATAGAGTTGGGTGAATGTGTTGTCGATCGTCCAGTCACAACTATAACCATAGTCCTTACATACGGACTAGGTTCTGTCGACGAATCAAGACTTAACCTCATTTACTACTGGCCTGAGATGTTGTTTTTCTTGGGGATTTTCTGACACCCCATTGATGGATTGCCGATGACCGTGGTTATGCTCATGGTATGTTGATATCCACCGTTGGTTCACTGACAGATTTTTCTGAAATAGCTTTTAGTCTATTTTGATGCGGGGTGTTACATTATCTATCTCCCCCCCTTGGGACAATTGTCCTCAATGAATGACTTACTAGCCTACAAAGAGGAGAAGTGAGCTGCAATCTCCCTACACTAAACAATGAATTAAGTTTCTGACTGAATTGGTTTTTCGAGAACATGCAATACTCTGAAAAGTCAAGTCTATTGAGGGCACCGATTCAAAAAAAAAAAAAAAAAAAAAAAAGAAAAAAAAAAAGAGACTATTTCGCGCATGAATGCCAAGAAACCGAAGAGGAACTATTACCATCACTCAAGAGGAAGTGAATCTGAAGAAAAAGGTAAGGAAACTTTGGCTTTCATGGCTGCTTCTACTTCCCAAATAGCTCTCTCTACGGACTGACTCTTCCACAAAACCTTGAGTGAAAAAACTTCTTTATTTCTCAACCTTCTAACCTTACGGTCAAGAATCTATACTGTTACATTCTCATAAGAAAGACTACATTTCACCACCACACTCTCTAATGGCACTACAAAGGCTGAATCACCTACACATTTCTTCAAGAGTGAAATGTGGAGGGCCGGATGCACTGCTGCTAATGATGCTGGAAACTCTAACTTAGATGCCGCCTTGACTTGTTGGCAATTGATTACATTCCACCAATAGACTTCCCGCAGATCGTGATACATCTTTGTGGCACCTTGATTAATAGAATACCTGCAGTTATGGGCTTCTGCAAGAATGTGTTGTCTCAACTAGCTCACATAACGAACAAACAATCTACACTAGTAGATAAGTACACCATCTTTCTGTTGGGAGAAAACCTTCACTTTCTGTATGTGGAATGCACCCTTAAGTTCAAGCAAAGGTTGGTTCACTGTCTTACCTTTCCTTAACCTCCACTACCAAAGAAGATTCTGTCTCATTCTGAACTATTACATGATTGTCTGATATGCTCCTAAGGTGAACTACTAGCGATCAGCCTATGGAACATACTCACTAGCTCTCTTTCTTCCTCCAAACATGGATAACCTACACATAGATAATCTTTCTAAGAGCAATGCTGTCTACTGCTTTCCTTACAAGGATGATCTGCACACTCACATCATAATCTTTAAGGAACTCAGCCATTCCTCTGGCGAAGATGTCAACTCTTCTCTGGGTGAACACTCTAAAGAGCTTTCTTAATGATTAGTGAACACATCTACATGAAGTTTCTATCGTAAGTTTGAAACCTAGGTTTAATCATGATAAGAGAATCAAGACTGACCTACAACTAGGACCTAATGGGTGAAAGGAACCACTGGTGGAAATCCCACTACCTGTGATAAAATTCACTAATAAATATTTTGATTCGGGGATAAGAACTGTTGGAACTTGTTGAGTTCTTGACAAGGGGTCTTGCCTTTTTCCTCCTTTCTTGCTTCTAATTTTCTACTATTTTTTTAAAATCCATGATTTAACGTAGTAATTTTACAAATTATATTTTCTAATGCTTAAATACTAAAATCTGATGATTTATGGTCAAAGACGTATCTTGGTGGTAAACGATTTGGGAAATACCAAAAGACCCTTGAGTTAATTTTTTGTCAGACTCAACAACAACCTGGGTGGGGGGGGGGGGGGGGGACAGACATTCCCCCATTCCATTCCATCGACGTGGGTCCATCAGTGGGTCTGTCGCAGGCCTTTAGTAAAAACGGGTATAACTTTTTACTCGAAGGTCTGTATTTAGCAAGGTCGGTGGATATGGGAAGATAATTCAATTATTTATCTGTGGATATGTCATGGGACGCCTAATTAATTTTTTTCTAACAGATATGATCGATTAAAGTTGACCCAACTGTATTCCCCCCTAAACTTTCTACTAATTCCCATCAACGTTCAGACCTATGAACCGTAGATCGAATGACAGTCCATGCTGGTCAACCGTGGTTCATATCAGAAAGTGGGTGAATGTGTTGTCAATCGTCGGTCACAGACTACAGACCTAGTCTTACCAACGGACAGTAGGTCCGTCCGTTGATCAGGACCTAACCAATTTTTCTTGGGATGAGATTTGGGAGTTTTCGACCCCCTCGATGACTCCATGTGCCTCACGGACATGTGTCAGGCTAACGGTCAGTCGATGGCCACTCATTCCGCTCAATCGTCACTTCTCAAGAGATTGCAAGAGAAGGATGTGTATGGTAAGTTATTTTTCTACTGCTCAAACATGGAGACAAAGGGAAGGAAAAATTTCAACCTAGTCGTTAGGAATAAAATGAATCTACTGTTTAAGTTCAAGGAAAAAATAATTTTGAAATTCTTTAAAACAGTGGGGTTCAGAAATAAAACAAAATCATTTGTGAAATTGGTATTTCGCATCTTTGAAAAATATCTTAAAAGATTGTTACAAATGCATATATATATTAATTGTGGAATAAGTCACATGTTATTATTTGGCTATAATGTGATGAATTTAGATCTAACATGGGAGTTTTAAATTAATTATGAAACTATTTTGAGTAGTAATTTAACATGAAATGTTATGTTCAGAGATATTTCATTCTTTAAATGAAAAAAAAAACATAAAACATGTGATGAAATTTTCCTTGTCAAGTCACATAATATGGAAATAATTATGAAATGAGATTTTGTTGATTGGGTGAGTCGTTGCCAACTCCTTTGAGTCAATTGTGTAGAAAGTTGTGGTAAATAAAACAAATTGTGTTGCTAGTCTAATAAAATATGAGGTTGTGGGGACTAAAAAACTTGTCTTGATATTTTGTTTGCAGAAAACTGATGATTAAAATATTTGGTGTATTTAGTGGGATGAGAAAAGCAAATAACTTTTTGTTATTCTATTAGAAAGTGAATAAAAACAATAATTAATTTAAACTTCAACTAGTGAAAAAGTAATTGAAAAACTTTATTGAGAAAATATTTTTTCTAATTTGATCAATTGCGAAAGCACCAATATAGTGGTTGAATAAAAAATCATTATTATAACGGTAAATTTAAACTCATGAGGAGAAAAACATAATATTTTTAGATCATATTGATCGTTGGTATACCATAAATGTTTATTGTGTTAAAACTTGTGATAATATTGCAGATTCATGAACCAAGGCCTTAGCAAGATAAGGAGTCTGAAGCACATGGAGGGGGATGAGAATTGAATCTCATATATTCTGAGTCATATATGAGGAAACGCAACTTGGGCACTAGAGATCTAATAACCAGGTTCAATGCGAAGAACAAATCATATGATTACTTGTTGTTAGATGCACTACTGTTAATTTAAACTTTGTATGTTGTATGAGTGGGGTGTAAAATTATAGGAGCACGCTTGACTGATTTCACCTATGTGAATGTGAAAGTAGGTCGCTTTCTATGAGAATGGGCTTATTCATAGAAACACTCATGAAACTGGGATAGCACAAGGTCGTAACGTTTTGTCTATTAAAACTTTTGTTAACACATTGATTATTGTGTGTAAGAAGTATTTTTTTTATTTTCGTTAAGCAGTCATAGTTCAAATATGAGACCACTACTGACTCTTGAGTAAAGGTCATTGTTTACTATGTGAAGGTTTAAAGCAGAGCACACCTTCATTATGCAAAATTGTATACCTTCAACTAACTGATGAAAAACTGTCTCATCTTACTATTAAAATGAGTGCGGTATTGTTGGTGTTACATTTTAATATTAATAAAAATATATGTTATATGTCACATTATATATCATGTTATGTCTATTGATATATATTACATTTGTGCCTCTTACTCTCATCAATTGTGGAAGAAAGTGATCATTAATTTTTAGTAACCTATGTAACCACCAACTTTTCATTTCATCCATTATTTTATATTTATGTGTTGTAAATTATGTAACATTTGAGTCATTCATTTGAAAAATTTACTATCCACTATCTCCTATTCATTGCAAGGAAGTAATCATCACCTATAAATAGTGTAGTCTTCCTTTGTGTTGGGATACAAGAAGAAACAAGAGAAGAACAAGAAAATATAAAGTGAAAAAGATGAGTAGTATTATGTTTAGGTTTGTGTTGTGAAAGAGAGAGTTGAGACATAGAAAATGTTCCAAGTCTTCAACTATATTCACTATACAAAAGAGAGTATTATATGTTGAAGGAAGATGTTTTTTGTGGAACTTTGAACGCTTCAACTAATCTAGAGTTGTTTGAGTTACATTGTTGTTGGGTTAATGTATCCTGGAGGGGGAACATCAATAGTTATACTGCTGGACCGTTGTAGATTATGCCGCAGTGTTATTGATTATCCTTAAAGAGAGCGATATATTTGTGCCTCAGCCTAAAGATTTGTTTATACATTTTTGTTCATTTTATTTCAACTGTAATTTATTGTATTTGTTGTTTATTACACCATCAGTATGGACATGCGATATGAAATTTTTGTGTTGTATTTTTTCTTATAATAATGAAAATCTCATAAGTTCTAAAACTATTAAAATAGACTAAATGTTTATACAATATTATCAAATAAATAAAAAAATTTAAAATCGCATAGTAAATTTGTAATGACCCTTGAAGTGAAATAGGTCAAACTAGAGCTTCGCATGTATTTCATTAGTTAATAATGTATTAAAATAAGAAATTTTAGCATTAGAGGTAATGAGGTCAGTGTGATATGTTTTGAAGTCAAACATCAAGGGACCACCAAGATGTTCAACGACTAGACGTCTATGTGCTTGTGTGTGTTTTTGTGTGTCTTTGCACGTTTTATGTATTTTTTGGGATTCTATTTGATAGGAGAGGATCGTAAGACCTATACGAGAATATTTGGGGTTTGATATTTGGGTATTACTCCCCAAAGGACACCATAAGGGTCCTTGAGGAGGACCCTAGACTTGGAAAAAAGATGTGAAGCACTGCCCAAATGGAGACCCTAGCCGACAGACAAGATTGAATGATGCCCCATCATTTGGGGGCATAGATCCACACTTAGTTATGGGAGCTAAGTCCCAAAGAAATGACTCTCTGAACCAAATGACGCCTAGCAGGATGGGTCCTTATTATGAAACAGAGTGATGACATGGATGTAAACCAGAGTGATGATGCGAAGGACAACGAGGCTAAATCGGATAATAATTTTATTCAGCCTCGAAGGAGTAATCATGTGAAAATACCATCTAAAAGATTTGTTAACTTTGTCTAACAGAACATAGGGGTAAAGTGCGCGCTAAATATGCGGCAAGTGGAATAGCAAGTATCAGATATAAATCTATTATCTCTAGATGTAATTATCTTCTCCTCTCTTCTTTGTGTCTTCTTATTTCTTTGCAGTTCTCTAGCTCTCTGTAATCTTAATCATTGTAAATTGATCAGTAATTAATATAAGTATTAGTTGGTTGTTATTGTGTTTGTTTCAATATTAGTTCAAACGACACCCAGTAGATGGGTCCGTCGTTTGAAAGGCTGCAAAAGTTATCTTCAATTCCGCCATGCTTGGGGTGTTTTGGTAAATTCATCCCAAGTGTTTTAAAAGGTATTGACAGTTGTTTTAGGGGTTTTTAGGTATTTTAAGTTAGTTTATACTCCTAGAACCTAAGCTAATCTTCAATTTTCAAAATCAAAACCTCCCACCCAAGAAAAACTCTCTCAAAACCCCATTGAAGCTTGAACTCAAGGTAGAGATTGGATTGAAGTTTATGGGAGATTTCTTCACCAAATCTCATGTGTTTCTTCATAGAAGGTATGGTAGTTCATCCTTCGCTCTTCTCCCATGCAAGGAGCCAATCCAAAGACTTTTCAAAAAGGGTATCAAATTCCTAAATTCTTATATTTTGAATTCTAAGTATGGGTTCTTTCATAAAAATGTTTTAATGAATGAAATATGATATTATTCAATGTTAGTTAATGATTTTACGGTCAAAAACTCAATGAACCCATGAATATGCAAATCCTCAATTTTTTAACTTATGAATTGGGTTTAATGTATATGATTAGATAATGCTCGAGAAGTTTGTTTTTTTTATGTCGTATTCTGAATTACCTACTGTACCTTTGTGCTTGATTATCGATGATTCATGACGATTGAGCAAGGTGGCAAAGGCTAGCATGCATTTAAGTTGTGATCTATCTTGCCTTAGTCTATTTAAATTGATAATTATGTGTGTGTATTGTAATTATGTCATTGAAGACATTGAGAAGAAGTTATGATGTATAAGCATGAGTTGTGTTTTAATTCATTTTCGCGAAGTAATTTATTTTTTTAATAGATTTCACTTTTTAGAGTCACCCTTAATTTTAAGGAAAATCAAGAAACTTTTGTTTCAAAGACTTAAAAAGAAATCGTTTTGAAAAACATAATAACAGTGGGTTCGAAGATTGTTATTTTATTTAGGAAGGTTTTTACGACACCTAACTATTTGCTAAAGCGTGATAACCGACAACTAACTTATTTGGCTAAAATATTCTAAGTCTAATTTTTGAGATATATTATTTGAAGTTTTTTGAAAAAATTAATTTAATGAAAATATATTTCAAGATATTTACTTATTTGATTAATGGAGTCGTTATTTGTAAAACCAGTGAATCTTATGGGGATTTTAATTTTTCAAATCTTAAACTAATCACACGTATCAACAGGCAGTAAAAGATAAAGTAAAAAGAGGCGAGAGTTTTTTTTTTTTTTTTCTTTTTGGTAGGAGAGGGAGAGAGGGAGATAGAGAGAGGGAGAGATTTGGGTCAAAATCCTATTTCTGTCCGTTTGGACCAGTATTTGGACCCATTTCGCTTTGGGTTTTTGACCCATTTAAATTTTTTACCTGTCCTGAGTTCTAGTAAAATAATACAAAGATTACAAGGGATTAGGCACAATTTTTACAAAATACAACACTAAACAAAAGAAAAACTTGCTTTTGGCCATTTGACTTCAACACTTCAATTGACTTCATATCCTATAATTTTGGGGGATCTTTTCGTCAATTTTAAGGTTGGGAGATTCAATGGAGAATTTGAGAATTTAAGGCTCTCTCAAAATGTAAGAGGGGAGGCAAGAGTTCATGGTGAACTCGGACGGTTTTTACGTGCACAAAAAGGGAAAGGAACATTAGCATATGACCTAACCAAAACGGACAGTAAAAAAAGAACATACTAAATTATGCAAAGGGAAAAAAATGAGACATATATACTTATAACATAATTAAAGGAAAACATATAAGGCCAAACAAAAAGCTAAAAAAATGACTAAAGAACATGCTGATCGTTCCAACTAAATAAATTAACATGTTAGTTAGCTATATGCACTAAAGTGATCAAAATCAAACTTCACTAACTACATAAAATATTATGATGAACAATAATTTTTGTGAGAATTAAGTAAAAGGTGAGCAACCAAGAAACCTACGGACATTACTAGTATATTCATATGCTGGGGAGAAAATGTAACAAGCTAACAAATTAAGATGATAGACATGTCTCAGATACTACTGCTTTTTTTAAAAATAAACATGATAGGCAAGTCTCACATACTACTCCTTTTTTTTAAAAAAAAAATAAAATAAAATAGTACAATTCAACACTAACAAATTTAGCACTTAGAGAGCACTTGAACAAAGGGCCATTTTTCAGGCAATAAACTCATACTTAAGTCGCTAACGCGACACATGAATGACCTTAGATTTTTAAAAAGAATCTACAAAAAATGCAATTTAAGAAGGATCGAGACTAGAGAGCGCTCCTGCACAGAAAAAAAAAAGAAGATAACAACAGCACTCGGATGATAGTTAACTTAAACCCGAGGACAATCGATTAAACACACTAGAGATCTGACTAAGCAAAAAAAAGTAATTCAAAACTCTAAGTGAAAAAATAAATAAAGAGACTTCCCATATATTAGTTAGACCTTATATTCCACACATATAAAGTAAAGGAAAGAACTAATTGAAATACAAATGGATTGACTATTAAAGATATTGGACTGACATTAACATGAACTCAAATCACAACAACTACAAATTTTCGTATTTAAATACAATACTCAAGAATCCTACCAGACTGTAACTCGGGAATAGCATATAAACATAGATAATTTCTAGAGATTTTTTGGACTAAAACTTTAGTAAGCTTAATCATCCCATAGGACTTGCACTAACTATAAAACTAGTCAAAATCTATCCCTTAACATTAATACCTCCCTTGAATGCAAGAAGAAGAAGAGGACATAGCTACAAATTTAAACAATGATGAAAACGTCTTACTAATCTTGAAAATATTTTAGATACATTAATAACACACAAAAAAAAAACTTCTTTACAGACACAAATCTTCGGACTAGGTAATGAATAACAAGTAAGCAAAAAAAAAAAAAAAAAAAAGACAACTAATGTCAACTAACAGGTAAAAAAATTAGAGTTCAAAACAGCGTAAAAGAAATAAAACGCTATGCTATTAATGAAAATCAATTTTAATAAATAAATTTGCATAGGTCAAGGAAGTCGGGTCTCTACACAAAAAACAAAAAGTCCAAGACAAGTTACAAATCAAATAGGCAAAGTCGAGAAAGACACGCTAGAATGTGATAAACATAGCTAAAACTAATAAGCTAGCACCAAAACTAAACATGAACTAAAATATCACTAAGAACATGAGACAATAACATTATTTTAGGCAAGACGAGGTTGATACTTAATCGACCATAATACAAAAAAACTAAAATATCAGTAAGAACAACTACACGGAAAGTATAGAACAACTACGAATCCAACAAAAAACAAAGCTCAGAAGAGACGTTTCCCTTTTTTAGGGCAGGGAATGGGAGAAAGATGAACCGAGCTTCTACCACCACGCGACTCGGATCTGACCAACCACC
This sequence comes from Solanum habrochaites, assembly GCA_027704765.1. NCBI lineage: Eukaryota > Viridiplantae > Streptophyta > Magnoliopsida > Solanales > Solanaceae > Solanum > Solanum habrochaites. The sequence goes on along the minus strand of JAKWJA010002493.1, from coordinate 34,986,419 downwards.
TTGAGCTCTAAGAGAGCTTATGCCGAATGAAAACAGAGGAATCGAAATAGACTAGGATTGATTCCCTGTTATCATTCTTTTTGCATATCTTTTGTATCTATTTTTCAAGATTTTTCCTTAGTATTAGTTGAAAGAAAACTTAATCATTGATTTTTATCGCCTCTTCGCAAAAATTTTCTTCCAACCTTTTTTCTCTGTTCTCCCAAAAATATTTTGGCCCCTTTTTCCCTAAAACTTTTTTCCCCCAAAAAAAAAAGTCAGACAAGGGCTTTAATAGAGGATTTTTTTTTGGGGATATGGAGGGAAATCTGGATCATTTTCAAAATTCAAAAGTTTTTTTTATTCCCTTCACAAAGATGAGATTGCTAACAGCTAGAATTCGTACCTTTCTCAACAGAATGAGAATGGTATCCGTCTGATTTTATGAGCAAACGACGCGCGATTGGGTTGAGTCACTGCTGGTCTTATCGATTTTATGTAGTCTTGGTCTATTTTTTAGGTTTGTCGCGTTGGAGGACAAACACGCGCAAGTGTCAGGTCGGTTGTACGCATTTTGGTATTGTTGTGCGCATAGTTGGTGTTGTGTTTGCTAGAATGGGGTTGGGCTAGGTCTTTGTGGAAAAGAATGGGGGGAATATTTGATTGAGGTGCTGGAAGTAAAGGAAATTGGGTTGGGTTTTTAAATATTAAGAAAAGGCCCAATTCGATTTTGCTGTGATATTTGGCTATAAATAAATTAATCAATAAGCTTCTAAATTTTAACGAAATAACATAATCGACTTGATTATAAATTAAAAATAGCAAAAAATATTATATAACTAAATTAGCTAGTAAAATATATAAATAAAGTAAAAGCTGTCAAGATGATTTCGAGTAATCAAAAAAATATACTAATAAGATAGATAATGAGTAAATCATATATATTATCTTAAATTAAAAAAGTGATGGGATTAATTAAAATAACTACAACATTAAACTTATAAAATCTATTATTTCAAATTGTTAGAATAGAAACGGCGATGATTAATTCATGTTATGGAGGTGCGAAATGGGGTTGTCAACAAGTTGTATTGTGAAGTTGTCAATGTGTGTCTTGGTGATGCGTTGTCTAACTGAGGTATAATATGAATGTGAAGCATGATAGTGTGTGAATTATAATTATTGTAGCATGATTATGTGTCGAAGTCAAAGTTCTGAATATGGTTGGTATGTGAAGTGTGTTCTCACATATACTCTCACACAAACTTCGAATGAATGAATGAAGTTAATTAATGAATATGCGGGATTCTAGGGTAGACATCATTCAAGAGTAGAGATTAAGTATCTAACACCAACCCTACTATTCCTAAGAACTCTAGTGAATGAAGAATGGGGATTTTGGGGTGGACACTCTTTGTGAGTTGAGATGAAGTGTTAAGTAGAAACCTCCCAATGCCTAAGAGTTTTCCAAAAAAATGATGGAGGTTGGATACTCTTCATAACTTGAGATGTAGTATAAGTAACCTCAAGAGATTAGTACATTTCGTAAGTTGTGATGTAGTACTTTGTAATCCCTTAACCTATACATAATGAATGTAATGAATGTATAGAACTCTGTGGGGCCTTATGCTTAGCACCGAGAGGATTTGAAGAAGGGGTGGATCCTCCTCGTGAGTAGAGATGTTGTATCCAATGTACCTTTTGAGTACTCTTCGTGAGTTGAGATGGATTACTTATAAGCAATCTCCTTATTCCCTGACTATGCACCCACATAGGTTTAGCTATTGGAGATCCATGTAAATCGCGTTACGATGTAGAATGACCCTAGCTAGCAACATGGGGCATCGTTCAAGGTCTGGTTGAGGGGTTAATACCACGAACGATTACAATGCCGTAGCCAGATTCATGGTTGTGCGTCAGATTTAAACTATCCCGAGCCCCCACAATGAATGTCAAGAACTACGTCTTCTTAAGGGGGTGTAACAACTTACGAGCGGTAGAGAATGGGGCCGCTATCTATCCATGCACAGTAGACATTCGGAAGAGAAGGCTTAGGTGTGTTCCTTATATAAAATGGATGATGGGTTACTACATGATGTTAATGAAGTAAGTTGACTTTATGCATAATGTTATTGAAGCATATTCATATTATATCTAATTTTGATGAAGTTATGTAAATGATGAATGTCATGTGTCTATTCTAGGGTGATTCCGAAGATGCATTAAGTGGAATGAGTAGTACGGGATGCTACTTTCACATTGCACAAAGTTTAACTTGGGGGTTGTCATGGAGGATGGCCTTCATGTGAACCTCTTGAATGTATGTATGTTTTCTCTAGTACCTTTAGTAATAGATGTTGACTTGTTAAATGAAATGAATTATGCTTGTATTTAGTAGTCTTAAAGATCACTTAGGTGGGTATTGAAGAGTCAACGACATGTGATTTAGTCGAGGACATGTGATTTGATGAAAACAAAAAATAGTTTATATGAATGACCTAGAAGAGAGTAGAAAGAAAAAAAGTGGTCAAATAAAGGTTACTTAGTCGACGACGGCATATACGGATTGTTGCCCTGAAAATCGAAATAATGTACACATGATGTTTGTTTTTATGAAACAGTTAACGTGTCTTACTTGAGAGCACAACCCAAGAGTGGGGGGACGGGGGTTAGAAGTAACATTTTTATCTCTTTAATCATGATCTATACTTAAGTAGGAAAAGATTATGAAAAATATATTTACAGATTAAGATCCAAAAAATGAAAAATAGAACAATATCAAAATAAAAATATATTAAGAGCAGGAGTTGTAGATGCAGGTGGAGTATATTTTTATTTTATTTTACACACCGTTATGATAGAATTTATTTGATTGATCACCAGAGTCACACCCTTAAATGGTAGAATACTCTTCTTATTCATAAACATTAAATCTAGAATAATTTTATAATAATATTACTTTGCCATTTCAAATAAACAATTTATGACGCCTATGATTGTGAATTAAAATATATAAACTACTTAATATCATCACATGTGAAGAATAACACAAGGATTATAAATTACAAAAATAATGACTGGTTGAAATTGACATACCTTTCCCCCGGACATATCAGCCTTTATTTCTCACATTTATATCGAAGTTAATCCAACCAATAAGTGCATATCTAATGTCATCTCGTCAAGCTAGATAGATGAGAAGAACAGGTGCTACTGCATGTTTGGGTTTGGGAATTCCGACGGTGTAGATGCAGGCTTCGGAGAGGCAAGGTGGATGGTGAAAGAATTACTAAAAAACTCGACGACGGTTCCATTTAGAGGAATTTTTCATGGAGAGGCATAACCAATATGGTGGTTTTTCCATGCGGTCCATTGGATATAATCCTAAGGAGGGAAACATGATGTTAGTTGTGGTTTTGATTCTTCTTTATCAAATATCTCTCCAAACTTTGTTTGCAAAGAAGCTGTTGTGGTTATTAGTATTGGCATATGGAAAAGCCAATAGCTTATGAGATGATGAAGCTATTCAAATGAAGCCATGATCCGGCACAATCTAGGGTCAAGGGTATTCTGGATCTATAAAAAAAGCTTCCAAATCATATAGGATTCAATTTGAGGATGGAAAATCTCAGTAGTTGAGTGAGGGATCACTAGATTACACCCTCAAATGATTGGATCACTCTTCTTCTTTATTCAACATTAAATAGATAATTATATAATAATATTAATTGTGCCATTTTCAAAATAACAGTTGATGAATCGTGCAATATTTGCATTAAAACTATCATAAAACTATTAATATATCATACATTGAAGAATAACACAAAGATTATAATATTATAAATAATGACATTGGTGAAATTGCCATACTTGTCCTTTGATTCTCACATTATAGGCGAAGGTAATTCAAAACAATTGAATATCTAAGTAAGATAATCTCGTAAGCTAGATTTGAGAAGAAAAAGTTGTCGATATGTTGGTTTGTGTTATAGTATCGAGAGAGGTGGATGATGAACACTAAAAACTCGAAGGTCATGCCATTTGTAGAGAGTTTTTCCTTGGAAGTAGAACAATGTAGGGTTTTCATGGTCCACTAGATATAATTCCTAGGAGGAAGGGGAGAAAAATCGTTAGTTGTTTTTTTGATTCTTTTTATCGAACTTATCTCTCTAGATTTGCTGCAAAGATAGTCTTTGTGTCTAATAGCATAGGCAGAGGAGAGGAAGAGGACAAATAGGTAGAGATAGATCTTACTCAGATAAGCCAAGACCGAAGCACAATTACGTTCAAGGGTATATACTTGATCTAATGAAAAAGCTTCCAAATCATATAAGATTGTAGTTTGAGGTGGTAAATATGGTAATTGAATGAGGTTTTTCAGGAGATTGTATATGATAATCCACTTTGGTATAAAATTATTTCAAGCACCGGAGATCTTGTGAAAAAGATTAATTATCGTTTGATGTGAAATGAAATAAAACAACAAACAAATTGATGATACATTGGAATTTTCTTCAAAAGGTACTATCAATAGTGAAAAGTATCAATGCGATGCGAGCGAAATATTAATGAAAAAAAGGTTAATAAATAATTGGTGGTTGCCACTTCTGAGCCAAAATTCATCACATTCATAGATGTGTTAAGGTAGTAATATTGTGTAAAAAAAACTACGAATATAGAGGGAAAAACATCAAGCGTTGGTTCAGGCCAAAAAGATTAATGGAGTAAGGAAAACTAATGGAGGACATAGATGTTGAAGATGCTCTGTAAATTCGGGGAGCGTTGTTTTGCAAGTGTTTAAACAAATCATGAACATAAAAATTGGGACGCTGGTGCACACAAAAATTCAACTAGTCGCCGAAGTCTTTCCCGATAGTTTAAAATAATACTCCATGACTAAAATGATTGTGACTGAAACTTTTCATGCAGTTAGTGAAGAGAGAGACAAGATATTGAGTAATGTCTCAAGGGACCTAGTATGTTCAAATATCTAACACAGTAAATAAATCAAGTATTTATGTGGATTATAAATACATTGTGTTATTAATGGGTATTTGAAAAACTCATATAGATAAGCTGCAATAAAAATTTATATAGCAGTTTCTACTCTTTAAAAATAAAAGTCTATTCATTCTTTAAATGAAACAACGTCTTCGATGTTCACGATCTAAGGACAACACCCTCGACGTGGACGACACTCAAGAAACCTGCAAGGACACCAAAGCAAACCAGCATAATGAACTGGGTCATAAGAACAGCGCACGTCGTACACTACAAGCGAACGGACTAAACTCAAGAATACAAAAGCTTTAAAAAACGAAATAAAAACTCTGATACTCTAATACAAAGTTCTAATTCACTGATTCAATTGAATAAATAGAATAGTAACTAGCCAAAAATGGAGTGACTCGTGTTTGTTGTATTTAAAACATTTAAACAAAATAAATGAACAGATTCCTCAAACTTTACTCTCTATCTATGAGCATCTACTATTACAGAAGAATATGGGAGAAGACCCATGATATTTCCAAAACTACTACGGTAACATAAAGGTGAAGTCCTCTAGAATGTAAAAGCCCTCACCAAATTCCATGACCTAAACGGATAGCCTGTTGATGATGTTGAATACCGTTATCTTCATCACGAAACAATGCACGACACAAATTGGAGTACATTGAAATAGGACGAAGATGGAAGGAGAATTCTAAAACATAAACATAATGGGAACCTGGTTAAAGAAAACCTATATACGTATCTCTTCTCAACTCATTCAACTTCAACTTCTTACAACTCAATTCAAAAAAATATATTTTAACTCAACAATATCAGATACAAACTTTGGATAATAGAGCAACAATAAATAAAAAATGCAATATTGGAAGAATCTTTTAAAATAATAGATAATACTCAAGGTATATTAAAGAATACAATACACGTAGGTCACTGCAAGGATAAATTATTAACATTATTGTATGTGAAATACAAAATAAATTCTGTTGTAAATAAGAATACATAAATTGCGGGGAGTAGTTTCTCTAAAACTGACAACAACCATCACGATGAGTTATGTGATGATATATCATCTCTTACACACTACATGCAATTTCCTATATCTTGTCGGCGGTCTGAAACTCACTCAACTAAGGGATTCCAAAAAAAAAAAAAACGAGTCTATGCTAAAAAGCAGTAAGGAATCATTTAAAATGTATCACCCTTTCTACCCACATTGGTTTTATGAATTATGAGGACTATGATTTGTATGAACTCTTCCCATATCGGTGCTCAAGCCTAGTTGATGATGTCGTATACTCTGGCAAGGTATAAGACAGTTCTAGCAGTGTGGGCGGGATGATGTATCATCATATAGATCATAGTGATGGTTGCCGTTTAGAGAATATCCCAAATAAGAGTAAAGATTTATTATTGTATTTTTAAATACAATGAGTTATTATCAACTGTTTTGAGATATTTCTTTATATTGCATCTTCACTGTTTCTTTTATGTTGAATTGAGTTGAGTATCATTGAGTTGAGTATTCTTGAGTTAAGATTATTTGAGTTGAGTTTAGTTGAATTGAGTTGATATGAGGTGAGTATGTTCCCCCTTTTTTATTACTTCAGATTATGTCTAAGCCTTAGAGTTACCTGTGCATTCTCATACATTCAATGTATAAACTCCATTTTGCCTACACCTTTTTATGATGAAGAGACATGTATTCTGGGTTACCAACAAGTGCTCTGTTGACACCACTTGTAGTCTTGAGTTGCTTTAGTGAGCCTTATTTAGTCTAGAGGATTCCAATTATACTTCTAGCTTTGTTAGGATGTCGTGGGTCTTGTCATGACTTCCAGTCTAGTTAGTAGAGGCTTCATAGACAATACGGTTTTGAGAATTCTTTTCTATTTTCAATTGTTAATGTCCAAGTCTTTAGTTGCCTCTTTTGTCATGTTAAATTCTTTTTATAAATATTCCAAAGATTATTTACTTTGAGACCTTTTGAGAAGCCATTACTTTAAGTTGAAATATTGTTGAGTAAGTCTTTCGCTACGTACTATGTCAGGCCAAAGGTTTACTTGGGGACCATCTATGGTTCTCGAGTGTTTGTAATTTTTAGGGTGTAGGCTGAGGGCGTGAAAAACTTAGTATCAGCACACAGAGTTAAAGAGTTCTAGGGTATCTATGAAGACGTGTATGTAGAATCATAAAAATCTGTGTGAAGTGCGCAACATATATAATTAGGAGGATACAACATTTAGGAAACAATTTCCTTCATTCTTAATCTTTTTCATGCGATAGACTTTAACTCTACGAAAGTTTCTTTATACTTCGTTCTGCGTGTGTCTTTGAGATCATGCCTACATGACGAGATTTTTGAGATCGTCCTGCTAGGAGAAATATTGATCCCCAAGTTCAGGGGGTCCCCTATTCACCAGAAGCACATCCCCCAAATACAAATAATGCTTAGTTTTGGGATTGTATCCAGATGCTGACCCAAGTTGTTTACAATAAAGTTGGTCAACAAAGAGTGGGGCAATATGATGTGTGTAAAACCCCGAAAACTGGGGAACTGAACTACAGAATTTTAGAGTCTTGGATGAGTGTTTTAGAGTTAGGTATAATAGTTAGAATAATAAAAATGATTCCTTACTTAGAATAATGGTTTTAGGGGTAGGACGTCAAGGTACGGCCTTAAAAGGACCACCCAAGGGGTCCTTGAGGAGTACCCTTAAAACAACCCAAAAGGTGTAAATTGCAGACACCCACGATTGCAATCTACTGTTCATGGATGGACCCACGCCCCGTGGGTCGGCGTCGCGTATCAAAGCCTGCAAAGTCTTGCCTTTTCTAGACATAGTACCACACTCACGAGTGTGTAATATAGGCAGTAGAGGCATCTACAGTCCGTGTATGGGTTAGTCGTAAGTCAATAAGATTTTTAAAGTTTATTTTTTAGTTAGGTTTTGCAATTAATTAGTAATTATTAGGGATTAAGGGACAGGTCCAAGATAGTTATGAAGAGAAAGGAAAAATAACTACATTGCATGTGAAAATTAGTTTAACATAAATTACATTCGCAAGTTATTGAGGGAGGTTTAGGTATGATTGCAATTTAATAAGATAATACCTAATATGTTTGTATTGGCATTGAACTATTAATATATGATGATGAATTTATGTTATTTCTATGGCAAACCCTAGTCTAATTGATGAATGTGATATTATGTGGGTTTTTGGTAGAAAGATGAAATTGAGGAATTTTAATTGATATTCTAAAATTAATGTCCCTTGTAATAATTTTTCATGGTTAGGAACACATAGAAGTGAACTAAAATAGATTACAGTAATATTGATGGATCATGACTTGTAAAGATGAAATTGAACATTTATGATCAGTTATGACTAGAATCACCTACTAATAAAGTATATAATTAAATACCTTAAAATGTAGGTATAAAGATGATAGTAGGAAGTAAAGCTTGAGATTATGCCTTGTAGTAATGGATGTTAGGGCTTTGAGGTAAAGCCAATATTATGTGATCTTGTTGTGTATTGTTTCTATCTTACACACTTGCATAAGTATGCTAGGAGAGCCAAGGTTCTCACCATAGAGATGTCTAGGTTGGCCTTAATACCTAAATTACCCAAAAGCTTATTTTTTTTAATAACTATGATAGCTTTCATAAATCATATTCACAAGTTCCTGGTTTTTTCATTTAAATTCATATTCAAAATCAGACAATGTTGGATCCTATGAAATCAATTGGGAAAATGTGATAATTGAACAATCAACTACTTCATTTTTTAAATTAAAAAGTAAAATAAATATTAAACATAAAAAATAGGACCTACGGATACTTGGAATGAAACTCTAATGTGGACTTTGAAAACTTGGAAAATCTTTGTGAGACCCAATGGATGAATGGAATCCATGGGTGAATTCCACATACCTTGATGATCAAAACCCACATGTAGTGGATAAAAAAGACACTTGAAGTTTATACCTAAATTTCTTCCTTGAAACTTGAGAGAGTTTGGAGAGAATGAATATGGATGACAGATGTGAATTTCATAGAATGAGAGGGTTTTGGTAGATTAAGGGATTGAAAGGTAGCTATAGGAGTTAAATTCATTATCAAAATACAGTATATTCATTAAATGCACGGAAAAGACCCGAATACCCTTAAGAAATAATTGTCGTAGTTATCTATGTTGGGACCTACGGTACACATAAATTTTTGTCGTCCGTACTGGTCATCTTTAAAAGCCAAAAATTATCCTACTTCCCACAAGACAGTTTTATGAGTCGTCGACCTTTCTACCGTTCGTAGACCCCATCCATAGTCTTCGACTTTGAGTCGAAAATTTTACTAAGTGGAGAAACCGTTCGACGAAGTCCCAGCTATGGCCAGTATTACTCACTTCTGCTAGGATTTCATATGTATGCATTAAGGTTTTAAATCATTCCATGTGAAGTTTTTCTACAAAATTTCATATACGACTAATTTCAAATTAAGATGGGTCATCCTGGTCAAAAAATGAAATTTCAAAACATCAATTAGCTTCTATGATTGTGCTTCTATAAGGCATAGGTAGAACTAGTTGGTACACTTCACTGCCCAAAGCTATACGGCCGTGTAGTGTACAAGGGCAAGGGGGGAGGGGTGCTGGAAGAACAGGGCGGTCAGGAAAAGGACAAGGAAAGGCCGCGTGAACAATATAGTAATACAAGGTTAGATACCAAAATACCGTTCAATCTTCTTCTTTTGTGTGTAATTTTATCTAAATATTTTCAACACATTTAATTATATACACTCAATAATAATTAATATAACAAAAAGTTAAAGTTATATTTTTCTGGTTTCAATCTGAAAAATAAGTCTGTAAATAGTGATACTTAAATATAATTTACTAGTCACAAAAGCAGATTTTGTTATATTGGACTGAGATAAGTAAGGTTGTTATTGATTGCGAAATTGAAGAGGCAAAAAGAATTAGTTTTCATGTCGCATTTTACTTAGGGAACTCTCGTTTTCAACAGACATTAAGACCAGTGAGCTAAACATGGAATTGTGTCATGGAACCCAACGTCGGAAAGGAGGGTAGCTATATCGTTGGCCCAGATAGAATATTAAATCATGCTATCATATTGTGTGGATCCATTTCTAGGTCCTATGCGGGGAAACATTGTTTAAGGAATTAGGGAGATATGTATTGAAACCCGCTACATGCCCATTAGCATTGGAGGGCCTCATCTAATGAAAACCATCAGAGGTGAACAGGACTTCCTCTTTGGGAAAGGGAACCTCTTATTGTACAATTCATCAGTGATACGCTAATTTACCTTTGTAAAGACTTAAATACCATAACTTTCATAAAATGGCACGACCGGAATCTAGACCCCAGACAAGACGGCGTCGTTGACCTCCAGAGGTCGCAAACCAAGCCTCCCTTACGGCATTTTTTTTCAACATTGGTCCATAAGTTTAATTGGCTACTAAAAGGTGGTATCAATTGACTATCCTTCATAATAATGAACATCACATTGTTACACCCAAATACAACACATAAATACACAACTTAACACCCCCAAAACAGTGATTAAACACTTCCCTATACATGCATATACATTAACTTTTCGGTTCATATTTTTATGATCTTATGTGATTTTCCGCACATAAATACATTCATATTTCATTTAACACTCATTATAAAAAAAATTTAGCAGCACAACATACCCATCCTACAAATTCGTTGGGAGCTAAGGACAAGGACATAGAAGGGGGGAAACAACCTTAGTTTTAAGAGATAAGAAAAAACGTTGAAAGAAGTACTCTGGAGGAGGAATTCCATGAGAGAAACCCATAACCTTTATTGCTGTTCAACGAAAGAAATTGCACCCAAAACTCTCTCAAAAATCAATCCAAGTAACCCTCAAAGTCACACCACTCAACGGAACAACTTATGGCGCCTAATTTTTATTTTTTTTTGGTTGCTTTGTTTTTCTTAAAAATTCATGTGAGTCTTTCAAGCGTTGAAGAACTGCTGAGATTGCAGAAACAACGTGAGAAAGATGGAGAACGTTGAGTGGAGAGTTAAGAAGCATGAGAGAGAGAGAAACTAGTAGTTATTAGGAGACTAATTCAAGAATAGTCAATAGAATTAAAAAAAAAAAACAAATTAATACACATCTTGGTTTATTTTACTTTATAGCGGAAAAAGTACCATTATGCCCTTAAAATTCCCCCCGTAGATTGTTAATTAAAAATTAACTTACCTTAAGTACCTATTATTAATTTATTTTATTTTTGGATCGTTTAAATTGGTCCCGCTTCCCGCTTGGACTATTTCGTCCCTGAATGACACTACCATTTCAACATCATAGGACAATTAGATCATAACTTAATTTGCATGTACCATCAACCACTAGCAAAAAATACGAAATGATAAGGAACTATAGCATTACTAGTTAGGAACTTAATCTCATACTAGGGCATAGACACATCACAAAGTAACTATATGAAGGAATAAGTAAGGCTACTCACTCCGCGATTCATCAGAAGTGCCTTTCATCTGCACCCTAGATTAGGTGCGAAGGATCGTTGCCTCCTTGCGGCCTTCTTCACTTGGACCATTAGACTGGACTCTCTCCTACCTTGTTCTGACTTATCCTAATCTGACAATCCTTCACCATGTGACCCGGTTTGCCACAGCTATAACAAGCCATTCGTGCCCCAACATACACTCTCTCCATGTAGTTTGCCACACTTTCTGCAAGGTGGTCTCTCATGAGGGTATCCCAAAGTCATTGTCTCTCTCAACTCTGGACCAAAATTTCTATCATTGGCGAGCCCTTGGATGAACTTGACTCCCTTGGTGGAGAGTCCTTTCTTAAACACTGGGCTTATCATGATTTCAGTCACTACTCTTCCTTGAAAAATTATCATCAGCTTGAATGGACTTATTTCCCTACCCTAGTTTGTTACTTTTCTGCTTTTCCTCCACTTGCTGGGACATGGACATAGTCTGGAATGGAAAGGTCCCATGTGTCATGCGATAGCTTCCCTATACTCCTTTTCGAGATCTTCAGCAAGTCCTGTCAAGAACTTACTACATCTCGTCTCTGCTGTTTAGACATAAGAGAAGCGGCTACTTGATTGTTTCAAAAAACAGGGAATACTCCCTGACCGTCATAGATCTGTTTTAAGGGGATGAACTCCCCAATCCCACCACACCCTGTGCGCCCCCTCCTCATCTTATAGGGAAAAACCTTCCAAAAATGCTTCTGGAACTGCTCCATGTGACTGGCATTCCACTAGGAACCGACTATCTTGCCACATTTTACACCCAAGTCTGAGCAACATCTTGAGGCCGGTAGGAAGCCAGCTTAGACTTCTCAAGATCAGTGCGTCCCATGGCACCAGGATCTATGCTTCAACTACCTGATAAATTGTGAGGGATATTCTGTAGTCTTCTTAGGCCCCTGTGAAAATTGAGGATCATCCTCGTGAAATCCTCGCAGGCGGTTAGGCATGCTGCGAAATGGTTGGGTTCCCTCGGACATCCTGCGGTTGACTTTGGACAGTCATGGCCGGGGCCTGCATCGTAATGGCCTGTGCCGTTGGGCTAGAGATTGCCCTCACCTCTGCATCAGTCAACATAGAGGGGTTAACTGGCATGGCCACTTCTATTCAGCTGGCGACTGGGGGATTCCTATTACCTAGATGTTGTTTGCTCCCGTCTAGATCCTTAGTTCGCCAAGTGTTTTATCTCTGAAAACAACAAGGATTGATGTTAGACACGTTCATAAAACACAAAGAATTCAAACATTAGGAAAAAGACGATAAGACAGAAGACGGGAAATTTTTCTACGGCATTCATGCAGTATCTAACCAGGATAGTGTGCACTTCACTACCATGAATTAGAAACTCTCAGTTGGTGATGGAACTCATTTTTTTCCGGCATTTACCAATGCTTGATACCAACTTCTGTCACACCGGATCTAGACCCAGACGGAACCGGCGTCGTATGACCTCTCCAGAGGTCGCAAACAAGCTACTTAGGTTTTTCTTACTTTAAGTAGGTTAATTTTAGCGAAAAAATTTGAAATTTTAATTTCCTTAATCATACTTTTTAAACATTCTTATATCGTAATATCATATGAACCATATAATCATTTAAGAGAGTAAAAGCAACGGAAAGAAAAATAATCGTTAAGTATTAATTGTATAGCGACCAAAATAGCACCAATACAAAGTCTGAACCCACCAAAATAGGAAAGAACCCTAGTGGAACATGCTTCACTAGCTCAACTCTAAAACTACGCTAGAATTGTAAAACAGTAGAATCCTCGAAGATGAGGATAACTAACAAACTCCGGATTGAATGCCCAACGCTCCGGATAGCTGCAACACGAACCTATCGCTCACTTGTCCACCTGTGCCTGACCACCTAAAAGTAATTGTTTGTATGTAATTAGTACACGTGGTACTAAGGTAGGGTATATGCAAGCACACACAAGGGAAAATGCATGAGAAGAATAGACTCTTTCCTAACAACATGTTTTTAAAGGTCAATCAGTTGGGACCTTGCAAAATTGAGATGGTGAAAATTATTCCATGAGAGTGGGAACATGATATCATTATCATTATCGTACTCCACAAAACACATAAAATCTTCATATAGGCACATACAATAACATATAGTTTCTTTCATATTATTCATTCATTATACCATGAGACATTGGTATAATGGACTTTGACCTTTTAAGACTTCCCAAAATGAGGGCTCACATATGGGACCTCAAACTGGGAGCCTTCTGTAGAAAACACCAAAGTCTGGTTCATTCATTCATACGTACCTCGTTTTCAGTCTCTAGGTCAGTGTGAACACCAGCTATACCTAGATGTAGTTTAAGACTTTCATAGGGTTTGCTGGCAATGATCCGAATAACCTAAATTATACCTGAATCTAGCTCACTCTTGATTATCTATTCCTAAAAACCTTTGGTATCATTCTTCTTTATGATGACATTGGAGGATGGCCTCCTCATTCATTCATAGGAACTTTAACTTGTAAGACATTAAATCATATGTGAGCATAATGAATCCCATGGTCACCCCACACCGAAAAGAAGTGGATACCGGCAAAGCTATTCAAACATGCTAGCGTACATGGAATTTTATTCCCGCCAGATCCCTATAGTGGCAATATAGGTTCAAAAGACTAGGAGATGTATGGATTACCCATACCCGGCAAGCCGGGACAATCTCATCTCATTAGAGTTATGGGTGAACCTACGCCCTTCCCGAAAGAAGGTATCACCGCTCATAGCTAGCATCGGGACTCAGTATAAAGGGTCCATTACATCGACTCATACATCATGGAAGATGGGTTCTGTATGGGACATCATCCGTCAATAGATGATTTCTTTTCTCACATTAGTATTAAGTGTTTTAAACTCAAATATTTTTCATTAGAGTGTTCATAGAGACTGGTCTCTTCATTATTTACATCTCATTGGTGAGTAGTATGGTATCATTTAATTAGGCTCATTTGAGATTGCTATCATCCTAACAGTAGCCCTCCATCATGATGTCACCACATTCTTCATTTCAGTACGTATATCTGTAGGTTCACTTAGTCTTTGAACGTCTTGTTAAACTTATGTGGCCTCTTACATCCAAGCCAATGAGGCTTCATTTATAATTTCGTTAGTGATTCTTATTTTCTAAGGCTTATGTATTACAGACTTATTATCTTGTATTATATATACCAAGATCTGACTTTTTGATCTAAGTAGATGACATTATTCTTGAATATTTCCTCACGTATGACTTATGTATCAATACGGAGGTTTGGGTACGGGAACCCAAATCTTTGAATTATTTGGGATAATAATATATTTTTCATTGGTTTTATTTCTAATATTCTTAACTTTAGAACTCTAAATTAAAGTTTCAACACATTTTCAGGACCTAAAAATTTCTATTAATTAGACATTCTAAATTAAATTTCAATCATTTAGATGAAAAGAATATTTTCTATCTAATTAAGAATTCTAATTTAAATCCCAAATATTACATAAAAGAATGATTTTTTATTTTAATTAGAATTCTAAATTAAATCTCAAATATTTATAGAAAAAGAATTAATTTTCCACTTAAATTAGAATTTTAATTTTTTATTTTTAATTAAATTCGCTTGAATAGGGAGGTTGTGGTTTCGAACCCCCACAACCCCCCTTATTTTTCTTTTAATTTCGCTGAGGAGGAGGCCGTGAGGTGGTGGGTTCGAACCCCCACAGCCCCTCCTTCTTTAATTTATATAAAAAAAAGCTTTTGCAGTAAGGTTGTGGGATCGAATCCTCACATCCTCATTATTCTTTTTTTCGCCTACTGAGGTCGTGGGATAGATTCCCACGGCTCATGTTTTTTTTCTTTTTCGCGCGTGGCTGGGGATCGCGAGTTCGATTCCCCCCATCACCCTTTTCTTTTCCTTTTCCTCGCACAATTCAGGGGCGAGGGTTCGATTCCCCCCAGCCCCCTTTTTTTTTTAGCAACAATTCGCTGCTCCCAGCCCCCTGTTCGAATCCCCCTTCTTACCACATTCTGTTTTTTCCAGCCATGTAACCTGTGAGGTCTTGGGTTCAATCACATTACCTCACTGCTTTACATATTCTTTTTAAAAATCCAGATTCCAACCTTTTCAGAAAGTACTCCAATCTGAAAATTTCTTGTCATTATAACTCATTTTTAGTCACATTGTCCATAGTGTAATTGGCTAAAAGGTGGGTATTCAATTCCACTATCCTTATAATAATGAAAAATCACATTGTCACACCCAATACTCACATAAAATACACAACTTAACACCCCCAGAACAGTCGATTAAAACACTTCCCTATACATGCATATACATTAACTTTTTCGGTCATTATTTTTTATGATATTATCATGATCCGCACATAAATACATTAATATTTAATTTTAAAACCCCTATTTCCTCAATTCTTATCATTGGTGACAACCACATGTCTTAGAAGTATCTCCCAACATCACCCACCATCCCCTACAATTAGTAAGCCCCGGGAGCTCACTCCCCGCTAAGGACAACGGACCATTTAATTTCAGATATGGGAAACACCCTTACGAGCGTCAGAAAGAGACTAAGAAAACGATCAGAAAAAGTACCTTGGAGGAAGAATTCAATGAGAGAAAACTTCATAACCTGTTATAGATGATCAAACGACGAATTCGCTACCCCAAAAAACTCTCTCCAAAATCAATCCAATTACCTCAAGGTCCAACCACTCAACGAACAACTTCTCCTCCTTAATAATTTTTTTGGGTGCTTTGTTGCTTTAAAATTTGATGTGGTTCTTCAAAACGTGAAGAATGATGATATTTGGCAGAGAACAGTAAGAAAAATGGAGAACATGAGAGAGAGAGTTAAGACAGAGTGAGAGAAGAGAAAGCTATTTAGTATTAGAGACTAATTCAAGAATTAGTCAAATAGAATTTAAAATAAATTAATACACATCTGGTTTATTTTAATTTATACGCGAAAGGACCATTATGCCCTTAAAATTCCAGATTTTAAATTAATAATTAACTTACCTTAAGTACCTATTATTAAATTTTATTTTATTTTTTTCGGATCGTTACATAAAAATAGGCTTTAGGTGAATAAATCCTTATATGCATATCTTATACGTTATTGATGAGAATGTCTCATACTGTTACCTATACTATCCTACCTATCAAATAATCCTAGTTAAGATACCTTTCCCATAATTTGATGAACATACACTTTACATGCCATAGTATAGTAGACAAACGATCATATGCAGAAATATCGTTTTATAGGTCACATTATCTATCTAATAATAGATATGCATGAGGTATGTGTACATGGGTCAAAACATGACCACATAATGGAAATCAACATAGTACCGATGCAAACACCACTCTTAAAGATTCACAATAAACATTCATTCATAGACCACACACCACCCTTATAGCATAGGGAAAAGCACCGTCATTCATTAATCTAAGATTCCTAACCATGCTAAGACCACACATCATATAGGGGTAAATAGAAGGGGTGTATTCTACCCTAGTATTTTCCAAAAAATCATAAACATGTAGAACATACCTAGACCTAACGTAATCATTCACATATGGGAAACATCATCAATATAACTAGAACATGATACTAGTTTAGGAGATAGCATGATAACTCACATTGTATGATCATCATAACAACACTTCATTATACCACAAATTTTCTTTTAAAGACATGATCAAATCATATTACAGATTTACAAGAATGTAACCCACAAGCCACGATAAGTTAACATACCAACAATGCCATTCAAGGCCAAGTTTATTGCCATAGGACTAAGATTAGGTGAACTTAGATTATCCAAGCTTTGATCATAATTTATCAATTACCCCCAAAAAATCATCTCAATTCATATTGAAAACAAAAAACAATAGGAAAGATGTAACATAAGAGACTCATAAATCATCATCACCTAATCAGATCACAAGACCCACATATAGGCCCAGTGTTTGAATAAAAATAGGGGATTCAAGGGTGCTTCGTGAAAATTGTATTGAAATCCATCTAAAAAAACAGTATAGCTAATGAGAATAATGTTAACATTAATTTGACAATGAAAACCCATAGCTACATTGAAAAATAGACAATTGATTATACAATATTCTTGAAAACCTTGAAAAGAAAATTCTGTAAAAAGGAATATTAAACTAATGATGAAGATTGACATACACCTTATATGAAAAAAAACACGAAAACTTGAAGAAGAAACCAGTAAAATCCATCACCTAGGTTGTTCTCAGCTATCTCCAATGGGGTTTGTAGAGAGAGGGTTCTTTTGAGAGGGAAAGGTGAAATTTGAAGATGAATTGGAATGGGCTTTCAGGTTATGAACCATCATAAAATGCCTAAAATCTATATATATATATATATAATATATATATTATATAACTATATATACCTAGCTAGGATTCTATTTGGAATGTGCGATAAATTTCCCATTCACCCCTTTAAATTGGCAGCGTTCATGAAAAATTGTAGGTTCCATCTACGGAGGGCAGTCGACGGGGGGGGGTGTTGTTGGTAGACGATCGTCTTTTTGCAAATGTCGTTTTGACGAGGGGGGATCCCATTTTTGAAACTTAGATCACACGCCTAAGTAAGGATCAAGGCCCCCAATCTACAAGGAATCATCCATAGAACGGGCCGTCATTTGCTAATCAATGTTTGGACACTGCCAAGGCAGTGTACTACCTGCTTTTAGGTCCTCCTCAATGACCCTTTGTGTGTCCCTTGGGGAGTCGTGCTGGGATATTTTTAACCTAAATACGTTCATCCACATTTAAGGTTACTACTTATTATTTTAGGCATAAAAAATACATGAAACATGTAAAGGAACACTAGATATAGTGCCGTCTAACAGAACAACTTGCGAACGTCTTGAATGTTCTAATCAATTGACTCCAAACCACTTCAGATCACCTATTACAAGCTGCCAAAACACTGTAATAACACAGTATGAACCTTTTAGGCATATGTGAGTTCTAGACACTAATTACTTTTTGAGGGGTTTTATAGATCAATGATCTAGACTTTCTCAGTTCAAAGGTATGCACAAAAGGCGTAATGGGGCCTACTTGAAGTGTGCTAATGGTGGTAGGATTCACTCAACAACGTGTTGTGGTGGATCCATAAGCTTCATAAGTGTGTCAGAAAGGTGAATTGATAAGATAATTCCCTACGAATAGGTGAGGTAATTGCAATGGAGGTAATAGATCCCAATATTCTTTAGTGGCTCCGCAAGAGAGAACTACACCTAGAGGACCTACTTCAAGGAGAAAGTCATATGTATGCAATCACCATTCGTTAAGAACAAGAGAATTCACCAGATGTTGTCACTAGTATGATCACAGTCTTTGCTTTTGATGTATATGTTTTACTAGATCCATATATGAATTTATCTTTTGTTACTCCATATATAGCAAAGAGTTTTGATATTATTCCTGAACAACTTCTTGATCCCTTTAGTGTTTCAACACCTATTGGTGAGTCTATGCAAACCCTAGAAATTAGAAGGCTAAACTAGAGCTAAAACGTGATAGTTAGAGTCATTGAGGTGGCGTAGGGACAAGGCTACCCAAAGCTTTTCAAGGCACTACCCATGACCACGAGGGCCTTCAGTTCTAGTGGTAGTCACCACGCCTAGGCTCCAAAAGGATGCCCCAAATTGGATCCTCCACACGATCAACTTCATGTCTCGTGAAGCCTTGGACGGATCATGGGGGTGGCTTTGGTTATGCCTTGGTAGTGTAAGGGTGGAAATAAAGTGGCAAGACAGTACCTCAAGGCCCGTGATAGGTACCACAGATCGTTGCACGCACCATGGCTCGTGGAGCCCCTTGTGAAGATGGTTAAGGCATTTGGGCTAAACTCACTTCTCGCCTATCCACTGCATCAAGTCCACAAAGAGAGAATTCATTACCAAGAGCTAGAGTAGGAGTAAAAGAAAAAATATAAGGATATGGGGAGTTCATATCGGCCTCGGCCTCTCAAGTAGCCCCCTCGGGTAGTTGATTGTTCCATAAAACCTTCACATAAGTTATTTCCCTGTTTCAAAATTAACTTATCAGTCTAAAATCTCAATCAGACAACTCCCAACCCTTATAGGGTAACTATGGATCTCTAATCTCCAACACACTCAACTGATATTTCAACTCTTTTTGTTACACCGAAGTCATTCTGTAAGGATGAATAAAAATAGGTTTCGTATAAAGGAGAAGGTCAATACCGAATTTTATTTCCCTTTTTGTAGGAATGCCGAGTAGGTTATTTGAATTCACTTTCAGAAACTAGTTCGTTACGGAATTGACTAAAGAATAAGAGCTTCCGATTCCACATCCTTTACCATAAATTTATGATAAATTCAGCCCTTAGAAATTATGTTTCTAGCTTTAAGAAATGATATCAATCAACTTTAGGCATAGAGCTTTCCCCCTTCCACTCTAGTATAGGCTCATTTGGGAATTGAAATTTGATTACGCGGGTCCTACAATATAAAGAAGCATAACAATGGTGCCACTAATTTATACCAAGAAAAAAAATAGAAATCTTACATATCTCACAAAGTCAACGATGGATAAGGTAGATTAGAAGTCACTCAATAGAGCTTTTTAGCCACAAACAGAATCACCCATAGGGTTAGATAAAAAAAGAAGGTTAAATAAAAACATCAGGTAGAACATTTATCCTAATAGATACATAAGGTTGTCAAAAGAACAAAGTGCGGCCCCCAGGATGCAGTAAAAGTATACACCATATAATTGGAAAAATGTAACCACATACCAGTCAACACATTCGGGTTGTGCAATTGATCCCTTTAGCTCGAAAATCATATATCTATTTTCTTAGGAGCAGTTGACCGAAACAACTTGGATTGGAATGAAGGGTAGGGTTTTATCCACAAACGAGTAGAGACTCAATTTAGTAGAGACTATTCCCATCCGAACGATGATTCCTTATACTGTGATCCATCTTTCCACACTGAAAGAAATCATTGGAACTCGATAGACACTTCCCCTCATGATTTCTTCCACATTTGACACAAGTAGGCATAAAAAATCTACTATCATATCCTTGAGGTTTAGGGTTATAAACCTTTCCTCATTAGACCTTAAAGGATCATTATAAGAAACTTTTATTGCCAGAATCTGGAACGACCTCGTCCACCATACCTAGAATGTGAAAAGCTACCATCGCTCATTCTTTCCCTTTTATCCTCCATCGATCTTTCCTTAAGATTTTCCTCTTTAATCTTTTAGGCATGCACCATAAGATGAGAAATTTTCATGTAAATGACAAGCATAGTGGTGCGGTATTCTTTAACTACCATGTGGTACACACCCGACACAAACTTACAAATCGTAGCCCTACAATCTGCCACAATAGAAGGAAGAAGCATATTTGGACAGAGTGAGCCTCAAAAGCATTTCCTCACACTCATATTTTTTTTTCCAGAGGTTAATGAACTCAATAACCATGTCCTCTCTCATCTCAAGAGGTAATAATCTCTCAAGAGAAGTACTTTTGAACCTTTCACACTCTATGGGACCCAATCCTTTTTGCCTTGCCAATTTCAATTAGTTCAACAAAATCTAAGCAATCCCTTAAAGTTGATAAGAGGCAAATTCCGCCTTCTCTATCGGAGTCTCTCCTGTAATATCAAGTATCTTATAGACCTCGTTGATAAATACTTAAGGATCTTCCTACATTTTTTGAGCCATGGAATTCCAGAGGGTTCATCCTTGTAAAGTTCCCTACATTTGCTGCCGTTGTACCCACATTTTGGTTCATAGGGACTACCATCTCCTATTGGCTTGCACCGTCACTTCTTGAGACAACACTTGGAAAGCCATCCTAAACTCTATATTGGTTACATTCTCATTGGAAGGATAAAATGGAGATTGAGAAGGAGCTTGGGGAGGAACTTTTTGACCCATTTTGTCTCCCTAATACCTTCTAGCATTAGCCCTTCTAGTAGTCATATCTCAAAAACCATTAGTAAGAATTAGGAGAAAGAATTTATAGAGTTAAACTAGATTGCATGACTTAGAGAAATGAACAAGTGAGGTTTCCTATGCATCTAGTATCCTCTCATTCATAAATAGAGGGACGTTACACACTTATGAACAAGACTCTACTTAACGTGTCTTGAGACATCCTAAAATCATTCTAACAAGAACTCGAGAGGCCTCATAAAATACACTTAGCATATCATAACATAAAGTAATAGAAAATAGTGCAGAAATTAATAATATTTCAAACGATCAGTCTTTATAAACGAGTGGAACTCTATTACAATCGTGTCAAACTATTAATAAACATGAATAAATATTGGCAAACAGCAATATAATAGTCCAATCATAAATGAAAGGCATAAAAAAGTGATGGTGAAATCCTCCAATAATATGAGGACTCACCAAATCTTTACTCCTTGATAACCTATAAACCTAGCCACGAGTGTGAGAATCAATGTTTTCAGACCCTACATTTTGATAAGAAATGTAGGCAAGAGTTTATGTTAGGTAAAACATGTACTAAATATGATATCTAGCATAAACAACATAAAAATAATAATTAGTCAATGTAAACCACACACATAATCAATGCACTCATTAAATCATCATAAAGAAAGAAACACTTCTCAAGTAAGTTATTTCTCCTTAGACAATACTTGGGTCATCAACCTCTAGTCAAGCTTACCTCACCGAAGGCATTGTTGCTCCAAAATATACATACAAGTGGACGTGGTCGCGCCAGTAATATAGATTGTTATTCAAAATGACTTAAAATTCCCAAAGGACTTATGATCAATTTATATTCAAAATTAATTATACAACTAAAAGTAAAAGTAAATGTTTCAAGATTTGATGGTTTATTATTAACTACGACTTCTTTAGAAACTAATAAAAGTAACTAAGATTGACCGATTTAAAGATGGAGTTTCAAGCAAGAAAATGAAAATTCCAAGGCTGCAGCATATGTTAAATATCATGATTCATAGTATTGGGTTAGAACTAATTTTTGTTGTCAAGTTACTGTTTATAGGGTTAATTATGTGACTTGGGCTACACACTTCTTGTAGCCTACCCCAATTCGATACCTAACTACACTGTTTAGCAGGAATAAGTTAGCTAATTGCGAGAATTTATATTTCATCCTATTTCGTAACAAAGAAAGTTGTTCATCCGGACGTCACTGCTGGTATATCTAATCCCTCCTATATCAATTTTAATATTAGACAATAAGTTTATCTTATGGTGATCAAGCATAAAATAGTAAAATAATAATATAGAAGTAACTTATGTCAACAACCAAAAATAAATTCAAAAGCAAATAATATTCAACATTCATTCATAGCTGCAACCGCGAAACTAGGGAAATTAGCTACTCGTACTATTTAAAAACCACAAAAGACTATTGTGAATGTGATTTCTGAAAAACAAATAACTAGAACAAAAACCTATTACAAGCTTGAATTCTTGATCTTGCACACCAAGTCAAAAGTGGACCCCTAACAATGAGGGCTTAAGTATCTATTTAAATTTAATGGGAAAAGAAAGTGGAATTCTTCTTCAACTAGAAGTCCTTTTAAATTCAACTTTCCGCACAAAATCCGCACAAGGTTGGGCGCGCAGCACCTGAATCTCACCTAGCAGGCTAGCGCGCGGCACTACCAGTGCACCTGAAATCACCCTTGGTCATTCTTTGTCTTGCACGTTTCGCCCTTGCTGTGCCAAGGTGGCTGGGACGCCTCGCCAGTGTCTCTCCTGACTGCTTCTTGTCGATTGCAACTCCTTTTCCTTCCAAAATTTGATCATTTTCCTTAGTAACCTGTAATCCTATATATTAATGTGCAATCATCGCAATCTTGAGACAAAACATGCTAGTTAGATTAGATAATGTCCTAAACTAACGGTTAAGATGGGTAATTTGTCGTAATTGGACATATAAATGTGCCCAAGATCACCACCCCACACTTAAACATTTGTTAATCCTCGAAACAAACTCTATATTATCAATCTAGACTCTCAACCCTTTACAATCTTAACCTTTCTTTATAATTAACAAAACATATATAATCATGAACTTGTAGCACACTTTATTTGATAATTCTAACTTTTCATTATAGTCTACATATCAAAAAATTCACAACCTCGATGCATGACTCTTTTCACATAATTTTGGGCTAATGCAATATCATCGAAACAAACCACAAGATTAAGAAACAAACATGTTTCGTGAATGCCCTCACCAATATAAGCATAGAATTTCAACAAACAACAATTCGTTATAGTATTAAGGACATTTTTTCATAACATGAACTCTCACTCTCACATATGAAGTTCTATACATCCTAACATGTCATAAGCTTGCCCTTAGTGTACTTTATTTTCACAAAATGTTCACATGCAATCAAGAGGACTTTCCTACGGTTGTAATGTAGGCTTTAGGTAAGGGAGGATATATTTGAGTAAATATTAGTGACTCATTCTCTCTAATGCACATGTTTTATTTTCGTTGCTAACATATACAACTTTCTCTTTTCCAATTACATGCTTTCCGTTTGACTTCACTTAAACTTGAGCCCCTTTTTTTCGTACAACCCCTTTTTATACATATTTTGTTTATTGATTTATTTATTCATAATTTTTATAACTTGGGGTCTCATTTGTGTACCTTTCTTTTCTTTTTTTTCTCCACAAAACCACTACCACCCTATTTATTTAAACCAAATTTGTCAGTTTTTCAACTCAACATAATGCATTAAGGACTTGTTGGACCAAACTAATGGTATCAATAAAAGGGACTTGACTCAATAAAGTGGGTTAGAAAAAATTAAGGCTACAAGGCTCAATGGCGCTAAGCAAGGGTTATTTTATTTAGAAGCATACAAGGGACATTCGTACTCGGATATTCAAAGAAACGCCTCAATTACATTCCACAATTCAGAGAACTCCATATCGGCCTCTAGGTCGCGTCCACAAAATCATCTCTAGTGCTAGTGGCCTCGAACTCATCTCCATCCAAGCCATCCTCTTCATAAGTTTTCGCATCATTATCATCAATGGGTTCCTAAAATACCAGACCCATCCTACACATATGCATAGTACTGTCTGTCAAAGGCTACCGATCGGCTAGTTTGTCCATATTCTCCTTAGTCACCGGGCGACCACCAATTTGTAATTTCAGTTCATCCATGCCAAACCTGGCCCCATCCAACTATTATCACGAGGTTACCTATCGATAACATTCAAAACCGGCCCGTGGAAAGGATTGTGTGCTTTAATGCGCGTGACATTAATTCTGTGGAACACTATATGGGGGGCACAGGAGGACACATATTATGTACTCCATCCTCAATAATTAAAGCCCTCGGGTACCTAGTGATAATACTCCCATAACAGAAATGCCATCGCTTGTTGGTCTTAAACTTAAGAATATTCTGCCTAAAAAATAGCCCCCACATTGACCGGTAAGCCTTTAATTAAGAGATATATTAGCACTACCCTCTCCCTAATGACATTAGTCATGTGTTCCCCGGAAGTAAAGTACTACACACAATCTTCAGCCAAACCCGAGCCTCCAAGTTAAGGTGTCCATAAGGAGGTCTCAGATGGCGACCCGGGTCCCTTATCCGATCCCATCTAGCAACTTAAGTCGCCCCACACAAGGTATGTCATATATTATGATAAGGGGTCAAACGATGCATGATCACAATTAAGGGCGCCCAAAAAGTCATTAAATGCTTCAACAGAAAATTGCAC
The DNA here is from genome assembly GCA_027704765.1 of Solanum habrochaites. Lineage (NCBI taxonomy): Eukaryota > Viridiplantae > Streptophyta > Magnoliopsida > Solanales > Solanaceae > Solanum > Solanum habrochaites. The sequence goes on along the minus strand of JAKWJA010002493.1, from coordinate 34,961,054 downwards.
CCACTATTTGAAACGAAGGCACTATTAATCTCAACACGATGAGTATTCCAATTCACGTAAAACTCACAAACCAAACTCCAATTACACCCACCTTTATTTACAAAAACATATTGAAGTCCTAACGCAGTGATTTTGGCATGAATATTTTGAAAGTCGCGATGAAATTTATCTTTATTAATGTACTTATTGCCAAAGAACCTGTATTTTTTTATTTCTTATAAAAATCCGTGTCGTAGTGCATAACCTCCTACTCACCCAACTTTAGGGGTGGAATATTTGCATCTTCCCGATTTGAAATATTGTAGCCACCCCCGTTTGACTCCTTTTCGTTCCCACACCACTAGCAACCTTTTTGACTTTTGAAGTCATTACACTATCCAATTTAGGGAAGAAACTAGAAAAAGAAGAAATCACTATTTTGGGGAAAATGGGGGAGGGTAGGGTGTTTTGAGGGTCAATGAAGGATTTTAGTGGTTTAGGAAATTATGGATGAGAGACTTTAATGGAGAAATTTCGTAGTGAAGAGAGAAAAGGAAGAAGAAATTTGGGGGAGATAATGGAGTTGTGGGGAGATAAAGGAGTATTGGGGAAGATAAAGTGATAAAATGGGGATGGAACGGTTACAGAGAGTGAATTTTGGGAAATTAGGGTATTAATGGGTAGGTGGGGCGGTGGAGAGGGTTGGAAATCGTTGTGTGTCCCATGAAGTAAAAAATTTTAAAAAGTTGTATACCTAGGTCGGGCACGCCTCACCTGAATTGCACCTAGAAACTTGCGTGTCGCGCTGCCAATGCGCGTAAAGCAGGCCTCAGCCCAATAAGGACTAGCGCAACGCGCCTGCAGTGCACCAAAAATAGGCCTCAATCAAACGAGACCTGGTGCGGTCTCCCTGTTGTGAGCCTAAAACATGTCTCTGAACTTTTCCCTTTGTGTGGTGTTCCCTAAGTGCGCCAGAGACTTCCTTTGTGGAATATTTGATCTATTTCTGAGCATTTTCTTCTCCTCTGGCCTGCACATAAATCAAACAAAGTGACCTAATAATGGTGAGTTGCCTCCCACCCAGCACCTTAGTTTTGGTCATGGCATGACTCATAGTTTTTCATGTTTTTTGTTTTAATATGTCAAGTCCTATCTAACTATCAACTATGAAGAAAAATTAAAGACTCTACACCTACAAATATAAAATTGAACTAAAATTAAAAAATTAAGCAAAACTACTCCCTATTACCTATACATCATGGTTTGACTTTCATTTAGCGCTTGGTTTGATGTCGAGGCACGAAGTAACTTGAAAAATACATCATTTAGATCAAGAGCCTCTCGATCACGATCTAAATCATCACCAAATTAGTGTTTCACTCTTTACCCATTCACTAAGGAAGTAGGACCAGTCTTTCTTTTTAGTTCCACAACCCATGTTGGCTCATTCTTACCACTTCATACGGACCACTCCATTTAGACCTTAGTTTTTTGGGGAATAAACTAAGCCGAGAGTTAAAGAGTAGTACCTTTTATCCCAGATTAAAGGTACAACCGACTATATACTTATCATACCATATTTTCTTCTTTTCACTATATAGCTTGGAATTTTCATAGGTATGGCATCGAAACTCTTCAAGTTCATGCAACTGATTCACTCTTATTATACCGTCTAGCTTAGGGTACAAATTCAACTGTTAATTGCCTAGTTAGATTAGTGTTCCAATTCCCCCGGAAGATGACATGTTTTCCCTAATACTATGTGATAAGGAAAAGTCCATATGGGTGTGTTGTAGGAAGTACTATATGCCCATAATGTGTCATCTAATTTCTCAGACCAATCTTTCCTTTTTGCATTCACTCTCTGCTACAAGATTTACTTTACTTCTCTATTTGACACATTTACTTGGATACTCGTTTGTGGGTGGTAAGTTGTAGCAACCTTATGGAAAATTCCATAATTAACAAGAAGGTTCTTCAAAAGATTGTTAATGAAATTCTAACCTCCATCACTTATAATTGTCCTTGGAATGCCAAAATTTGTGAAGATGTATTTGTTGATTAACTTGATCACCACCTTGAGTCATTAGAGGATGAGCAACAGCCTCAAGCCATTTACTCCCATAATCCACAGCCACAAAATATTATTTAGTGGCATCTCATGTCATCTAGAGATAGTACCAAACCTCTGTCATTCATCACAACCCTTCAAAAAAGCAATAGAATCTTAAAATAGTGAGGGCCAAAGAAACAAGATTGAAATACGTTATGAGGAGTGTACTCTCCTCCGTGGTGAACTCCGTATTGGGTAGCATGAAAACTCTCTAGCACTTTGTTAACCTCTGACTCCAGAAAGCACCTTCTCACTACCTGGCCAACACCTTGATTGAACAAGAATAGTTCATCCCAGATGTAGAACTTGGCATCATGATTCAACTTTTTCTTTTGTTCAGTAGTTGGACCCTGAGGATAATCTCCGCTCACTATAAAGTTAACGATATTCGCAACCATGCACTTGAGAATATGCTCTCTTCATCATTGTTCCTTCGAACACTCCCTAATTTTTTCTCATTTTTATTCACGATAGAGGACTTCCAACATAGATAAGTGATTAACTATTTGGTTTTCGGGTCCTTTTCTATCTTTGGTCTAAATTTTAAACTCTTGGATAAGCAAATTAAGTGAATCAGACTTGGTTTAACATATTTCTTATTGAATAGGTTGTAATATATGCATGGTCACTGAAAAAAATTACATTGGTGCCTACCAAATATGATATGAACTTGTCGAAGGCAACACTAGCGCTAGCATATCCTTCTCAGTCACTATGTAAATTGCTTGTGTAGAGTCAAGGATCTTGCTTGTATAATAAATAAAGTGGAACACTTTATTATTCTTTATCTATCCCAACACTGCACCCACTGCTACATTGCTCGCATCACACATGAGTTCAAATGGTAATTCCCAATCGGGAGCAATTAGAATGGGAGCTGCAATTAATTAATTTTCAGCAACTCGAATGCTCTCAGACACATTGTATCAAAGTCAAACTTCACCTCCTTGTTCAAAAGAATGCACATATGTATTGCAATCTTGGAAAAATCCTTGATGAATCGCCGGTAAAAACCCGCATGGCTAAGAAAACTTTGCACCCCTTTTATAGAAATGGGAGTGGAATTTCCAATGACTTCTACCTTGCCTCATCAACCCTCTTTCATCAACGGGGTCATCAGCGTTTGAATGTTGTGAATTCGGTTTAATGATTCTTTTCCATGTAGGATCGTGCATACACAACGCCGGACTAATTCCATGAAATATCGGCTATTTGTGACACACCAATCGCCTTCTTTACCGCTTTAAGGATTCTCAATGCCGCCTCAATCTGTATTTTCAATAGCTTTGTAGGGGCTAAGTAGTAACATGTAAAGTTCATTTACCCAAAATGCATATCTGCGATGACCCATCAGTACTGTTAATTCCACAATCTTGGGGCCTCCTTATGTAGGATTGGTAGTCATCCTACATCATGCTCTTATATGGTTCACTCTCGTTTTTGTACAGGCTCCTACTATTGCAAATTTGATATATTTCTATTTCTTTGAGACTTTGTATCTTCCTCTCTCTTGTGACCTAGTAACACTCTTCCAAAGGTCGTAAAGCACAACTACCATGATCACTATCCTATCAAGTCACTATAATAACAGAAAATCTTTCACTAAATGGAGGCAATAAGCAGCACGGTACCAACACCAAATACCTCTATTTATCAATCTCAGAGTTAAAGTCAGATTGACATTCCGAAATTATCCTTCTAGAACTCGTTATGGTCACTTATGAATTTGTATTTCGTTCCGTTTGGACTAACTAGATTCTCCTGCAATGTCATGGATTTGATGAATAGAGTGTTCAAACAGTACTTGGACTTGTTCTCTACCTTCTTTATTGATGGTATCCTCATTTACTTTAGGTGAAGGAAGAACATGGAACGTAATTGAGAGTACTCTACAGACTCCTCAAGGATCTCCAGTTATATTGCTAAGTTTTAGTAAAATTAATGATGTTCTGGTACCGTCTAATCTGTTGCTTTTCTTGGTCAACAGTGTATCTAGCGAAGGGATCCTAGCTGCAGTCACAAAGATATAGCTTGAAATAGTGGCCCAGACCTACTCTGTCTACAATATCAGAAGTTTCTTAGGTCTAGCGGGTTATTACATCGGTTTGTGGATGAATTTGTTCATCTTCACCAATTGATTAGGTAAGTCATAAGATGGTCAAGTTTTAATAGTCAGAACACATTGTGAGAAAAGCTTGCAGAAAATTGAAAACTAGATGGACTACATCTCTTGTCTTGCTCTCCAGAGAGTTCAATGGTATATGTGATCTTGTGATGATTCACACCATTGGGCCTAGGTGTGTGTTAAGGCAACGAGGTAAGGTGATATCTCTGCCTCTAGAGAACTTAATCGTATGAGACGAACTATCCAACTCGTGAACCTCCCAGCGTGCCAGCATGGTGTTTGCACTCAGTATGGAGACACTACTTGTATGGTTTCACGTAAATGTGTTGCACTGACCATAGGAGTTTTCAGTATGTGTTTCACCTAGAAATTTTAATCTTCGCCACAAGAGATAGCTTGTCTCTCCTTAAGGATTATGATATGACGTGTGCATTATTATCCGATTAAGGCGAATGTATAGCAGATGCTCTTAGGAGATTATCTATGGGTATGTACCCGATGTTGAGGAATAAAGAAGGCAGCTAGTGAAGGATTTTCACAGGCTGCTCATTGGTAGTTTCGCCTTAGCATATCAGACAGGTGTAACTTTCAGAATGGGCAGCAATCATCTTTTGTAAGGGAGTTTCTCAAGGAGTGACCCATATTTTTGCTGAACTTAGGGGCAGTCCATATCATAAAGTGAAGGTTTGCTCCCAAGGGTGAGTTGGTATACTTCAACCAAGGTGATTGTGTGTTCCTAATGTGGCGAGTTGAGACAGACGATATATCTTTGCATAAGCCTAACACACATTTTGTATTCTATTCATGCAGGTTTCCACTAAGTGTCTGCGCGCATCTGCGAGAAGTCTCTTGGTGAATACATGACAGAAGATAATAATAGATTTTTGAGTAGCGTGACCTAATTGCCAGAAAGTCAAGGTAGAACATCAGAAACCAGGTAGGTATACTCAGGATCGATATTCCCTACTTGAAGTGTTATGTGATCAAGAGGGGACTTACCACAGGATTTCCCGTATTCGCAGATAGCCATGACTCCATTTTTGGACAGATAGTTTTTATAGGAATGACTATCCTTCTCGCTTTTACCAAGCGTTCAAGACTACAGATTCTGGCGGAGGACTATCCCAAGCTTTACATCAATGAAATTGTTAGGTTTCATGGGTTCCTTTGTCTATCATTTCAGGGTTTCCTTTTGTCTATTAGCTCAGATAGAGTCTCATTTTACCCTCTCATTTCGGGCAGTCATTCAGAAAGGTCTTGGTAGTCAATGTTAACCTTATAAATCATTCATCCACAAATTGATGGGTTGGAAGAGCTCTATTTCAGACCTTGAGGATATTTGAGAAGCTTGCTATTTATTTCAAGGTACTTGTGATGATCACCTGTCCTCTTAGTGATTTTTGTCTAAAATAATAGCTACCATCTCCAGCATTTCAGATGACCCTAATGAGGCTATATGGGGTAGATGTAATCTCATGTCGGGGCACATGGTGTTGAATAGGTGCTCCTCTTTGTGGGCCAGATTATGTCCTTTATGCTATGGAGAAAGTGCAACCTCACTTCTGAGATGGACTTAAGCAACCCAAAGTCGTCAAAATGTTATGAGATGTGAAGAGAAGAGAACTAGAGTATCCATGTTTATGATTGGGTTTTCTGAAGGTCGCACCTACACAGAAAAGGGGTGATGAGAATTTGGAAAGACCCTCAGTCCTTAGATTGTATTTCCCTTACCTTCTGAAAAGAGTTGGCAAAGGTCGCTATGAGTTAGAGTTGCTAGCACAAAATAACAGTCAGTGCATCTGGTCTTCCACATCTCACTCATTGAAAAGTGTGGGGTGATCCAACTTCTTATAGCCATTGATAGTGTGGTGGTGAAAGATAGTTTTTTTATGAGGATGTACCAATTGAGATTCTTGACCGTTGGGTCCAGAAGGTTGAGAAACAAATAAGTACTTCAGTCGCTTGTGGGGAGTCAGTCCGTAAAGCGCCATGAAACCAAATATCCTCCCTCTTTTCCTTCGTTCCACTCCAACTTGAGGTAATAGTTCCTCTCAGTTTTCCAGTCTTTCTGCATAACTTCAGTCGTAGAATTATGTTTACCTCAGTTTGTACTTGCCATTTTCAGCGTATTTTTGCCTTTACTCGGAACTCAATCAGTCAACCTCAGTTCTTGGGTTATATAGTAGTGGGGTTTGCATCGTCTCCCTCTATTTTAGCTAGTTTAGTCCTCCTTCGGGAGGAATATTCCAAGGGGGGGATATAATGTTACAACCCCGTATCTAAAATAGACCCACATTAAGTCTAGAAAAATCTGTGAGGGTACAACCCACGTTGGCATCGACGGTCGTCGTCAAAGACATCGTTCATTGGAACACCGTCGTGGGATCAGAAACCCCCAAAACTACAGCTGGGAAAAAATTGTCCAAGTCTTGATCTATGGCCAGACTGACAGTTTGTAGGTCGACCACAGTCCGTAGTTTTGTGAACTTCGCTCCCCATTCTCTCCCCCTTCTCTAACAAGAGCTACGGATGACAGCGGTACGTTGTGGAAAATCATTGGGTGTCATTCAAATGGTCATAAGTCTTAACACAAATGAATTAGGTGTCCCATTTCCCAATCCCAGATGATAATTTAACATAGCTTTCCATAGACACCAGCCTTTCGGAAGTCATACTCCAAGTAAAAACTTATGCCAGATGATGGATATTAGCGGGGGGGGCGGGTGCATGTTGACATGCCCTAGCGACAAAACATAAACAACAAAACCTGACCATTCACGGGGAGTCCGGTTAGACGATGGACCTCCAGTCCTGGGTCGTTGGGTCTAAAAACAACACACCACATTCCTAGGGGTATTTTGTACCTTTTCCCACTTTGTTTAAACCCTAGTAGGTCGTTTTTGACCCTAAATCTCAGATTTGAGTCGGTTTTAAGCTGAAACATATTAAAACAATATACGATCAAATCATTGAATCACAAACTAGAAAATTAGAAGCAATAAGAGGAGCGCGTCGAAAGATCAAGAACCCTATTCAAGAACATCAAAATGTCCACTCGTTCCCTCCCATTGAAATTTAAGTATTTTTCCGTGGATTTTATCACCCGGTATGTGGGATTTCAGTAGTGGGTTCCTTCACCTATTGGGTCCCTAGTTTTTAGTCAGATCCGTGATTCTCGCTAGCATGATTACCCTATGGTTTCTAGAACGTGTTGATAGAACTTCATATTTATTAAATATAGTTCTGAATCATTTATCATGTTATTACTCTGATTATTGCATCATTTCAGAACCCTAGCTTCTATTTTCTGTAGTTCGTGAATTCGACCTGCTAGGTTGGGGGATATTTAGACACTTCAAATATCATGCTCATGTTATAAATGCATAATTACCACATTAGGGGTGGGTGTTGCATTCTCAGTTTGCATGTTCAGTTTCTAGCCTATCGAATATTTTACACAAATTCAGACTAAATATAAATTTTACAGAAATGCAGTGCAGTAAGCATAAGAAGGAGTTGGACTAGGTTATGCGTACCCAATCTTCCCCCAAACTACAGCCAAGTAGGTTATGTCCCCATCTTGTGGGCAATCATTTATTGATCAGCCACATGCCTTATACCTTGCCAGGGTTATATTTGGTCCCTCTCATGGCGTAACATCATCTCACATTTACTCATTGGTTTTTATTATCGTTATGTATCTCCCACACACACATCAGACTCTCTGCATTGACCTTATCGTTTATTCAGTAATTTATTTCGCATGTTATACTTGCCTTTCAGTTAGCTCAGATCAGTTTTATCATGTAGTATTATACGTGGCTTTTATGCTTGTTTCAGTTATGTGTTGTTTCAAGATTACTCTATCCTACATGCTAAGTACCTTTCAAGTACGACGCATACGTGCGCTACATCTTCTCGGATGTAGTTTATGTTCTCAGCCACCCATATCACCATAGATCGCTCGATCTCTATTTTTAAGCAGATTCAGTGGTTAGTCCTATTCTCCGAGACCACAATCGATAGTGTCTTTCCATTTTTTAATCATGTAGGTTTCAGTTTTTGCTAGAATTACTGGGGGCTTGTCAAGTTTTCTAGTGTCTGCTCGTGTTAAGGCTTTTTCAGACTTAGTAAGTTTCTATCTTAGTAGTGAGTTAATATTTTCTTGTATTAAACTCATCGTTTTTTCATATAACTCAATTCAACATATGTGTATTCCCCATCTTTTACATATTTATACTTTATGATTTAGCACACACACATAGTTTATATCTTTATATGCTTCATGATCATGCCAATAGGGTTAGTTTGGGATCACTTGTGTCCTAGGTCGTGTCCGCGCTCGTGGTTAGCTCGTGGTGTGACACACCTTGGACTAATTAGACATTCCGAAAGGGAAGACTATAGTGGTTTATTGGGTGTCTAATGTCTTGTCCTTATTTATGGGGCTTTTTTATCCCGAGTCGATTAAGCCGAAGGGTAGCTTGAGGGTTGCTTTGGTGTGTATTGGAGGAGCTATGCATACTTCCTTTCATATCTTACCTTAGTGAGTCTTAGATAATTCCGAGGTAGGGAACCTTAAGGTTGTGTCTCTGGCGCCCGTCACTCGGGATTGTGGAACTGCCTGGGGGCACGTACTCGGGTCACGCTCATATCAGATCCGAATGACCATGATTGCGACGGGTTATAGACTTCGGATCGCCCAAGTGGTAGACTCGATATTACACATTGGTGCCATAATAGTAGTGCTCGTTGTAAAGAATCACTATTGTAACTAGAAGGAAGAAACAGACAAGAAAATGACACAAAATAAATAAAAGAGTTAAGATTAATGACCTTTCTAAAGTAAGCAATGAAACACGATGGACCAGGTGAAGGCTCGTCGTGATTAAAAACGGACCATCATGGGGGTCAGTCATGTCTTACTGAAACCTATATTTTTGTGGCAGACCCCTGAAGTAAAAGTCTATGACAAGTGCTGATGGATGAGCAGGACGGATCGTTGTGAGGATGAAGGTCTTCTCGATGTCCGTCGTGGGACACACATAGAAAAAAGAATGAGGACCCTTAGATAAAGGTCTCTGACCGTCATGCGGTATGTCAAGGACAGCCCGTCCGAGGGTCTCTGGTCCGTCATAGTGTCCGTTAGGGACACTTGGACACACAGTATGGAGACCTAGGAGAGGGGTCTCTGACCTTTCATGACTGTTATGCGGACGGACCGCGAGGTTAAGACGGTCCCGTCATAGATGTCCATCAAAGTACACGCAAAAAGTGGAGACGCTTAAGAACATGATATACCTTGGTTTCACGGTATACTTAATGATTTTTCCCAGTTTAGTGCGTCGAAAAGCCTTTTTGTGCTAATTTGATACAAGTTTTGCGTTGGGTTGTGGAAAATCTCTCTCGCCAAGGCGGAGATTTTGAGTAGCGAAATGCGAAGAGACCCTGCACCTACGGAGTTTCTGACACACCCCCATCATGCCTGTGATGGGGTCCGGAGGTGGCAGCGTAGAGAAGCTACTGAAGGAAGATAGTGTTCGCGTGGGGTCAATGACAAGTGTGCGGATTACGAAGCTTCGTGTCACGTCCGTCAGGGCATGATACGGTCCCGTCGGTAGGTTCGTCGTGAATAAAAAAAAGATCATAGAAGGACTCCAGTACCCAAAATTCCAAAGTGAATCTTTTTGAAAACGAGGGAAACCCTCGACCGGACCCCCCTATGATCGGTCCCGCACACTTGCCGGGTGAGGGGAAGGAAGAAAGAAGCAGAAGAAAATGATCCAAGTATGGGACGACGTAGTCCAAGACGGTCCCGTTATGACCACGCCGGTCCGTCGCGTGTTCCGCGGCCCACCGCGTTAGGCAAGTTCCATGTGTAGAACCCTTGTTTAATGGGTTTATTTTTATATAATTTTCCGAAAACCTCATTTTTGAGGTTAGACTCTGTCCAAGATTAAAATCATAGTATTATACTGGTGTTGTTAGTGTTTGAAGTCGTTGCGTACATCTTATCAAGTAATTTTTGGTGATTATCAAGCAATTTTCGGACTTTAGTCCTTTTCATTTGCGCAGTAAGTACATGAATTCTTATTTAATTATTTGAATATTATGTTTATGTCTATGAGTAACTAAACTCCCTACCTAGGGTTGTGGGAACAGGAAAAGAAGAGAGACCCGAGCGAAAAGAACAAGTCTGAAAAGTGGGCCTTCAGGTAGGATATGCGGTCGCGGAGAAGGCTGTTTTAACCGAATGAATCAACGATAAAACTCGCCTGAATCTACTTGCCGGACAAATAAAAGAGAAAAAATCGTGAGATAAGAGGAAAAGAATAACAGAGATTTAGTGTATACGAATTTAAAGGCCAGTATTGATTGGGACAGGTAGTAACTAGTCAATATCGAATT